>LPNX010890537.1:0-90540 GCA_001517045.1 Pseudotsuga menziesii | reverse complement strand
GGAGGATTAATAATCCTAACACCCCCCCTGAATGCTAACTTGGACAAACTGTGGGCCCTTGTAACTAAGACCATAGGTCACCCATTACATCAAGTAAAATAAAGTAATTGCTCAATACAAGAAGCTAGGGCAAAAACCACATGGGAAAAAATCCATCCTTCTATCTAAGCACGTAGAATCAGGTCTCAAGTTTGAAAAACTTGAAAATATGTTGCTGCAATCTTCATCTCTGTGAGGTAGTGAAGTAGCATGCATGGTGTGCTGTGCACAGGTATTCTGGGGCCTGGCATGTAGACTTCTCCTTTTTCTCCAAAACTAATGATGGAAGGAAGGAGGAATGTAACTTTTGTCTCTTGCTGAATGAAGAGGTGTATGATCATATCCATTCTTCTAAATGCAGTAAGCCTGAGCCCTTTCCATATTGCATCTTACAGGAAGTCTATTAAATCTCTCTAAAGGAGGCAAAATAGTATGGCATAGCGCAAGAGTCTTTCCTTTCTGAGTGTCAGTTGAGTTTCCAGTCATATTCCTAGCTTCCAGTTTGGAAGTAGGGACTGAATCTAGATCTGAGTCACCTTGAATCTTAATGTCATAAACTGATATAGATGGATCTGCAATACTAGTAGAAGCTGTAAAAGAAGTAGATGCAATGGTTTTACCTTCCCTTGCAGGTGGCTGCTGAGAGTGCACTGGTTCTGAAGGAGACATGAAATGTGAGAACTCATATGCTCTTGAAGCATGATTCGCAATACCCTTTGCTATGATGCTCCCAGTAGAGATATCTGTGATCTCCACTGAGTCAGGACCAAAGATCACTCGATTTGGAGATCCAGTATGGGTCATCTGATAGATAGATAACATGTTTGAAGCTAGGGAGGGAACAAACAACACATATTTGAACCTTCCATGTTCAAGTTGGATAGAGCCCTTCCCTTTGGTTTGGATTTTATTGTTATTGCCCATCTGAATACTAGGACCATCAAGGGACTGAAAAGAAGAGAATGATTCTATGGATGCAGCCATATGGTTGGAAGCTCCAGAATCAATGAGGAAGGCAGGTGTTGATGTGCAGAAAGATTTAAGTGCATGTCCTTTCCTTGGGTATTCTTCTTCTTTTTCTTTAGAGTCTTCCTTCCTTGGGCTAGCAGTTACAGAAATGTTGTTCCTTTTCAAAAGAAGTGCCATTTAAACAAGTTGTCTTCTCATATAGGAGCTTTCTGAATGGAAGCCCCTTCCACAGTAAGGGAAGATGACCTTGCCTTTGCCATTCTTCTTGCTTCTCTTCAAACTTGAAGGTTCTTTTGACTGTTCAGACTCATCTCTTTGCTTTACTCTGTCATTCGCTACCTTATCTCCTCTTACAACAAGAGCTAGATATTTGGGAGATCGAATGATCCCCATTTGGATCAATTTATCATTCTCATAAATAATAGATTGAATGAAAGAATTAAGAGTGGGCATCTTCCAATTTGGAGTAGTGAGCCTTACTATTTGGAAGGTGAATACAAAGACTGAGTAGTCTGAATTGAGCTTTGTGAGAATAGCAACAGTGAGATGATCTTCATCCTTCTTCACTTTGCATTGCTTCAACTGATATATCAGGTTCTTGAACTTTGAGAAGAATTCATTTAGAGATTCGAAATCTGATGGATTGAGAGTAATCAGATCATTTTCTAGCTGATGGATCCTCATCTCATCATGCTTATCAAATAAGGAAGCAAGCTTGTCCCAAAACTCCTTGGGAGTGTCCAAGTCTTGGATGTGAAATTGAATATCCCTAGAGACTGAGAATTGCATGATTCCAATGGCTTCATCAAGCCTATTCATGTACTTAGCTTTGTCTTTATCTGATTCTGGCTCTTCCTCTGTTTCTTCTATGAGTCTGAAGAGATGCTTGGTGCGGAGAAATACTTTCATGTCTTCCTTCCACTGGTGATAGTTGAAGGGAGTGAGAGGCTCTATTTGATGAGCCATTTCGAAGTAATAGGAAGAACTGAGCTGCTATAACAAATGCAATGAGAAGTAGAGGCTTCTTGTAGCGAATGCTGTAAGAAAACCTGATAACCTGTCACACAATCAAACAAAAAAAATGATCCGGTTGGAGATATGGGGAGGAGAGGAGTCTTGTCCACTGAGGCTCTGATACCATGTAAATTTGAGCATATAGATCTGTAGACAAATACACAAATCACAAAGAATATCTCACAATTTACTCAGCAATTGAAGAATGAAACAGTGCAAAAGGCTTGCAGGTGTGAATGCTTTCATTAATAAAAAAAGTAATTCAGATGATAATTACAATAATGTAAAATGGATTTAATAGCCACAAGCAATTCGAATCCACATGAGGAAGTTCGAATTGATTAGACTCTACTTGACTGTAGGTAACCAAGACTTTGTCTAAATCACTATCGGAGGACCCAGTAGTTAATTGTCCTTGTCTAAATCATAACCGGAGTTCATAGGAGCTTTAAAACACAACCAAGTGTTACATTCAGTGTTGACTAATGGTTAACTGACTGTGGTAGGTGAGAAAAGTTCCCCACATGTGTGCAATCAACTAAACCTAGCACTAACTGAATGTAGAGGGCTAGAACTTAATGTAACTGGCTCCTAACTTGGCTTGACTAGTCATCAATTGAAGTGAACTGACCTTGGTTGGTTTTGGCACTCCCAGTTGCTTCCTAAATTGTATGGATTGATCTAGGAGACTCCTAAACTTATGCAATCAAGTGCAATAAGTGGAAGTGAGCCTCAATTAGTGTTCCCCACACTTTGGTAACTGAAACATGTGTTCCAATTAGGTCAAGTTTACCCAATGGTGCTAATGACTATAAATAGACTGGATGGACTCCCAATTTAGACATGACTCCCGATTTAGACATATGACCAAATTTGGACAAGGGAGGATTAATAATCCTAACAAGATCCCCAAGCTTCTCTTTGGCTTGGGTATTTATAAGCAGACTTTTCAGTCAAAGGGGAAGTTAAATCAAGAATCATCTAATTTCTTGATTGAACTCTTTTATTTAATTTAGGAACTTTTAATTATTAACTTAGGAACTTTTAACTAGTTCCTATTTGGAATCTTGTAGGTATTATATTATTTAATTATTTTTAAGTAATAATAATAAAAAATGTACCCTTTCTTTCTTTTCATAATTTAATATTATTACTATGTTTAATCTTATACATACAATGTATAACCTATATACTTATATATATATATATATATATTATTTGTTAACATTTGTCTTTAGGTATCATATAACATTATCCTTAAACTTATGACACTTTCTTCATTAAGGTCGTCGGGTAGGTGGTTAGGTCTACTAGGCTAGGAAACTCTAAACAACCATGCATGTTGAATTCCCTCGTATAACATGTTAGTTCTTTAGTACTTAATGAGATACATAAATTCGAGATTTCATTTAATCACTTATAAATAATTCCAATGAGATCAATAGTTTACTTGAGTCATTTTCACTCGACATCATGAATTCTTTTCAGTAACTCCTAGCGCTTATCAGAGCCCATATTCAATGCTAAAAATAGGGAGTTAAAAACTTAGTGCAATTCTAGAGATACACCTAGGGATAATGTGAGTATGTACACCTAGGTATAGCTCATCCTCAACAGTAATGCGAGGATGTACTTGTAGGATACACCTAGGGATACAATGGCCAAGGATCCGATGTTCTATAGCTTATGATCAACATCAGCTTTGGAGGCTCCAAGGCTTATTCCCAACACTTCCAATTATATTTTCATGTGCTTTAGAGCTTTCTTCTCAACACAAAGGTTTTCATAATTCATGTGTTCCAGAGCTCTTCTCTCAACACAACATAAACACTCATGTGATCCAGAGATTCTCGCTCAACACAAAACACCTTAAATACTCATGTTCTCCAGATCTTCTCGCTCAACACAAAACATCTTAAATACTCATGTGCTCCAGAGCTCCTCGATCAATACAAAACATCTTAAATACTCATGTGCTACAGAGCTCCTCACTCAACACAAAACATCTTAAATACTCATGTGATAGAAATTTCCTTGCTCAACAAAAAACATCTCATGAATCATGTGCTTCAGGGTCCATGCCCAACACATAAAATCATACATAAAACATGTGTAACTAGATTACACCCAATATATCAAATAAATCATCATGTTCATATGAAGTGGGTTCCTAGACCCAATATATCAAAATAAAACATCAAAGTAACATCATAATCAATGGGTCTTATGCCCATAAGTGTTAGGTCAAAAAATTAGGATATTACATTCTGAGACGAGGTTTCGAATCCTGCGTGAAAGGCATGGCTGCGCTACCAAATCACAGCCAAGGCACACATTTATTACGAAAGTAAACCAAGGATAAAAAATGACTATTAGCCATAACCAATAATGGAGTTTAATCATTACATTCATGTATCAACATAAATTTTGAACCATGTTTCAAACCCAATGAAACACAATATAACATATCATAAAACCATGGTGTAATACTTGTCATAACATTTCATTATATTATGCCAAACAAAAAAATTGCTTAAACTTTAACCTTAGCTTTATTTTCCTCAACGAAGGGTTTACACCATGGTATGGTAGGAACCATATGGTTTACAAAACCAAAAGAATCTTGCTTAGGATGGAGGGTCACAATCATTCCAGGATCTTAGTATATGGTAAGGCATATGGCCTTTAAAAATCACAATTAATAACCTTATTACATAATGGCTGGGATCAATACTATGGATGGTCTCCCAAGCCTTAGAATAATTAAAGCCCTTGTAAAACCAATAAATTAAAAGTACGAAAAATTGAAAAAATCACCTGTGAGTATGGATGGATGTTTCGAAAGGAAATGGCCTTTTCCTCAACCGATGAAACATGACATAATATATAGGCTAAAGATATTAATAACTTTCATAAGTTAGAACATGAGTAATCTACCAGTAAATTATGGTAAAATTAATGCATTATTTATTTTTTACAAATTTTGAGGTGTGTTACATAATGGTATCACATCATAGTTATATCACTAGGCTTGAACCGGATCAACACTTAAACTGACAAAGAAACTAAAAAAACTAATTTACTTTATTTTTTGGTTTAATTCTCTTACAAACCAGAAAGAGAAGGATAACTATATTCATGCATTAAAAACTTAAAAACATGGTAGATGTAGGGATGTCTACAAAGGAATAACTTCACCCGAAAAATCCTTTAAATAATGAAAAGGGTAATTTAAGGGATGGGGGGATTTGGGTGACCCTGAATGAAAGTCAAGATAATAAATGAGAACTGCAACTAACTGTTGAGGAATTAAGATTAGAACTAATAAAATTTAAAGAGGATAGTGAACAAATCCTAAATCTCAAGAGGAATTAAATACTATTTTATTAGCTAAAATACATAACGAAGAAAGAGAGAAAAATAAAGAATCTAAGCATATTGTACACAAAACTACACCTTACAAATGTAAGGGAATGAAAATGGGTTTTTTCGGCCACAAACCTGAAACTTCTAGTGAAGAATCAGTAAAACATCACTCGAGAAAACAACAAGATTCAAGCGAAAGTAGTGATGACAATAAAAAGAAAAAGAACTATAGATCCTATGAGGAAATATATGGGGAGTTTAAGAAGATTAAACCACCAATGTTTAATGGTGAAATTGAGAAAGGAGAAGAAGCATAAGCTTAGTTGTTAGGGATGAAGAAGTATTTCGAAATATACAATTATTTTGATGAACCAAAAGCTAAAATGGCCATCTATAATCTGACTGGAAATGAAGATATATGGTGGCAGTATATAAAGAAGGTCAACGGAATAAAGGAAATATATGTAACTTGGAAAACTTTTAAAAAACATTTTAAAATAAAATACATGTTGGAATAGTACTACGAAGAGAAGGCCAAAGACTTTTATGAGTTAAGGCTAGGAGATATGATTATGAAAGACCTATGTAGTAAATTTCTAAGCCTACTTTGTTATGTACCTTATATAATTTTGGAAAAACCTAAGGTACATGTTTTCTTAGTTGTTTTCCTATCATGTGCAAAGAACAAAGTGAGTATGACAATCCGAGGACGGTAGAGGAAGCCATGATAAAGGAAAATTTATGCTACGACCAAAACAAAAATAAAAGAGAAAGTCTACCCATGTGAAAGAATAAAAGGAAAAATAACTTTGATCGAGGAAATAAAAAGAATAAATTCCATAAAAACACATGAAATAATTATAAAGGTTATCGAGGTAATAACTATAAAAACTTTAAAACACAGAATTCTGCAGTAAAAGAAAGGGAATATCTTACTCCTTTTAACAATAATAATGCACAAAGAGAACCCTTAAAATGTTGGGAATGTGGTGAGCCACATTACTTTAAATAATTATAAGTAAGAAAGAAGAATGTTAATGTTCACTCTATTTAGGAAGTAGTTATAGATGCATACATGGCAAGGACCATACCTAGAATTTGCGTTGCTTTGGGAAACTGGCAAGCAGACCATCAAAATTCCATGGTCGAGATTAAAGGTATTATAGAAGGTTAACCCATTTCTAGTTTGATTGATCCAAGTGCAAGTCTGAGTTATATATTACCTAGAATAGTTGAATTATGTAAATTAGTACCAGAAAAGTTTGATAAGTTGTTGTCAGTACAATTAGCCATAGGTACTAAATGTAAAGTTACTAGATTTGTTAAGAACTGTGAATTGTTAATGAATGAATTTACTACGCATGTTGATTTAAACATTATTCCTTTGGGTTCCTATGATCTATTAGTAAGAATGGATTGGCTAGAAAAACACAGAGTAATGTTAAACTGTCTTGACAAAACCTTTACATGTACAAACGATACTAGAAACACTATAAGAGTAAAAGGAATTCCTAGGAAAGTTATAATTAGGTAGATATATGCTTTACAAATGAAAAGATCAGAAAGAAAGGGATGTAAAGTGTTTGTTGTTTATGTGATGGAAGATAAAAATAATGAAAAAAAACTTAAAATAGAAGACATACCTATTTTAAATGAGTTTGAGGACATATTTCTGGAAGAAGTACCTCGACTTACTACAAAAAGAGACATTGAATTCATGATCAATATAATACACAAAGTGGTACTAGCATCGAAATCTCCTTACCGAATGAACATAATAGATCTTACAGAGATGAAATCTCAATTATAAGAATTGATTGATAAAAAATATATTGGATCTAGTTTTTCCCCTTGGGGAGCACTGGTCTTATTTATGAAAAAGAAATATGAAATTTTAAGGTTTTGCATAGACTATCGACAACTAAATAAAATGACAATGAAAAATTGATACCCGCTAGACCGGATGGACGATTCATTTGATCAATTTTGCTGTTCAACTATATTTTCAAAGATAGAATTAAGGTATGGATACCATCAAGTGAAAATCATAGATGATGACATCTTTAAAAATGCATTTAGGACACATTATGGTCACTGTGATTTTTTTGTAATGCCTCTTAGGTTGAAAATTGCATCTGCTGCATTCATGTGATTAATGAATAGAATAATAAGTAACTACTTGGACAAGTTTGTAGTTGTATTCATAGATGAAATAATAATCTACTCAAAGAATGAGCAACACCATAAATAACATTTAAAGATAGTTATGCAAGTACTAAGAGAAAAACATATGTATGCTAAGTTCAGTAAATGTGGTTTCTTTAAGGATAGGATTCAATATCTCGGAGACGTAGCGTCCAAGGATGGAATCTATATCGACCCTGAAAAAATCAAAGCCATCATTGAATGGTCGGTTCCTAAAAATGTAACTGACATAAGATCATTGATGGGGATTACTAGATACTAATGGAAGTTTATAAAAGGTTTTCCAAGATTTCCTACCCCATAACTTCATTGCAGAAGAAAGGTAAAAAGTTTGAGTGGACTGAAAAATGTATGGAAAGTTTTACTAAACTAAAACATCTACTAACTACCTCCCCTATCCCAAATATTGTTGATCCTTTCAAGGATTTCGTCTTATGTACCGACTCTTGTAAATAAGGATTAGGCAGGGTGTTAATACAATAAAACTACATCATAGCTTATGAATCTAGAAAATTAAAGGAACATGGAAAGAATTATGCTATGCATGATTTATAACTTGCTTCCATAATTCATGCCTTAAAAATGTGGCGATATTACCTAAATGGAAGGAAAATTCTGCTTATGTCAAATACAATAAGTCTAAAATATTTTTTTTATCAACAATATTTAAATGTTAGACATGAAAGAGGGTTGTCTTTCTTAAGTGAATATGATTTTGAAATAAAACACATAAAAGGAAAGGAAAACAAAGTTGAAGACACTTTAAGTCATCATGCAAATTTATTATTTGCATGCAGAAGCTATGAATCTGATCTAGAAAATTAGATCCCAAGTTCTGAAAATTATGTGAAGGAATATCAAATTTTAAAAGAAAACACTGCTAGAAATGAACATAATCAAGTAAAAACAGATTTCATCCTAAATAAAAAAGGATTGTTGCATAAAAAAAGGTTGTACATACCAAATACAACATAAAGAAAACTTACAGTTATGAATGAGCTACATAAACGAAAATATTTAGGACATCCTGGATATGAGAAGATGATCACCATAACCAGAAAAATATTTATTTTGTCCAAACATGAAGAAAGAAGTTGTAAAGTAGTTATCTCGCTCCTTGAAATTTTAGCAAGTTAAGGAATAACATCAACATCCAGTAGCACTGTTGTAGCCACTACCCATTCCAAAATGGAAGTGGAAAACAATTAGCATGGAATTTATAACAGACCCACAGAATAATTTCAGACAACATGATTCAATCATGGTCGTAGCTGATAAATTGAGTAAGGCTTCCCATTTTATTTCTGTTAAATATTCCTATAAAGAGGTTAATATTGAATATATTTTTATGAAAGGGATATTTAGGTTACATGGTGTACCAAAAGTAATAGTCTCAGATAGAGACACAAGATTTAAAGGTAACTTCTGGAAAGCTTTGTTTACAGGGTTAGGTACACAATTGAATTTTAGTACCACATACCATTTGCAAACGCATGGGAGGAATTAAAGAATAAACAAAACCCCAGAGGACATGTTAATAGTGTATGTCATGGACAAACAACTTAGTGGAATTTATTTAAAATAATAATTTTCAATTTTCTATAGGTATGAGTCCTTTTGAAATTTTATATGGACACAAATGTAATGTTTCATTTTCATGGAGTAGTTGAGTTGATAGGTTAATGTGAGGAAATGATTTATTAAAATATATTTAGCTAACCATGAAACATGTACAACAAAACTTAAAGGCTTCCCAATACAGGAAGAAAAGTTATGTTGACCTAAAAAGAACTCCAAGAGAGTTCAAGGTGGGTAAACATGTGTACATAATGGTAAATATCAAGAAAATTTCATTGAGATTGGGAAATTATTCAAAGTTGGAACCCAGGTATTGTGGGCCATTTGAAGTTGTGGTGAAATTAGGGTCGGTTGCATACCATTTATCCTTACCACCCTCTATTAAAGTGCATAATGTGTTTCACGTTTCTATTTTGAAAAGATATATTCATGATGTTTCTCATGTGATCGATTGGATCGTGATCCAAGTGTAACTCAAAGGATAGTTCTAGGTGGGACCAGACCACATTCTTGACAAAGGAGAAGTTTTAATCTATAACCGTACCATTAGACAAGTCAAGGTGCAATGGAAGAACCTTAGTACAGAAGAATCTACTTGGGAACTGGAAAGTGATACGTGGGAGGCATATCTAGTCTTATTCCAAGATGATGAAATGGAAGAATAAATAATAAAGTTAGTAACACCGAGGATGAAGTTATCCTCTAATGGGATGTGTATGTATTGCACCTCAAATTAATAATTTATTATTAATTTATGCTGAAAAATAATTTAATTGTTATTGTTATTATTATTATTATCATTTTGACATAAAGTAGAAAATAAAACATTCGAATGAATTATTAATTATTAATAAAAGATACTAAAGCGGGGGGGAAGAGGAAACTATTGTTGAAGAGTATTTTCTGACCCACAATAGGAAAATACAAGCGGTTGAAACTACTGAGTGAGAACTCAAGATGCAAGAGGCATCATTCCCAAAAATCAGGTCATAACTTATAGTTAAGTGCTAAAGAGAAGGAGGCTCATAAATGACTAAGTCGTAGGAAAAATACTATATAATAGTATGTCCATAAGAAATTAGGAGGATAACATTGGATGGGGATTAAATATAAGGATGCAAGAGATAACACATTGAAATTTTTTTCTCTTGTGGTTTAGCGAACAAGATCGGGGTTTCTGGAGCAAGTAACTTGGCTGCTATGGGAGTTGGTTGGGAATAACAACTTTTCCACTTTAGTTTTCCCAATAGTGGTGACAGGTTTATATTTTATGTTCTAAATTTACTGTAGATGGTTTCAATTCTAGATATAGAAGTTAATATAAGCACCTAGTATGCAACAATTAATGTAGCTTGTTTATTATTTTTAATTCATTCATGTTTTGATTATAACTTTTAAATGGAAATTAGGAAAATTCTTAGGTTCGACATCCATACCTGAGTTAGAATTTTTTTCACCGGTTTATATGCTGAAAATCAAATTCTGTACTTAATCGATTTGTATCTATTTCTTTCCTATGTGACAGATCTAGTTTAATGTATCTCCGTACTCTTTCCTTTCTTATTAATTTACTAGTTTGAAAGTTAAATCTATTAGTATGTATAATAACTGGATCTTCTCATGGTTGCTAGTATAAATCTAAATGATTTTATATGTTGTAGAATCGATTTATTTCATTAAATGTGTATATATCGATGATTTATATCCATTCATTTCTTATGTTGAGGACCTAGTATATTTCCGATCATAGTAATGAAGTATAATGCTTTAAATTTTCTAAAGGATTAGAGCCTGATCAAATTTAGGTGAACTAATTGAATGAACTAAGATTAAATGATTTATTAACTCTATAAACAAATTGTAACGTCCTGATCCTCTGACTGGGGAAGAGGACGCTACTATACACCAAACATACGAGCATCTAGCCCGATGAAGAAAATATAAAATGCATTGAACTTAATGTACTCAGATGCATAATTACTATCAAACAACAGAAGCACATTCATTCATTCACAACATTTAACATGTTCATATTGATTTATAAAACGAACACAATTGCAAGGATTTCAATCACAAGAAGATACTTATATTTAACAGGAGCTTGTTCTGCAACCAGCTACATCGCTGCAACATTCCACCCAACCATAGGCTGCGTGCTCTTTAATCTCTCAGCAAAACTACCACCCCCAAGCTAGGCATGATTTCCCAAAGAGTAAGGAACTAGAAGGCTTACACATATCCAAGGAAAACAACACCACAAGGATGCACAGTTCAGCCAAGGAAACATAATTGGGTTTATCAGGCGAACAATGGATCAGCAAAGCCAACATAGTTGGGTTTATCAGGCCATCCAGGAGTTGTGAAAGGATAGATGCTAAGTTGGTGAGCTCATTGAAGAGATAAGGAAACCCACGCCAAAACTAGTCTGACTTCTTGGACACCCACACACACCCAACACAAGGAAATCATTCCTTTCTATGCCACGTAGTCCCTTAGACCCTGATCTCACTTCCAGTGCTATTCAGGGGTTATGGAGAAGAAATACAGTCCACTAGATCAGTCTGTGTGGTTCCCAAACCACCAGGTTTATCAAGCACACCAAGACCTCATTCAGTACTCCAATGCAGTCCGAGGACAAAACCACTGTGTGCATGCAGTAAACCAGCTATTAAAGATTGAACAGGAGAAGAAAAATTCCCTGAATCATTCTTGGCCCTATCATTTCCAAAATGATTCCACAACAACCTACAACAGCCAAATCACAAGGGGAAAACACAGCCAAGCAATTGTGTGCAAACAATATCCCACGAACAACCATGAACCCACAACACACGATCCTCGATGTAGTCATTGGAGAACTTACACAGACAAAAATGGGGAAGGAAAAGACTCCCAATCTATATGTGAGGGGAAAAGACGCAGTCCACCGCCACAGTTCAATGATGAATGCCCAAGGTATTCCCCTGTCCGAACAAGAATGCAAAACAGAAAAAGGGGAACCATCTTTCTGTGTGA
The DNA here is from genome assembly GCA_001517045.1 of Pseudotsuga menziesii. Lineage (NCBI taxonomy): Eukaryota > Viridiplantae > Streptophyta > Pinopsida > Pinales > Pinaceae > Pseudotsuga > Pseudotsuga menziesii. The sequence continues at coordinate 78,354 of LPNX010890537.1, read as the reverse complement.
ACAGGAGGAAAATGATCTCCCAGAATAGTAATCATTCTGAGAGAGGGAAGGGCGAACACCCACACAGTGGACTTTCCAACCTTTTATCCCCGCTCTGCATGAGGAAACGAATATCCCACGATCTCAGAGAGTGAATAGACAGTAGCATCCCAAACAGTGCGTGAGAAACCACCCCCAGCCTGCACTTGACTGAGCCAACTGTGGAGGCGCGTGGGGGCAAGCCTGCCACCCACCCCTACCCAACATTAACTGCCTCAACTAAAACAAATGTTTAAGGTTTGACACGTGGCTTTTTCCCATGGGGTCCAGGTTTAGGAATTCCCCCCTTAACCTTAGGAAATCATGCCCCTTCCCAATATGGTTGCAGTGAACATAGCTGGTTGGGTTTTGTTAATTAAAATGCACATTTACATGATGCCACACTTTAATACGTATGTTGTATACCCCAATATACCATCGGTAACAGTTCCAATCAATGAAACATAACACAACTGAATCGATGGTGGGGATTTTTCCTTCAGCTACACACCATGATTCATTACAATATATACATTACATACATTAATGCAAACGGGGTCAAAATAGGGGTTTTACATTCCCCTCCCCCTTCAATATCACTGTCCTAAGTGCTTTACAAAATTGAACAAAATGCTACACCGGTATCACCTCAGTGTTCCGTAGAATTGAAAAAAAATGGATGTGCCAATCGCATGGCATCCTCCAACTCCCACGTAGCCTCTTCAGGTCTGTAGTGCTCCCATTACACCTTTACCTACCCTATGGCTCGGTTCTAGAGAATTGTGACCTTCCTATCGAGGATACACATTGGCTCGATTTGGAAATCTCCCTCGGGTTCCACCTGAATCACATCCCAATTTATCCCATGGTTAGGATCATGTACATATTTCTTAAACAAAGAAACATGAAAAACATTGTGAGCTCTAGTACTAGTAGGAAATGCAAGTCTATATGCAACAGTCTCAATTCTTTCAAGCACTTCAAACGACCCACAATATCTTGGTGACAGCTTGGCACAACTCCCAAGCTTCAAGGAACTTTTATTTTCCCTCACTATGAGGTAGACATGATCCCCAACACTGAACTCTCTGTTCATCCTATGCTTATCTGCATAGCTTTTCTACCTGTCCTGTGCTTCTTTCAGATTCTGTCTGATATTTACAACCTCTTGCTCCATTTCCTTGAGCAATTCTGCTCCAAGAAAAACCATGTTCACTGGATTATCCCATGTCACTGATGTTCTACACCTTCTTCCATACAAAGCTTCATACGGACTCACCCCCAAGGATGGTTGCTATCCATTGTTATAAGCAAACTCTACCAAGTGTAAGTAATCTTCCCACTTGGTTGGTTTGTCCATCACATACATGCGAAGTATATCTTCAAGCACCTGATTAACTCTTTTTGTTTTCCCATCTATATGAGGATGGTAGGAAGTGATGAAGTTTAGCTTTGTACCGAAATATGCAAACAATCCCTTTCAAAAATTGGAAGTGAACTTGACATCTCTATTAGAGACTATTGCCTTCAGCAATCCATGCAATTTGAAAATCTCCTTCATGAATATCTTTGCAATGTCATCAATCTTATGCGTAGACTTCACCGGTATAAATTGTGTTGACTTTTTCAACTTGTCTACCACAACCATGATGGAATCATGTTGTCTCCAAGTCATTGGCAATCTTGTAATAAAATCCATGGAAATAAATCCCCATTTCCATTCTGGAACTGGCAAAGGCTGCAACAAACTCGCTGGATGTTGATGCCCAACCTTTACCTGTTGAAATTTCATGCACCTTGAAATGTATTCAGCCATGTCCTTTTTCATTCCTGGCCAAAAGTATTGCTTTCTAACTGTAGCAATTGTCTTCTGATATCCTGGGTGACCAGAATACTGAGCTTGATGGATTTCATCCATAACAACTCTAATCAAATATGCTATATTTGGAATATAAATTCTTCCTTTATAAGTAAGAAGTCCATCTTCTTCCAATTTATATCCTTCATACCTCTTCTCAAGACTTTGCTATTGCAAATTGTCTTTTACTTGCTCATACAATTCATCTCTAGCAACATGATTAACAATCTGCTGCATCGAATCCAATTGGAAAATACTAAGAGATGCCACATGCATTTCCTGTACCTTCCTGCTGAGCGCATCAGCTACCTTGTTTTCTTTCCCCTTTATGTGCTTGATTTCAAAATCAAACTCACATAAAAATTCTAGCCATCTTGCTTTCCTAGCATTCAAAGTAGGCTAATCAAATAGATACTTCATAACACAATGGTTTATCTTGAGCTCAAATATTCTACCCATCAAGTAATGCCTCCACATCTTGAGAGCATGTACTATGGCTGCAAGCTTGAGATCATGAGTGGCATAGTTCTTCTCATGCTCCTTCAGCTTTCTTGACTTATAACATATCACGTGGTTGTCCTGCGTAAGGACTCCTCCAAGCCCTTTTCCACATGCATTGGTAGATACCACAAAATATTTCTCTGGGTTTGCAACTTTCAATACCAGTGCACTGGTGAGAAGATTCTTCAACCAATGGAAGCTTTCTTCACACTTTGAAGTCCATTCGAACTTTACCCCCTTCTTTTGCAAAGAAGTGATGGCATGTGTAACTTTGGAAAATCCTTCAATGAATTTCCTGTAGTATCCTGCAATTCCCATAAAATATCTTACATCTATCACATTTCTTGGAGTAGGCCAATTCATAATGGCTTCAATCTTTTCAGGGTCCACAGATATACCCTCTTCTGAGATAATGTGACCCATATACTAAATTATGTCTCTATAGAAGTCACACTTGCTCATCTTTGCATACAACTGATGCTCCCTAAGCAATTTCAATGTCAATCTCAAATTCTCTTTGTGTTCTTCCTCATTCTTAGAATAAACAAGAATGTCATCAAGGAAAACAAGAACAAACTTGTCGAAATACTTGCTGAAGACACTGTTCATAAGGCACATAAATGTAGCTAGTGCATTTGTGAGACCAAATGGTACCACTATAAACTTGTCCATACTTTGTCCTGAAGGATGTCTTATGAATGTCTGAATCCTTGATTCTCACCTGATGGTATCCAGACCTCAAGTTAATCTTGGAAAATACCTTTGCTCCTCTCATATGATCAAAGAGGTCATCAATCCTAGGAAAAGGGTATTTATTCTTCACAGTAACCTTGTTCAACTGTTTGTAATCAAAACATAACATGAGTGTACCATCTTTCTTCTTTACAAATAGGACCGGTGCTCCCCAAGGAGACACACTCGGTCAGATATACTTCTTTTCCAACAACTCTTGCAGTTGCATCTTCAACTCTAGAATCTCTGGTGTACTCATCCTGTAGGGTGTCTTAGACACTGGTGCTGCTCTTGGCACAAGTTCAATGGTGAAATCAATGTCCCTCTTTGGAGGAAGCCCTGGAATCTCATCAAGAAATACATCTTTGAATTCCTGTAGCACCTGATAGTCCTCCAACCTAGCAGTTTCATCTCCTGTTGGTTCCAGAATATGAGATACATACAACTGGAAACCTTTCCTCCAGAACTTCTTCAACTGCATTGCTGAAACCTGTCTTACTAAAATTACCTTCGGAATACCTTTCACAACTACTGGGTTTCCTTCTTCATCCATGCATTCAAAAGTCTTGTTATAACAGTCAAGATTCACTTTGTGAGCCTCTAACCAATCCATTCCAATGAGAACATCATAGGAACAAAGTGGTAGAACATTCAGATCTACACAAGTGACCAATCCATTCATGACCAATGGGAATTTCTCTACCACTTCACTAACTTTTCTCTTAGTTCCAGTGGCTAGCTTATCTAACCAATACTTCCTATGCTTTACTTTATTAAAAGGACAAATCTCCACTACTCTAGGAGTAATGTAACTGTGAGTATAATTGGGGTCAATCGAAATAGAAACAGATTGCTCAACAATCTTACCTGCAATTTCAACCACAATTGACTCATGATCTTCCTGGCATTCCTCCAGTGCTGCATAAATTCTAGGAACTACCCTTGCTACTTGACCCACTGTTTATTCTTCTTTACTATTATATGCTGGTCTTGCACTTTAATTCTCAAGTGGAAAATATCTGTGTAGGTGGGGTCCTTCACATTTCCAACATTTGAGTGGCTTTCTATCCTGTTGTGGATCCTTAGGCTTTTCTCTTGACACTCCAACTAGCTTACTCGCAGGTTGGGATGGCTGCTTTTGCTGGTTCCTGAATCTAGAGGGTTTGAAACCTTTCTTTCTCTGGTCAAAATTCTCATTCTTCTTGTCCTTCCATGCCTTATGGTAATCAGGTTTACGTTTGCTTTTCTCATAGCAATACTTAGCCTTCCTTATTGCTTCTTCAAGAGTTCTAGGTTCAGAAAAATCAATTCTATCTTTGTAAGACTGAGGCAATCCACTTAGAAACTGTTGGAACTTCACTTGTTCATCTCTGATGTACCGGACATACCTCAACAATTCCAAGAACTTATTTGCATATTCATCCATGGTCTACTGTCCCAATCTCAGCTCATGGAACTCCTTAATCTTATCATCATAATACTTGTCAGAGAGGTATTTCTTCTTAAAATACTTCTTGAACTGTTTCCACTTTAGTTTCCTTTCACTGATCCTCTTTACTTGCTTGAAGTGTTCCCACCAAATAGACGCTCTTCCATTTAGATTGAATATGGAAACTCTTGCCTTCATGTTTCCTGAATAATCCTGCACTTGGAATTACTTCATTATCCCAAGAATCCAAGCTTCATCCTCTTGTCCTGTCTTTATCTCACCATCAAATGTAGGAGGTTTAGCTTTCTTAAATTCATCCCAAAAGTGATCCCTATGGTGTCTTCTTATTTTCCTTTCATGAGAAGATGAGCTTGTATCTCCACTAGATTCTTCAAAATTAGATGATCCACTAGAAGTCCTTCTCCTCCTCCTAGTACTACTCTTAGTGCCTTCCGATCTTGCTATACTTTGTCCAAAGTCTATCTTTTCTTGCAAATCTGTAAAAGTCTGCAACATGGTAGCATTCAACCGGTGCTGCTCTTCCTAGGCTTTAATCATGCTTCTCATGGTGGCTGCAACCTCGGAAGGTGTCTCCTAGAATCTCCTTCTATTAGACTCTATGTCGTCATTTCCATTACGGACATTTTCTCCCATGGCATCTCCCACATGCTCGTAAGAATTTTGAGCATCATATCCATCATGGGTGCTCATGACTGAATCACCTCTTGCTTTACCACACTATTCTGCCTGGAATACCGAATTTGGAGATGTCTATAATTCTGCAAACGTGTTAGTAGTGTTAGTAGCAAACTGTTAGATGCATATCATTAAAATAAATTAGAACTACTTACCTTCCTCTTCTGGAAATTCATAAAATAACAATTTTGCTAAAACAAAAATTTTTCTCTCTTCTTGTTCAACCCTGTAATCCACTGACAGTCTACTAAAATCCGCTAAAAACAGTTGAAAACTGCTTGAAAATTCTACTTTGAAAAACCCAAAATTTCCTTCTCCTCATTGGGTCTCTTCCCTACAAATTTTCTGGTGTTTCAGTGAGCAAATCGCCTAAACTTCTGATCTACATCGGCGATGTCAAGGACTGTTCATAGGGTCTCCTTCCCACTAGCCTTCCAGCATTTTGGCAGCCTGAGCCCTTTGTTTTCTCTGCGGTTTCGAGTTTGTAATTTTCTAAGAGTCTGAACTTTACCGATAGGGAACCCAACTAATCCGCTGCATCGGCAGTTGAGCATACTACGCATCGGGTGGTTAGTCCTCTCGGCTTCCGCAACGATGACCAACAAACCTTCAAGGGTTTTTGTGGATCACAGCTTGTCAATGGTCGGAGTGACTATTCTTTGCGGCATCGGTCAGATAGTTCCCTCAGCAGCCGCAACAATGGGTGGTACTCTCACGACAGTCTCTGTAGACCTTTATACCCTATCGACCGTCAGAAGGATTATCCACTGCACATCGACAACCTAAGCAACAATACATCTTTGATACATCGATGATCAGATCCTTTATTACATTGGACAAGTATTCCCTTAGGTGACCACAATGACGGTTCATAAAATTTGATCCTTTTTCGATCGGCGGACCGACCCCCTAATGATTTCTGATCAACGATTTGAAGTACAACTTAATCGGCATCGGCAGTCGAAACCTGTATCCGTTGGAATATTAGTGCACTAGACTTTCGCAATGACAGGAGCACGAACCACTAACTTCTTCTGATGTCATCGGTGACTATTACAACTAACTTCCATCGATCATCGATGAAGTCAACATTTAAAAAAATTTATGAAATTTCTTCTTCTTCTCGCGGGCCATAACATCTGTCGGCAGTCGGAACCACTAAGCACTATGTGTCGGCGATCGGAGCATTGATGGTTTGAACTCCTAATCATCAGTATTCTAGTCCACATGGTAGCCGCAACGACGGGCTAACAACAACTAAATTCTTCCACGGTGTCGGCGAACCCAACAACTAATTTTCGTCAACGGCATTGACAGCCTGAGCAACTAATTTATTTTGGTGTCCGCCGCTGCATCATTGAATTTTTCATCTGAATTCTGCTGACGATTCCCATACTTAGAGAAATTTCCAAAACTTTTCTCTTTAGTCTTCTTAACCACCGACGCATCGGCACCCTCATCTTCTAATTCTCGCCGATCAAGTCAATTGTTTGTCGTTTCCGTATCGTCAAATTAAACCTCAATACTTCCGCAGTGTCAATGCTCCCGAGCAATAAATGCCACCGTAATTATATTATTGTAACTCAGAGCCACTATTCACTAAACACCTCAGTGTTGGTGAGTGCAAATACTAATGCATCGATGGATTAGTTCACTAACCAGTAGGAACGGCAGACACTTGAACCACTAATTTCCACTGATCGACTCTCCGATCATCTATCTTTTGCCTATCGCTGATGGTTTTCCACACTTAAAAAAAATTTCAAAAATTCTCTTCTTCCTTCCATGTCGGTGATCCCATCCTTTAACATTTTTCGATGGCCAATGATCTCGTGCCTTAGAAAAGTTTCAGAACTTTCCTCCTCTTTCTTCCACCGCATTGGCCGTCAGATCAACTATCTTCTATGACATCGGTGGTCAGAGGCTCTACCCATCAAAAGAATAGTTGCCTATCCATCTACAATGGAGAAGCACAATCAACCAATCTCTTCCAATGTAGTCATCAAACTTTCATCGTGTCAGCAATGTAATCATCTAAGCATTGGCGATTCCTTCAACTAAGTGGCACCAATCGCCGACGATTTTATGACTTAGAAAAATTTCCAATTTTTTTTTCTTTAGTCTTCTCTTCATCTTTTCTCCATTGACAGTGTTATCCCTAAAGTTGAACCTAGACTACGGGGGTTCAAGCTTAAGGGAATCTTGTTCTCAAATGTATAAATCAATAAAATCAAACTGAGAATCAAAATGATATACAATCAAAGCTATGGGAAAAGTTACACCACTATCAATGTAACAAGCTGGTATAACATAAAGGCTGTGAATAAAATCAAACAATCATTGAAAAACTGGACTAGTATGAAATCAAGGCTGTTTGTACAGATCACACAATTATAAATGATATAAGCTAGTAGGTAAATCAGAGCTGCAAGATAATCCACAGAAACTGTATAACATAAGATAAAACACAAAGTTCAATATCGAGGTTACTATGATCATAAAGACAAGAAGTGAAACTGCCTCTGTTTTCTAAAGTATAAGGATAATTGTATTTCACAATAAGAATTAGTGCAATGGGATGTAATGGAACATATCCATAATAAAATTATTAGAAAAAAACAATTCATAAAACACATAGGCAAATCATCATCATGTTTCATTCAAAAATAGAACCTATACAGAAGTTGCATAATGTTTATGTCATACAGGCAGTGCTCCAAATAGGGCTTGCATTCTCCAAAACTGCCAACCCCTAGTGCCCTCTCTAAGAGGAAGAGCTCCCCTTCTTACATTCAAAATGATGATTTAAATAAACAAATACAATCCACAAACTGTTGCTATCTTTAGGAATAAAAATCTAACGATTAAACTAAAAATAAAATCAATTTATGCGCTGTTGCAAGAAGTTTGGAACAACCAAAATGGATTCCTTTTAATATGGAACAGATTATTGATAGATCACACAATTATAAATGATATAAGCTGGTAGGTAAATTAGAGCTGCAAGATAATCCATAGAAACTGTATAACATAAGATAAAAAACAAAGTTCAATATCGAGGTTACTATGATCATAAAGACAAGAAGTGAAACTGCCTCTATTTTCTAAAGTATAAGGATAATTGTATTTCACAATAATAATTAGTGCAATGGGATGTAATGGACCATATGCATAATAAAATGATCAGAAAAACAATTCATAAAACACATAGGCAAATCATCATCATGTTTCATTCAAAAATAGAACCTGTACAGAAGCTACATAATGTTTATGTCATACAGGCAGTGCTCCAAACAGGGCTTGCATTCTCCAAAACTGCCAACCCCTAGTGCCCTCTCTGAGAGGAAGAGCTCCCCTTCTTACATTCAAAATGATGATTTAAATAACCAAATACAATCCGCAAACTGTTGCTATCTTTAGGAATAAAAATCTAACGATTTAACCAAAAATAAAATCAATTTAAGCGCTGTTGCAAGAAGTTTGGAACAACCAAAATGGATTCCTTTTAATATGGAACAGATTATTGATTGCTCGATCTTCCGTCTAGAAATGATCTGCCACTAATCCATTTAAATTCTCTTTTCTGCTTGAAGATGTCAACTAAATCCCTGATAATCTGGAGATGATGAGATCAAATTGCTAACTCAACTCCTTGAAATCTGGAATCATTGGAATTGCTGCCTTCAAATTCGAAATGCTCTGCAACCTATACATTGCTATCCACCAAGAGTGTTGGAATGCCAACTTCCATATTCCGCATCCAGTCAATAATCATAGCTTCATAAACCAGAGGACTACAGGAGACAAATTTTCGGCTCCCAACCCCCAGTGCATCCCTAACAGGAGCCCGGTTCAAGTAATTCTCCATATTTGAGAAATCGTAGCAAAGGCCACCATTGCACTCCTTCCGCACATCATAATAATTGATATTCCCAGCTATTGTCATAATAGAATTGAAAATTGAGGTGCACACCAAGTATGATTCAAATCAACTAATAGTCCCTTTGGTACCACAAAGTTTTAAGGACAGTTCACAAGCTGGATAGATTTTGTTGATCCGATTGTAATCATCTTCCCCAATCAGACCCATCTCCAACGCATAATCTGTGTATGCTTTATACTGGATTGTTGGATTAGTAAATCCATTACCAATGGAAAATCCCTTTAAATTTATTGGAAGACCCTCATTGTCTTTGTTTCCTCGGTGGAACCTGCTTGTAACTGATGGAATGTAGTGTTCGACATATGACTTAAGCCAAGACATGCATGTCTCTGTGATAAATTCACCAGGCAACATCACCTTTGTAGATTCCACCTTCTCCCTCATTTTCTCTTTCTCTTCTTGTCTCAAAATGGATGCTTCCCACATAGCAAAATATATGTTATGACGCCTATACTCTAGACATCAGACTCAGGTCCAGACCGGTGCTTTAGAACTTCTGGTGCAACATAATATGCACTACCCACAACATTTTGAAATTTTTTACCTGGTTTGATGAAGTCTGATAACCCAAAATCTGTGGCCTTCAGAGATGAATCTTGATTAGGGGATTTGAAAAGAAAGTTCTCTGGTTTCAAATCTTGAAGTACACTGCCATGTAAATGACACTTTGCGACAACTTTCGTCATTTCTCGTACAATTTTTGGCCGCATCAATTTCACAGCAACGACTATCCTTCTTGGCCAATATGCGATCAAGGAGCTCTCCAGCATGTACGGTGCAAGTCTTTCCATTGGATTTCCTTGAATTAAGACTGTCTCTCTTAATTTTGTGATTATATGTGATGCCAATTCGCAGGACCTTCTCAATCTGCTCAACCTTCACATAGTCTGACTCAGACAGAGGCCCAACTGGGAAGGCACTTATCTCTCCTACCAAATGTCGGGTAGGAAGTTCATCAAAGAGTGCCCTAACATTGTTACCACACACAGTCTCTCCATGGGCACTCTCTCTTTGAATTTGGCATCCCTTGTGAGATGTAGCATCCCTAAAGGTATCAGCATCTGATAAAAGAGAAGCAATGGCCTTTAGAAGTCGATGGCCCTCTGATTTCATTAGTACCCTATAGCTTCGTTTGAGAGTGGCCTTTGTTGTAACATGCCATTTACACACCATATTTCACTTATCATTGGTTGCTTGGGTTTCTGAGTCGGTAGGAATAATATTCTTAAGCAATTTGAGCATCCATTTCGCATCCCCAATAGCTGATAAAGAATTCGCTTGAGGACCTGCGATTTCCACCTTGAGGAGTGTATAGAAGAGGCAGAGACGTCCAACCCACAAGATCGGTTGGTATACAAAAGAGGCCTGTGCCACCGCTCTTGATCCTCTTTCCTCATGCCTCTACTTCTTCTTCCCTCTCTGTAGATGTAGATGCACTTTCCTGACTACTTTAAGACCAAACTAATGGCACCCAATTGCTGCAAGTGTTGAGTACTCCATGGAAACATGATACAGGCTTTCCTTGAACCCCACTAGGGCCCAGGAAAAGTATATGTAGTAGGACACACCATACATGACGACGCTTGGATAGGCTTCAACATCATTTGTTATTTGTCTATGAGAAACAGGTCAGGTATCCAAATTGATAATTTATATATGGCAAAATTGACAATTTCTATATGGCAAGAAGAAGAGCCAACATACATTTGAACTATAGTATTTTTCTATGATTAGTTGACCATCAAATATTGCAGTTGCACATTGAACTAACAGCTGCTTGGAAGATCTCTCTGTATGTACATTAACTTGTTGCTGACTAGTTAATGCATATGCTTCTTGGTGCAAAGAATTAGTTTGTGAAACAGAACATGAATCAGTGATATTTGCAACATTGGAATAATCGATGCTGCCATTAGAATAATCCTTTAAGGTCGTACTCTCGTTCGGAGATTGCATAGGGGTATCCTCATACAGAAGGTTTTCTATTATGTCTGCCCATTCCTTGTCAAGATATGTGCTTTGTTCAGGGCTTATGGTACTTGCTTCATTAGTATCACTAAAAAGTTCTCTCTCCAACTCTTGTAGCCATTGCTTGATCTATTCTGGGTTATCATCAAATATACTACCATGTAGAGCTCCTCTTTGGCAATCTGATGATTCAAAATTTAGGTACCCTGCTATATGTTCCCTTGTGAGATCTTCACCAGATACAGATTTCTGGAGGGAAGCAGCACTCTGTATATTTGTCATTCTAGGATATTGACCTCCACTAAAAACCAGAAATTCCATACATAGGTTCATGACTAATGAGTGAAGATTTTGATGATTCTAGATAATAAAAGAAACCATAATGGATTTCAATCAAACATAAGGCATACAACAAAGAAAAAATTTAAAAATAAAAACACATCACATAAAAAGATCTTAAAGTAAAAAGGTCAAACAACCTTAGAGATAACATCTAGCTCCATCTGGGGACAAATTTTTCCTGTGAAACTTTGAGAACATGTTGACCAGGTGCCTTTTTATTTCATTGGGCTGGAGTCTTCATCACACATCTCTGCTACTTGAAAAACTTGAAAACACACTACTGACTGAATCTTTTAAACTACTCTACAAACTGAAATAATCTTCTCACAACAATCTGATCACACTGTACAAACTTAAGGAGATGCTTGAAAAATCAAGCTTATTTATTCACAACTCCTACACTAATCAAAACTACTTTCTTTTGATCAGGTAAAATCATGCTTCCAATGAAGCCATACAAACATTTGACTAACTGGTAAAATTTCTGATCTGGAGATGATGAATAAAGGAGCCCATGGAATATCTAAATTCATTTCAAAAGAAGGGAAAATCCAACCTCCATTTGACAAAAACAATCTGACATTTGAGCTGCTCAAAGACTCCATATAATCAATAAATGGATCAATGAAGTTATAGGGAAATGCCTCTTGCTAAAGATCAAAATATCTCTGTATATCCTTTTCATCTGAATACTCATCATAGATTGGCATATCTTCAGAGTGAATCGGTTGATGCTGATTTAGAACTTCAATGTCTTCATCATAAAATGGAGCATTCTGATCGATTTCTAAATATGAGGATTTCTATTCTATGATGCTATCATCAACTTTAATATCATAATTTTGAAAAATTTCTTGTTGTAAAAAGGAATCCGAGGAAGATAATAAATCTTCTTCTTTCTTCATATCATAACCACCGGCTTCATCTTTACTACTGGAAAAATATGCTTCTAAACTCTGGATATATAATGCATATCCCCTACAACAATCCTCAAAAAGACACTCAGCTGGGTAAATCCTCTTACAATATGAATAAAAGGCATCATGAAAATCTTTCGAAGAGGAAATACTGGAAGGAGGAAGAGTTCTGTACCATTTTCTTGCACAACCATCTAATGAATACATAAACATTTTCATCAATACATCTTCATGATGTATACTCAGCTGATCCATGTATTGATGAAATTTAATTACATGATGTGCCGAATTGTCCCCTTCCTTTCCTTGGAATCGCGGAATAAAATCTCCCCATTCATCCATGGTAGCTACCGTATTTGGAAAACCAGGAACATTTGAGAAATTGAACGGAGAAAATCTCTGTGCCAACATGGTTTCAAAATGCTTTGACATCTTAAAAAATCACCTCTGGATTCTTCAAACATGGAGTCACCCGGTGAATAAATATGTAGTCAAACTAATGCCCTGCTCCTGTCCACCATCAAGAGCTAGATCTGATCTTTGTCATTATTTCTCAGGGAAGATATCTTTTCCTTTGTCTGTCCCCGGCAACGGCGCTAGAAGATGTTATCCCTAAAGTTGAACCTAGACTATGGGGGTTCAAGCTTAAGGAAATATTGTTCTCAAATGTATAAATCAATAAAATCAAACTGAGAATCAAACTGATATACAATCAAAGCTATGGGAAAAGTTACACCACTGTCAATGTAACAGGCTGGTATAACATAAAGGCTATGAATAAAATCAAACAATCATTGAAAAACTGGACTAGTATGAAATCAAGGCTGTTTGTACAGATCACACAATTATAAATGATATAAGCTAGTAGGTAAATCAGAGCTGCAAGATAATCCACAGAAACTGTATAACATAAGATAAAACACAAAGTTCAATATCGAGGTTACTATGATCATAAAGACAAGAAGTGAAACTGCCTCTGTTTTCTAAAGTATAAGGATAATTGTATTTCACAATAAGAATTAGTGCAATGGGATGTAATGGAACATATCCATAATAAAATTATTAGAAAAAAACAATTCATAAAACACATAGGCAAATCATCATCATGTTTCATTCAAAAATAGAACCTATACAGAAGTTGCATAATGTTTATGTCATACAGGCAGTGCTCCAAATAGGGCTTGCATTCTCCAAAACTGCCAACCCCTAGTGCCCTCTCTAAGAGGAAGAGCTCCCCTTCTTACATTCAAAATGATGATTTAAATAAACAAATACAATCCACAAACTGTTGCTATATTTAGGAATAAAAATCTAACGATTAAACTAAAAATAAAATCAATTTATGCGCTGTTGCAAGAAGTTTGGAACAACCAAAATGGATTCCTTTTAATCTGGAACAGATTATTGATTGCTCGATCTTCCGTCTAGAAATGATCTGCCACTGATCCATTTAAATTCTCTTTGCTGCTTGAAGATGTTAACTAAATCCCTGATAATCTGGAGATGATGAGATCAAATTGCTAACTCAACTCCTTGAAATCTGGAATCATTGGAATTGTTGCCTTCAAATTTGAAATGCTCTGCCACCTATACATTGCTATCTTCCAAGAGTGTTGGAATGCCAACTTCCATATTCCGCATCCAATCAGTAATCATAGCTTCATAAACCAGAGGACTACAGGAGACAAATTTTCGGCTCCCAACCCCCAATGCATCCCTAACAGGAGCTTGGTTTAAGTAATTCTCCATATTTGAGAAATCGTAGCAAAGGCCACCATTGCACTCCTTCCGCACATCATAATAATTGATATTCCCAGCTATTGTCATAATAGAATTGAAAATTGAGGTGCACACCAAGTATGATGCAAATCAACTAACAGTCCCTTTGGTACCACAAACTTTTATGGACAGTTCACAAGCTAGATAGATTTTGTTGATCCGATTGTAATCATATTCCCCAATCAGACCCATCTGGAACGCATAATCCGTGTATGCTTTATACTGGATTGCTGGATTAGTAAATCCATTACCAATGGAAAATCCCTTTAAATTTATTGGAAGACCCTCACTGTCTTTTTTTCCTCGGTGGAAACTGCTTGTAACTGATGGAATGTAGTGTCTGGCATATGACTTAATCCAAGACACGCATGTCTCTGTGATAAATTCACCAGGCAACATCACCATCATAGATTCCAGCTTCTCCCTCCTTTTCTCTTTCTCTGTTTGTCTCAAAATGGACGCTTCCCAGATAGCAAAATATATGTTATGACGCCTATACTCCAGACATCAGACTCAGGTCCAGATCGATGCTTCAGAACTTCCGGTGCAACATAATATGCACTACACACAACATTTTGAAATTTTTTACCTAGTTTGATGAAGTATGATAACCCAAAATATGTGGCCTTCAAAGATGAATCTTGTTCGGGAGATTTGAAAAGAAAGTTCTCTGGTTTCAAATCTTTATGTACACTACCATGTAAATGACACTCTCCGGCAACTTTTAGCATTTCTCGTACAATTTTTTGCCGCATCAATTTCACAGCAATGACTATCCTTCTTGGCTAATATGCGATCAAGGAGCTCTCCAGCATGTACGCTGCAAGTCTTTCCATTGGATTTCCTTGAATTAAGATTGTCTGTCTTAATTTTGTGATTACATGTGATGCCAATTCGCAGGACCTTCTCAATCTGCTCAGCCTTCACATAGTCTGACTCAGACAAAGGCCCAACCGGGAAGGAAATTATCTCTCCTACCAAATGTGGGGTAGGAAGTTCATCAAAGAGTGCCCTAACATTAGAACAACACATAGTTTCTCCATGGGCACTCTCTCTTCGAATTTGGAAGCCCTTGTGAGATGTAGCATCCCTAAAGTTATCATCATTTGATAAAAGAGAAGCAACGGCCTTTAGAAGTTGATGGCCCTCTGATTTCATTAGTACCCTGTAGCTTCATTTGAGAGTGCCCTTTGTTGTAACATGCCATTTACGCACCATCTTTTGTTTATCATTGGTTGCTTGGGTTTTTGAGTCGGTAGGAATAATATTCTTAAGACATTTGAGCATCCATTTCGCATCCCCAATAGTTGATAAAGAATTCGCTTGAGGAACTACGATTCCCACCTTGAGGAGTGTATAGAAGAGGCAGAGACGTCCAACCCACAATATCGGTTGGTCTACAAAAGAGGCATGTGCCACCGCTCTTGATCCTCTTGCCTCATGCCTCTGCTTCTTCTTCCCTCTTTGTAGATGTAGATGCACTTTCCTGACTACTTTAATACCAAACTAAGGGCACCCAATTGCTGCAAGTGTTGAGTACTCCATGTAAACATGATATAGGATTTCCTTGAACCCCACTAGGGTCCTAGGAAAAGTAAATGTAGCAGGACACACCATACATGACGATGCTTGGATAGGCTTCAGAATCATTTGTTATTTGTCTATGAGAAACAGGTCAGGTATCCAAACTGATAATTTCTATGCCTCATGCCTCTGCTTCTTCTTCCCTCTCTGTAGATGTAGATGCACTTTCCTGACTACTTTAAGACCAAACTAAGGGCACCCAATTGCTGCAAGTGTTGAGTACTCCATGTAAACATGATATAGGATTTCCTTGAACCCCACTAGGGTCCTAGGAAAAGTAAATGTAGCAGGACACACCATACATGACGATGCTTGGATAGGCTTCAGAATCATTTGTTATTTGTCTATGAGAAACAGGTCAGGTATCCAAACTGATAATTTCTATGCCTCATGCCTCTGCTTCTTCTTCCCTCTCTGTAGATGTAGATGCACTTTCCTGACTACTTTAAGACCAAACTAAGGGCACCCAATTGCTGCAAGTGTTGAGTACTCCATGTAAACATGATATAGGATTTCCTTGAACCCCACTAGGGTCCTAGGAAAAGTAAATGTAGCAGGACACACCATACATGACGATGCTTGGATAGGCTTCAGAATCATTTGTTATTTGTCTATGAGAAACAGGTCAGGTATCCAAACTGATAATTTCTATGCCTCATGCCTCTGCTTCTTCTTCCCTCTCTGTAGATGTAGATGCACTTTCCTGACTACTTTAAGACCAAACTAAGGGCACCCAATTGCTGCAAGTGTTGAGTACTCCATGTAAACATGATATAGGATTTCCTTGAACCCCACTAGGGTCCTAGGAAAAGTAAATGTAGCAGGACACACCATACATGACGATGCTTGGATAGGTTTCAACATCATTTGTTATTTGTCTATGAGAAACAGGTCAGGTATCCAAACTGATAATTTCTATATGGAAAAATTGACAATTTCTATATGGCAAGAAGAAGAGCCAACATACATTTGAACTATAGTCTTTTTCTATGATTAGTTGACCATCAGATATTGCAGTTGCACATTGAACTAACAACTGCTTGGAAGAGCTCTCTGTATGTACATTAACTTGTTGCTGACTAGTTAATGCATATGCTTCTTGGTGCAAAGAATTAGTTTGTGAAACAGAACATGAATCAACGATATTTGCAACATTGGAATAATCTATGCTACCATTAGAATAATACTTTAAGGTCGTACTCTCGGTCGGAGATTGCATAGGGGTATCCTCATACAGAATGTTTTCTATTGTGTTTGCCCATTCCTTGTCAAGATATGTGCTTTGTGAAGGGCTTATGGTACTTGCTTCATCAGTATCACTAAAAAGTTCTCTCTCCAACTCTTGCAGCCATTGCCTGATCTATTCTGGGTTATCATCAAAGATACTACCATGTAGAGCTCCTCTTTGGCAATCTGATGATTGAAAATGTAGGTACCCTGCTGTATGTTCCCTTGTGAGATCTTCACCAGATACAGATTTCTGGAGGGAAGCAGCACTCTGTATATTTGTCATGCTAGGATATTGACCTCCACTAAAAACTAGAACTTCCATACATAGGTTCATGACTAATGAGTGAATATTTTGATGATTCCAGATAATAAAAGAAACCATAATGGCATTCAATCAAACATAAGGCGTAAAACGAAGCAAAAATTTAAAAATAAAAACACATCACATAAAAAGATCTTAAAGTAAAAAGGTCAAAAAACCTTAGAGATAACAGATAGTATCGACGTTCCGAACAACTACTCATCACCATCGTTTCGACGATGTTTAATCCTGTGGAACCATCATTTTGGTGGCCTTGGACTAATCCCCTCCGCAACTGTGGCTCCGTCTTCCACTGATATCTGTCGACGGACACTAAGAGAAATTTTTGTGAATTTCCTTCCGTTGGTCCCTCGTCAAGTGGTATTTTGACTAAGCATTGCGCTATATCGGAGGATGTCCCCAATTAGTCCTCCGATGATCTGACGAGTTTGGCACTTGGAGAATTTCTTTTTCAACCAAATTTTCTCAAACTTTTCAGATTTCTGCTAGGCCGAGGACAACCTGCCTCTTTTAGCTGATCTTTCATTGCCCATTCAGGTCCGTGCTACAACCATGGGTCTGATACCATACTGTAACGTCCCTGATCCTCTGACCGGGCAAGAGGATGTTACTATACACCAAAACATACGAGCATCTATCCCCATGAACAAAACATAAAATGCATTGAACTTAACATACTTAGATGCATAATTACTATCAAACAACAGAACCACATTAATTCATTCATAGCATTTAACATGTTCATATTGATTTATAAAACGAACACAATTACAAGGATTTCAATCACAAGAAGATACTTATCTTTAATAGGATCTTGTTCTGCAACCAACTACATCGTTGCAATGTTCCATATAGCCATAGGCCGCGTGCTCTTTAATCTCTCAACAACACTGCCACCCCCAAGCCAGGCATGATTTCCCAAGGAGTAAGGAACTAGCAAGATTACACATAGCTAAGGAAAACAACACCACAAGGATGCACAGTTCATCCAAGCCAACACAGTTGGGTTTATCAGGCTATCCAAGAGTTGGGAAAGGCTAGCTGCTAAGTTGGTGAGCTCATTGAAGAGCTAAGGACACCCACACCAAAACTTGTCTGACTTCTTGGACACCAACACGCACCCAACACAAGGAAATCAGTCCTTTCTCTGCGATGCGGTCCCTCAGAGCCTGATCTCCCTTCCAGTGCTATTCAGGGGTTATGGAGAAGAAAGCAAGTCCACTAGATCAGTCTGTATGGTTCCCAAACTACCAGGTTTATCAAGCACATCAGGCCCTCATTCACCACTCCAATGCAGTCCGAGGACAAAACCACTGCGTGCATGCAGCAAACAAGCTATTAAACCTTGAACAGGGGAAGAACAACTCCTTGAATCATTTATGGCCCTATCGTGGCCAAAACGATTCCACAACAACCTACAACAACCAAATCACAAGAGAAAAACACAACCAAGCAGTCGTGGGAAAACAACAGCCCACAAACAACCATGAACCCATAACACACAATCCTTGATGCAGTCATTGGAGAACTTACACAGAAATAAATGGGGAAGGAACCGACTCCCAATATTTATGTGAGGGTAAAAGACATAGCCCACCGCCTCAGTTCAATGATGAATGCCCAAGGTATTGCCTTGTCCGAATAGGAACGCAAAACAGAAAAATGGGAACCATCTTTCTGTGTGAACGGGAGGAAAATGAAGGGAAAATCCACACACAGTGTACTGTCCAACATTTTATCCCCACTCTACATGAGGAAATGAACAACCCGTGATCTCAGAGAGTGGACAAATAGTCAACATCCCAAACGGTGCGTTAGGAAACCCCTAGCCTGCGTGTGATTGAACCAACTATAGAGGCGCGTGGGGGAAAGCCTACCACCCACCCCTACCGAACATTAACTGCCTCAACTAAAATAGAGGTTTAAGGTTTGACACGTGGCTTTTCCCCATGGGGTCCAGGTTTAGCAAAACCCCCCCCTTAACCTTAGGAAGCAATGCCCCTTCTCAATATGGTTGCAGTGAACATAGTTGCTTGGGTTACATTAATTAAAATGCACATTTAGATGATGCCACAATTTAATACTTATGCCGTATACCCTGATATACGATCGGTAATAGTTCCAATCACTGAAACATAACACAACCGAATCGATGGTGGGGCTTTTGCCTTCAGCTCCACACCACGATTCATTACAATATATACATCACATACATTAATGCAAACGGGGTCAAAACCGAGGTGTTACACAAATATACAAATGTTACGTTTTATATTCTAGCCAACGTCTAAATATAAGAATTACAATCATTTACAGTCGAAGAGTATTCATATACAACATAGAGGATATACAAACAATCCCCCACATGATTGTTATAACTAAGATTTAGAATATCTACTATGGATATAGATGTTAACAATCTTTAATCAAACTTAAAGTATTTAAGTAATCCACATCCCAAATGTAAAACAGAGTGCAAAAGCAAAACATTACTTTTCAAGGATTGGCTTAAGCTCAATGATGATGGAAGTCGAGTATTAAATGAAATACGTTAAGTAGATCCACATGAAATCGAAACAAAATAATTGTTGTCATGATATCATTACACCATGATTTCAGTCTTAAAATACTCTA
This sequence comes from Pseudotsuga menziesii, assembly GCA_001517045.1. Classification (NCBI taxonomy): domain Eukaryota; kingdom Viridiplantae; phylum Streptophyta; class Pinopsida; order Pinales; family Pinaceae; genus Pseudotsuga; species Pseudotsuga menziesii. The sequence continues at coordinate 58,401 of LPNX010890537.1, read as the reverse complement.
GAGAAAATTTTTGGGTCGTATTAATTAAACAACACCAAATTAAGGATTATGGTTGTAATCCCACGTTAAAATGACCGCCATCGTTATAACAAACAAGTAAATCAAGATAATAAAACAATAGTTCTATAGAAATCACAATAAATTGTCCTACAGGGTTAACAAATAGATTCTCTCTGCAAACTGAACACATATAATTCAAATAGAAATTGTTATCAAATACATTCATGGTCGTAAGACCTTCGAACATCGAATCCATTAACTTTAAAACCCAAATAACTAGTTACTGCATAGAAATGTTAAGACCCCATGGGTCAAATCCAGTTTAAGGATTATGGTCATAATTCCATTTTTAAATGGATTCCATTATAAACAAAACCAAACTACATGTACAATAGAGATAATAGAACCTTATAAACTATGCTAAACACTCATGGGCTCATCGAAATCATTAACAATATCATTACGATTTAGATAGTAAGTTTTAAAAAAAAAACTTAAAACATTATGAACAAATAAGATATGACCATAATACCATCCAATGGCTACCATGATTTATGCTATGGACAAGTACACAATACAGTGGGATAAACAGTGCTGCTTCAAATGCTAAATCCTCAAACAAGTTTATAAATTTTAAATCATACTCTATTACTTTATGAAGGAAGGAATTCTTAAAAGTATGAAATTATCCAACTTGCTCATTTACATAAGACTATCGAGAGATGGTAGCCATTAAAATAAATCAAATAATATACAATCATAAACTACAAGCAAAAACTCATGACAAAAATTTCATAAACCCTAGGGCCAAGTCCTTTCTTATTTAATAAAATAACATACAAAGAAGTGGATGGAAGACCATCCATGATGGATTCTACCTTCTTTGTCTTAAACCATTGTTAACAATTGTAAGAGAGTAGGGGAGTAAGTCCATTCGAGATGGCACCCAAATCTTATTAAAAAGATTAAGAACAATTATAATACATATAAGAATATTTCCAAGGAAGAATGGTTTCTACGCCTTTGCAAGGTAAGTCTAGCCCTAATAGTTTTACAAATAAACACTTTTTAAAGGGAACTTATATTAAAAAATGGTGTGGCTTCAACTCTCGACCCTATGCTTATACGCAGTGTTACCTGCAACCAAAGTAGCTAGACGAGTCATTAAATGTAGACTATTTCCATAAATAAAAGAATGATAAACAAAAGGTTTAAAACATATTTTACATGGGCGTTTAAAAATGTAAGCCTAGGAGGAAATGACCCTATCGCCTCCCTCTCCAGTGCCCTCCACTTGCAAATTTTTGAGTTTCAGTTAGAACAAATTGAAACAACCAAGTAGGAAAACTTAAAAGAAATCTTAAAACCTTTCTTAAAATTATCTTGGGAAGCTTGCAGAGAAGGCTAGTGGTCGCCTCCTTTGAGGGTTACCCTTATCCGTCCTTTGCCTACAAATTTCTACAATCCAGTATCATCTAGGGCTCAAACATATAAAAAAAATCAAATTACCAATGTTTCTAACTAGTTAAGGAATTACCTAGTAAAGAGGAAATGAATTTCGAAAGGATGACCGAGCTCATGAAGGAGAAGAAACAAGTTCCAGATGAACTTTGAGGCCATGAAAAAGTACGTGAGTACCTTGGCAGGAAACCTTTTCATTGCAGCAAAACACAAGCAGACGGTTACACCCAAAAACCAAATTTTCACCATGAACAGAGAAGATCCTGACTCTCTCGTCCTCCACAGTAAAAACAAACTGAATAAACGGTTTCGACTAGTTTTCCAACACATTAAAAATCTTCCTAAACCATGGCATCAAAACTTGACAGATGGACATGTGATATGAGGTTTCAAATCCCACATGAAAGGCATGGTTCCATTGTCAATTCATAGCTAGGACACACCTTTATTACCAAATTCAACCAAGGAGAGAAAATAACTGTCGGTCAAAACCAATAATAGAGTTTAATGATTACATTCATGTATCAACATAAATTTTGAACAATGTGTCAAACCCAATGAAAAAAATATAACATGTCACAAAAACATGGTGTAAGACTTGTAATAACAGTTCTTTATATTATTCCAAACAAAAACATTATTTAAACTTTAACCTTTTCTTTATTTTCCTTAACAAAGGGTTTACACTATGGTATGGTAGAGACCATATCGTTTACAAAACCCAAACCATATCTCTTAAAATGAAGCGTCACAATCATACCATGATCTTAGTCTATGGCATGTCCTATGTCCTTTAAAAAACACACTTAAAAACCTTATTACACAATGGTTGGGATGAAGACTATGTACAGTCTTTCAATCCTTGGGGAAATTAAGGCCCTAGTAAAAGCCAATAAATTAAAAGGAGGAAAAACTGAAAACATCACCTGTGAGTATGGATGGATGTTTCGAAAGGGGTTGGCCTTTGCGTCAACCAATGGAACCTGACATAATAGACATGCTAAAGATATTAATAAATTGCATAAGTTAGAACATGGGTAATCTGCTAGTAAATTATGGTAAAATGAATGCATGTAATTTTTTTTTATTTTACAAATTTTGAGGTGTGCTACATGTCTATTTTTCATACTTGTTTTTATTCCATTGCTGAACATAGGATCACAATGTGTGGATACTCAAGAGTTTATTTTACCACTCTAGAATATGAAGGAATTTTTTTTTTCTCTTTTACCTCCTTTATTGTGGGAATTCCATTCTCTAATAGTGTGGCTTCATCAATAATAGGATTATCCTCTTCATTCTTCTTCATCCCCTTAATTTCATTTCTTACATTTTCATAAGTATGAACCTCTAGAGACTCAAACTATGTAAATTATCCTTCATCCTTCTTAACTAACACCTCAACATTGTTATGTTTTCAAAGTAAAGAAGATGATTTGGCTTGAGAAATATGAGAAAAAATATACCTACACTTATTCACGTTTACAATTTACATTGGTTTTTCTATTCAGTGCGTTTAGGGCATGACCCTTTCTATCACTTATGAAATATTCCAATTCATTACATATGTCCCATGTTATAGGTATTTTTTTGTATTTAGATCCTAAAGGTTACACCAAGCATCTATATTTAGTTGGATTTCCTTCAAATTCCCTTTCCCATATTAGCTTCAACAATTTTTTTAATAGAAGAGCAATAAAAATACTTTATGAGTTCTTTGTCAAATATTTACCAATATTATTCCCTATTATGTATATGGTATGTTCATGTTAGTAAATAAATGGTATGTATGAGAGGAAAACCCACAATTGGCCCATCTTGGAAACACCCTCTTCTAGGTTGACTTCAAGCATCCCAAAATTCAAATATAAGCCTATAGAGGCTAGAAAATAATGGACACTTTGAAATATATCTATTCTTGAACTTCCCTTATCTATAACTAGAATGATATTTATCACCATCTTTAAAGGAATAATTTTGCTAGCTCCTTCATTAGAAAAATTGACATTCTTCTATCTCTATAGTTTGTGAGATTTTAAACCAATGGATATAGAAACTAAATGAAACAATTGTAGAGGGAGAAATAGGTAGAAGAGAAACAATAAAGATAATGATCCAATGAATGCTTAAAGGGAGTACACGATTGAATGCTTGATCAATGCGATATAGGCCTTAATATATAGGCAACCTATGTTAGTATTAATTTTATGTAGAAGCTTAGTGGCTAGTGAACCCCCAACAATTGTCCCTAAAGGACCAAGTGATCGTTCCTAAGGAAATTATGTTGATCATGCAATAGTTAATAAGGTACTGTAACTAGCCTTAGTACACTCAAGCGTAGTGATTTTGTGCCCAAGTTTAGACAAGTGAACGCTCCTTAGAGAGTAAAATTGGCCTTTCATTAGTGTATAAAGATAAATAGCCATAGATTTACATCATGAGGTAGTTGACATAGTTATGCGTGTGAAACTAAAGTCTAATTATCCTAAATTAGCCAAGTACGAAATTAGCTAAGCTAAAATAGAAAACTATGGTGTATTAGTGAGTTAATTGAGACTTAATTGCTAACTTAAGCGCACAAAATCCAAGAAAATGGAGGCAACTTATCCAAAAGTTCCTTAAATGCTAAAAAAATAATCAAGATCTAGTGTATTTAAGATAACTGATTATTAGGGAACATTTATCTCCAAATTATAGGGATTTGATAATGAGAAGTGGATAAATATTTAAATTATCGGTATTTTTCTATGCAAGTGCGCACATATCCCTAAAGGGATGATGCACAATCATGGACTCCTTTAAAGGCACTTTAGATGCCACATAGCATTGAAAAAACATGGAACCTCTGGCTTTAGGTGACAAGTAGAGGTACTTCCCTAACCGATTTGAAGATGAAGTAAAAAGACAGAAGTTAGGTAAATGAATAAGATTTCATAATATATAACTTTTATCTGTATAAAATTTGTGTAAATGATTATAAAATTATTTTCCCTTAAATTGGGTTTTCAAATTTTCAGCACATCGTAACATATAGGTTTGTGCGGAGGAAGCACTATATGAGCTAAATGATGTCATTTTTGGATAAAATCTTGCAGCCATATGTGACTAGTGCAACACTATTTTTTCAAAAAATTTCATGGATTATTTTATTATTGTTAATTATTGAAGTCTGAAAACCTTGAAATGAAAATGTTATGTGCCGGTGCAACACTTTAGGGGGTAAAGTTAATGAAATTCTTGATTTCTATATATAATATTGTAGAGTTCGCTCTCCTCTAGTGCACCATATAGTTTTCTTGTGAAATGGTGAAGGAATTCAAAAGTTATATAAAAAAACAATGGATGTATCTATTTCGAAAAAAAATAATAAATAAATAAAACATACATCTGTAGGAAAAAATTACATATTCAGAATCGTAAGATTGTATTCTACAATATTATATATTTTCATAAAAATATTGTGTTTGACATAGAAAAAAATTCCATCAAAACTGAGCATATCCATAGAGCTCTGAAATACAAGCAATAGCCTTGGTTTATTTGTCATAGCGAATAGGTTCGGTTGTATGAAGGTATTTCCTAAAATCATTCCAATCCTTATTCCTGCCGAAATTTTAAATTTTACAAAACACATATGTAATAAAAAACACATATGCGATAAAAAATGCATATGCATTATAACACATATGCAATACAAAACACATATTCGTTTTATATCTATTGATCTTAATCTTCGCCTCTTCCTTTAAATGTTTACCCAAAGAGCACATAGTAGTAGAAAATTGTGTAGAATGGGAGGGACAATTATCAAAAGACACAACATTCCTATAATTCCAAAGATTCCATCTAGTTAAGAAAATAATTTATCTATAATTGTTTAGATATTCTCATGAAAACTATATTTTTAGGCCTACCTCCACAGAATCGTACTTTGAAATATCCTTCTTTCCTAACCAACATTCTATCTTATTACAAAATTGAAGAGAAAAGGGACATTTCATGAATATGTGGGATATGTATCCTCCACCTTGCCAACAAATATAACATATTCCAATACCTTCATTATTTTTCTTTTGACATAGATCTTCACTCAATACTTTTGAGGTGAGAGAAAGCCACATGATAATTTTATACTTTTTGGATCTTTAATTATCCAAATCATTTCCCACCACCATATATCTTCCAAAGAGTCCACATTCATAAGCTTTTGATAGTCTTTCTACAATGTATAACCTCCTCCATTCTTATTTAGTGTCCTGATCAAAACATCTAGATCTTAGTTTAACTAAACTTGTATTAATTTTAGTTATAAAATAAAACAAATCAATTGTTCTTTCAATTGACCTATCAAGTGAAGTTGGTCTTCAATCCCCATTTCTAGGTTAAAGAGGCATCTTCGTCAACAATCAGAGTTAGAATGAAAAGATTCAAATTGTGTAAGAAAAAAGATAATCCATTTGTCACCATTATTATACTACTGCAACCCATAACATCATCAAGTCTAATCCTAAACTGAGAACCAATTCCAACCTTCTAAGATAAACTATCATTGAGCACACAAACAACTCAACTGATCACTCTCCAATTATTAGAAGCATGCATGGGATATTTAATAGGATTTTTAAACCAATCTAAAATGGACTAAGGATCTTAATAACCAAAATTCTTTATATTTCCACTCCCCACTTGAACAAACTTACACATCTCTTGGTATTGAAAAACCACACCCTCTCTCCCTCGATAACCAGCCTTCCCCCCTTTGTCTCTCTCACACACATCCACACAGCCTCTCTCCATCCCTCTCTATATAGCCATCCCTATTTCTATCCTTCACTATCCCTCAATCCTCTCTCTCACCCCTTTCCCTCCCTCTCTTCCTCTCTCCCCCTCCTTCCCTCTCTTCCTCTCCCCCCTTCCTTCCTTATCTCACCACTCCCCCCTCAAACAAAATTACCACATCATGGTATTGGAACCCCACACCCCCTCTCCCTCTATAAATAACCTTCCCCCTTTGTCTCTGTCAAACACATACACACACCCTCTCTCCATCTCTCTATATATTACCCTCTCTCTCTCTCACACATGGAGACACACACAATCCCTCATATATATCCCTTGGTGTAACCATCCTTGACCATCCTTAATTTCCCTAAATACCTCCTTTCTCACTGTTATTATTCCACTCTCTCACCTTTTAACCATCCCTCCATCTCTCTATGTCGCTTTGAATCACCCCCATCTCACTCTTTAACCACCCAGCCATTTGTATCTCTCACTCACTCACTCTATACCTATCTCTATACAACCACTCTAGACATCCCTCTCCTCCCTCTCCTCCCTCTCACTTTTTAACCACACACCCCATTTGTCCCTCCATCCATTACGTTATATATTTCCTCTATCCATTATCCTATATATTTTCTACACCCAATCATCCCTCCTTCCTATATATCTCCCTCTCCCATCTCCCCTATATCTCTTACCCCCCCAATCCCTCCCTCCCACTTATATTTCTCCTCCATTCCCCCTTTCATATCTCTCCCTTACCCATCCCTCCCTTCCCCTTATATTTCTCCTCCCTTCATTCCCCCATATCTCTCCCCTACCCATCTGTCCCTCCCATGATTCCCTCTACACCTTTATATCCCTCCTTTGATACCCCCCCCCCTCTTTTAGCTTAATCAATGTAATGTTAATTTCTCCTATGTTATATGCACTACATCGCATATGTGTTATATCGGATATGCGCTATATCACATATGTGATATGATAATCATGTTTTACATCGCGACCGGTAGGGGTAAAGGATAAGAATTGCACTAGGGACAAAAAGAAACCTAGAGTACAATCTCAGAAAACATCCAGATAAAACTGAATTAAGTAATCAAAAAAACATGTATGGAACAATTTATAAAAACAAATCACATTTAAATGTATCATACTGAAGATGTATTTAAGGAAACAATAAACAATGGAATTCAGTCCAAACATCAATAAATCTACTAGATATCTTAGAGAATAGTTCTAAGAAATCATTTTCATAATTAATACAGAAAAATTGACATAGGGTCTCCCTCATATTTCTAAGAAAACTTACAAAAAACTTACAAGAAAATGAATTGAAATCATACATCCTCGTCGACCATAAATATTATAAATATATTCATCCAGTAAACCCAACCAAATTCAAATACAATTACCCAATTCATACCTACCTATTCGGTCATTCCTTCGGTCGGTCTTCCTAGCAACCCAATGTTAATTTCCATCGTAGAATCTAATTTGAACAGAGGAAAATAATAAATTAGTCCTTTCCTATAAATGGAAAATATTTTTTTACGAGCCCAAAGATACGATAAAACTGATCAATCCCATGCCCCTCCAAAATGGCATCATTTGTTCATGTTAAATAGTTATTTGTCATTGTCATTATTATTATGAAAGAGAATTTTGTTTGACTGGCATCAGGTGAGGACGATGTGATGCGTTGTCCATATCTTTGAAGTGGGTGTTAAAATATGGTGCTAACATCTACAACAACAGTTCATCAATGTTTCAGGTTTATTATTATTGTTGTTGTTATTATTTAGTGTATCGGGTTTATTATTATTATTATTATTATTATTAGATATGGTATGCTTCAAGATTTGATACATGAGAAATCATTGTTAAGAACAATGTCATTATTATAATTTATGACAATGACCATAAATTTATTGCCACTATTATAATTTATGGTGTCATTATTATAATTTATTGTAATTTATTATAATGTATTCGCATCCCAATTATATTTATCCTCCCTTCATTCCCCCATTCATATCTCTCCCCTACCCATCCCTCCTTTCCCCTTATATGTCTCCTCCATTCATCCCCCCCATATCTCTCCACTACCCATCTATCCCTCCCATGATTCCCTCTACATATTTCTCTCCCTCCTTTGAATATCCCCCTATTTTAGCTTAATCAATGTATTGCTAATTTCTCTTATGCCATATGCACTACATTGCATATGTGGTATATTGCATATGCATTATATCGGATATGTGCTGTATCGCATATGCGATATGATAATCATGTTTTACATAAGGACCGTTAGGGGTAAACCATTGTATCCATAACACATGTGCAATATAACACATGTGTTAAAACATACACATTGCATTATATGGAATATACAATATTTGTTTCATAAAAAATGTTGGGTTGTGGGCCATAGGCCAGTTTTGTAGAAAAATACTGAATTCCTTTGAACCCACGTATAGAGAACTATTCAACCTGCAATTTTATCATTTATTTCATAAATCCATAGGAATTTTACAAGTTTGGGTGGATTTCAAGGGGGAATGTATGTAAAAGAGGCCAGAAATCAGCGAGGAAGGTGCTTACACTGGAAGAATATGAAAAAAAAAGAGAAAATATGAGGGAAGAATCAATAAATCGTCGGCATTCAATCGATGAGAAAATACTTCCCATTCCCGCTCAATAGGTGAATCATAACAATTCAATAGAAAATACAATGTTGGATACCCCAAAGGAAGAGTCAAAGTGGAGGAGTTTGATAGTGTAAAATACCATTTATTCTCCAGTGACCCACATTTTAGTATCAAGTTTTTTGGATGGAACATTACACTTTTCATCAAATATTTGTGCCTCAACATCTCAGGCAAAAGAGTAGATACCTGACGTAGAAGTTGAGGAAGATATTGCAACGTCAATGGGAGCTGGTTATGAGGAAGATGAAAATATTGTTGCATTATTAAGAGGAAAATTTTGTGAAGAGTTCAATCATTATGTTCTTGACGATGAAAATGTGGCTCTGCAACAACCATATGAGGTAGTTTAATATCCTAATCAAACTTTTCATCCCGTAGTCGATGTAAATATCACTCCAGCATTTCAAATGGAAAAAATGATCACATCAAAGTGAAAGAGAACTCCTAAATGCATTCAAGTGGATGAGAGTGAATTGAATTCCATGGAAGGTAAGGTTCCTAAACACACTATCCTTCGTCATTGTTCTCAAATAATGAAACAATATTTTGATAAAAAATATGAAGCTAGTAAATCTCAATTGTTTTTAGCTTTGATTAAATCTATGAGTATGGAAACTGTTAAAAAAAAATAAGGCGTAAGAACATTGAAGAATATCGAATAAAGTAATCACATTCTTAAATATCTTGCTGCTCGATTCACATCGATTGGTAAAAAAACTCATTCACAAGATTGTAATGTGGCTCATCGCGTTTCGGCTAAATCAATTGTAAGTAGATCCACAAGACAATGTCTTTTACTTAAATGCACATCACAATTTGTGCCTTTACATCGAAATACACTTAAAAAATTATTCAGTAAGAAGAGACAACCTTGATGTAGAGGGACAAATGGAAACATTATGGGAATTTAGCGGTAGGTTTCCCCATAAATACATGAATTTAATCGAGGCAATGAAGGGACTAGGGCACACATTTTGGCATGATAACACTAGGCCTTCTTCTTACACAAAGGATGTGTTAAAACATTATAGGGGTTATATGAATAATGAACCACATGTTAAACATTCTCTTGACATGACACAAACTTAATTGTTCGATATGTTTAAAATTTCTGATGTAGAGATAAGGCTCGGGCAAAGATATTTTGAAAAATGCAAGCCTTGGTATGTTAGAATCAATACCATATGGAACACTTGTTGTTATAGGTACCATATATAATTTGATAGATATTACCATTTTTAGATATACGTCATTTTTTTCATCCTAACCATGTGAAGGAATGCTCAATTACAATACTGCGAATGTCATCTATAGATTTCATCCATAGCATAATGTGTTCGAGGAAAGATGGGCATACATATTACTTAAAACAATGCATAGAGGGTTCTTGCAACAAATGTGGTGGGCTATAATTATGTTTTGATTTCATCTATGAGATTGAAGATCAACCATTTGGGAATACAATTGTCAAGAAGCAGAACTATCAATATGAGACATATCAGCTACATGATGGGAAAGAAAGCACGAACATTGTGACTTCACAGGTGACAATGTATAAAAACAATATTCAATTAAATGACTATATTATTTATGTTGTTTTATAACATTTTTTATTAACATAACTTAATAACATTGTTTATTAACATACATGTTGTTTTATAACATTGTTTATTTTCTTTCCCACCAGGTGCAAGTATGTGAATTTATTTCAGAGTTCCGTGGAAATATCCAATAGTACATTCAACATGTTGATATGGAACAATGGAAATATGAGCAATTCAGAATATGCCGAGACACCTTCCCTCAGAAAAATACTATCAGTGGTTGACTTTGCAGAAAATTACACCCTACAGACACAAAATGAAATACAAAGTCAGTACTATCACTTAATGGTACATATCACTTATTGACATGGGCCAGATAGCAATGAAGAGAAACACGTTATATTGAAAGAAATTCACTTCTACATAAGTGATGATAGGAACCATGAAATCCATTATGTGCAACATTGCTTTAAATTGTTCTATAATCATGATATACCATTTTGTCATCATTTGATTTGGTTAGATGGTTGTGTTGGATAGTTCAAGAATGCACATGTATTTCAATGGTTGTGTTGGATAGTTCAAGAATGCACATGTATTTCAATGGTTGTGTTTGTTGCACATAAAATACAAGGTGCTACACATATGGAACTACTTTGAAACTGGTCATGGAAAAGGATAGCACGATGGTGCTAGTGCATTTATTAAAACTTCTCTTAGAAGGGAAGAGATGAAGTTTATAGTTGCTTTCCTTCGAGATGTTGCATCTATACTGCAATGGTGTGCATCTGTGATGGGAGAAAAAGAAACAAGGAAAAGCCTAGTGTAGAGAATATTCTAGGAGGTTACAAATGTGGACCGATCCAACAAACATCGGGTGAACACAGTGCATGGAACTCAACAGTTTCATTCAATTAGAAGCTCAAAGAACTTGACCCTGCAAATTTGGACAATATTGAAGGATTTCTTTTGCGGTTCCAATAGCATCAATGAATGGGATGATTGTGAGTATACAGATACGGTTGATATATGGGATCGAGTGACATTTGGAATCAATTCGAAGGGGGACAATGAAATACACCATTTGGAAGATGATTAAACAGAAAGTTTCTACAGAATATGATCACATATTGGATCTCATACAAGAAGGTACAAAAAAGTAAATTTGTAGTACCTAAATCACTACAAGCCTTTAGATTTAAAGAAATTTTATTTATGTTACATGAAACAGATTTTTTAATAAATGTATTGTTAAATCGACCTATTTCCTTTCACGGGTCAGATATATGCAGTGGTTTCCCCAAAAAAAAATTAATGGAGTTCTAAATATTGGTTGGCTCGCTTCTTAGAGGGGAAACAAACCATTCTCGAACCAGTGACAGATGATGAAAATATTGAATTACCAACTGGCTCGATGCTTATAAAAGGGGAGTACTTAACACTAGCAGTGACAAAAGAAAAGGATGTGTGGGTATGTATATCAGGATTATAGACCGAGAGCTATTGTATACCACTTCACCAAAATGGTATTTGTTATAAACATCAAGCTATGCACACTTTGAACAAAAATAGGTCACATGTATGATACTTTCTACCTCATTTAGAGAATTGGAGATTCATAGAAACCATCGACAACAAAGATGATTCTGATGGCCTACTTAATTGAGTGCATTGTCATGTGTTACTAGATTGTCTAGTGTGTCTAGATTGTAAAGTGCATTATTTAAACTTTAAAGTGTGTGTGGAAGCACAATTTCAATGAGTTAACATTCAGTTTATTCCCAATGTACTAACCTATTATTGGAGAATACCATTCACAAACATCCTACTATTCACAATATACTGGACAGTATAAACATGATCCTACACCCTTAGGTGAGTTATCTATAAATAATGTTTGCACAATTTCATTCGGATCTATTTATTTTCTAATGAGAGTACTAATGTTTATCCTTTTATGTGTCTAAGATACAAACACAACCTATGGAACATTAGAGGCTCCAAGAACTAATCATGTCTTTATACACCACCAAATAGAATTTGGAAAATAACATGCTCTTGAGTTGTTGAAATTTATTTTTAATGAATTTTTTTATATTAATGCACATTTAATTACATTCATGGGTAAACTATTACAACTCTTGCATTGGTGGGTCAACTCTGCAAAAAAATACAATATGAAACTATTGGTAGGGTTCCCATATCACCATTTCGCATACACACCTACAGGAGACAATGACATGCAATTATGTTGCTCTATTTTGTTTTATGTTCCAAGATTGAAAGTCACCCAATGTCCCTGAACCACATTTTGAGGTGACTTTCAACTCGATGTAAATCATTAACCGGAGGTCAAATCAATGAACCTTCAACTTTGTTGGTCTCTTGGCATGCGACTACATCTAGTGGGGGCTCTCCAATGTGTTTGCATGTCCCAACAACTACATTGTACATTTATTTCATAAACTAGGTTTTTTCTCAATTTCCTTGAATGCAACTCTTGCATTAGTGGGTCAACTCTGCAAAAAACTTCATCGTTCAACTATTTGTAGTGTTCTCGTATTGTCCTTTCCCATACACACATGCAAGAGAGAATGACATTCAATTAAGCTTATCTATTTTGTCTTTCGCTCAAGGACCGAAAGTCACCAAGTGTCCCTGAACCACATTTTGAGGTGAATTTCTACTTGACATATATCGTCAACCAGAGGTTGGACCGATGAACCATCAAATTTTTTGGTCTCTTGCCATGTGAATTCATCTAGGGGGGGCTCTCCACTGTGTTTGCATGGCCTAGTGACTACATTGTGCATTGATTTCATAAAATAGGGTTTTCCTCAGTTTTCTTGAATGTAACTTTTGCATTGGTGGGTCAACTCTGCAAAAAAATACATAGTGCAACTATTGGCAGTGTTCCCATATCAGCCTTTCCCATGCACACTGTAGGAGCCAATGGCATGCGATTATGCTTCTCCATTTGGTTTTCGCTCCAAGACTGAAAGTCACCAAGTGTCACTGAACCACATTTTGAGGTGACTTTCAACTGGACATAAATCGTCAACTCGAGCTCAGATTGATGAACCATTGAATCCGTTGGTCTCTTGGAATGAGAATACATATAATGGGCCCTCTCCACCATGCTTTCATGTCCCAATAAGTATATTATTCATTGATTTCATAAACTAGGTTTTTTCTTTGTTTTCATGAATGCAACTCTTGCATTGGTGGGTCAAATTTGCAAAAATTACACCGTGCAACTATTGGTAATGTTCTCATATCGGCCTTACCCATACACACCTGAAGGTGCCAATGAAATTCAATTATGCTACTCTATTGTTTTTCTCTCCAAGAACGAAAGTCAACACGTTTTCCTGAACCACATTTTGAGGCGTATTTCAAATGGACATAAATCAACAAACGAAGGTCATATCAATGAACCGTCGACTCTATTGGTCTCCTGGACTGAAAATACATCTAGGGGGCCATCTCTATCTTTTTTTCATGGCCCAGTGACTACATTATTTATTTATTTCATAAACTATGGGTTTTCTTAGTTTCCTTGAATGCAACTCTTGCATTGCTGAGACACATATGTTAATTTCTGATTTGGTATTTCAATTGTTGTGTAATTAGGTTAGGTTCTTGAATTTTCTCATCTTGTTGGCTTTGATACCCTAATTTTATTGGGAAAAGCTCTTGGACCTTAAAAAGTTTTGTGTCTTCATCATATTGTGTATTTTTTAACATGGATATGGCTATGGTGTCTTGCTTGTATTTTAAGATTGTGTCTAGAATTGGATGGTATGTGTACATTAGAGCTTTAATACATGTGACATATGATAGGTCATTATTAAACATGTTTCAAGAGAAACAAGGAGGCATGAGTGTGGATATTGGTTATGATTCTACTTATCACGTGTGATGAGTTGGCTCCATTTCCTTCCAAATTCCTTAGGTGGTGTTCTTGATTTGAGTGATGTTCTATTTGTTCCTAGTTTGAATAAGAATTGGTTTGATAGAATTCCTTATATGATATATGTATAGTATAAAGTTCCATTTGAAGGAAAATAGTCCCCCATCAATGATTGTAGTTTTTTGAGAGAGAGTGGTCTTTACAGGTTTCTTGTTGATCAATTGGAACTTGTACATTCCATGGAGAGGAAAAATGGGCCATCTATTTTTTGTGGAGGCATATGTAGAGCCTACATGGTCAGATTCTATGAGGATAGGTTTAGAACCTATATATTGATTCTAGGATTGAAAATGATGAGAGTGTTTTTGACTATAGGGATAGGGTTGTTGGAATTTATTAGGTAGAGGGAATTGACCTTGATGATACTCTTTCTTGAAAATTCTCTTAGAAATAGAGACTTGACCTAGATCTAGTTAGTGTGTCTATTATCAAAGGTTTTAAGTTGTGTGAGAGAGGTTATGATGTTAAAAAGTTGATGATATCTCTACATTGGTTGTTGATTGTACCATGATCTAGGTATTTCATTAAGGATGGAATTATGAAGTTTTCTATCTTTGTTATTTTCATAGATACAATTCATTTGTCTTGGTATTATATGGAGATGTGATTACCTTTGTAGAATGTCTTGAACAACTTATGATGTGGTGTCTAGTGATTTTCTCCCATGGTGTTGACTTGAGAGATGATGGATTTTGGAAAGTTGTTGATGATGCAGAGTTATGTTCCTTCATATTCACAGGTGGTCAACATTCTTGGAGGTTTGAGATGTTGTGATCTAAGTAGATGGTAGGTCTAGTGGATTTCCAATGGGGTCTAACTTGTATTGGTGATACAATTTCCTTATAAGAGGGAGTAATATATTTTGAATTTAATACAAAAGTGTTTACACCATGTTTAGGGGTGCTTCATGAGACTTGGAGTACATGGTGTATGATTATCCCTTTAATGGTATGTGAAATATTTACATATTATAGGTGGATTACTTAATGGTTACTTGATCTTACTTGGATGCTTGCATGAGTCATACATTATTCCATGGATTATTGGATATATTCAAATAGTTAGTAGGATATGTCATGGTAAGGTCTATAATATCATAATATCATGTAGGTGAACCACACATTACGTATCATTTTAATTAAGCACATACTTAATGAACTTGACATAGTTAAGCATATCTGAAAGGCATATAATAAATATCATGGTCCCATATCAAGTCAACCATATATATAAATCTGAACCTTGCTTTATATTATATGTACATATAATGTTTTAAAAAATGGCATGCCATGGCCATAATACAAAATAGTGGATCATACTATACATTTGTGTGTATACAAACAAAACGGTAAATGTATGTATCCCCCCTATAAATGAATTCTATTTATCCCCCCTTTCACCACCACTGTTAGTGTCTTTGGAGAAGTGTATCTTTTCTTTTCAGATGCTCGATGGTGTTCCCCAGTGCTGAAAAGAGGATCAAATCTCATTTTCGGAGACTGCACACAAACCAAAATTTGTAAGTTAGTTTATCAACGTACAAAAATTATATGTACATTTGTTCAAATTCCAAGCAAATATAACATTTTTACTTACTTTCTGTGTGTAAGTGATGGTGGGTCGGGGTGTAACTACATGTACCGTCGGTGCCTCACTAACATCCTGAAAAAAATAAATGGTACCAACAATTAGATACATGTACAACATTGTATAAGACGAGTAATTAGATAAATATTTGACAATTTATCTACATCCTACATTGAATTTTTCAAATAAAGTGAGATATACATGTACCTGGGGTGGGAGAGGTGGGTGAGAAGAAAGCTTGATTAGATGCTCTTTGATCACCACTCCCTCACTAGAAGGTTGCATAAACAATATATGTCAATGTCAACAAATCAATGGGTGCACCAAAAAGATACTTGCATGTACAAAGAAAACTATACTACATGGAGGGATAATGAATTTTTTCAAAGAAAGCGAGAAATACATGTACCTGGGAGATGGGGGGAGGTGGGTGAGAAAAAACCCTGATTGGGTGCTATTCAAGCACCACTCACTCACTAAAAGGATGCATAAAACAATATATGTCAATGTCAGCAAATCAATGGGTGCATCAAAAACATACTTGGATATACAAAGAAAACTATACTACATGGGGGGACAATTGGGGAAACAATGATACAAGATAATAAAGATATACATATGCATGGGGGACGTGAAGAGGTGGGTCATCAATGGGTGAAACAATTGACATCGGCCTAAAAGGATGGGAATCTTCATCAGCGAGCAAGGTTTCTCAGTGGAAATCTCTATTGAACATATGTTTAGTACGTAAAAAAAATTAGACAATTTCAAATAATTAAACACATACATGTACTTGTGAATCTTGATATATCTGTGAATAACCTGTCTTAGATGAAACATTATACTCATCGTTCCCACCCTGCATAAAATATATTGTATCAATATTAAGATGTATGAAATGTTCCAATCCCTACTATAAATATGTAAATCATGATGATAAATCAAAAAGTAATGTTCTTGCAAGTAATGGTGAAACACCAAAATCATATGCAGCATTGACCACTACATCCATATTATTAGCATCAATGGGCATAGTATGGGATTTTGGGGTGTCATTGGACACCAGCACTAAATGTGTTCACTTAAATTGTCAAATACTTAAAAATATAAATATATATGAAATGATTGAACACTGTGAAATAAAAAAATAAACTATGTGAAGAACAAGTTTGGCTTACATATTGGAGTAACCCATCATTGTGAAAATATGAAGAAGGACCATAGCATACGTTTCAACAAGTTGTGAAAGAATGTGGCATGACGTTGCGCTCTGAACCCTCTGCATGTCTAATGTGATCTCTAGATCTTGTAGGATCTGGATACCTAAGTGGATCCTCTGTGTGTGATGGTCCGACCCCACATGTTCCAACCCCATATGTACGAGACCTATATGTGCCAACCCCTTGGCCTACATTTCCATCGACATCAATCCCATTTCAAAGCAATGTATCTCACAAATGGAATAATTCCTGCTATGTGTCATCAATCATAGGACATGGAGGAGGATATAACGAATGGGGGTTTGTCACACACGATTTGGATCAGTCCTCGTCCCTTGCCTATGTTGGGTCATCCCATGTCATACCCCCTGGAACTCTACAATATCAAATTAATTTACATGGTTTCCTAATATAACCTCAACATACAATTTCCCGAGGAAATAGAATTGAATGTCTTTATTACCATAAGGGTGTTCATCGAATTCCATTTACCAACGATCCATCCAGTTAGATTTAATATTTGGTTCTATACACCACTCTATAGAAATGTGTCATCAACTAGTGGGATATATCGCATGTGAGATATATCACATGTGTGATATATCACACTTACGATTTGTAATCTTCCAAAATGCATGTGCTATGGGTGCACTTGCAATTTGTACTCTTCCAAGACACTTGTGAGATATACCACATGTGCGATATATCACACTTGTGATATATCACACTTGCTTTTGCTTTGGGTTTAGGCTCATGTTTTTTGAACCAATCCATCAATAACGGATATGCGTTATAGATTTTGTTTTTGTACATGCATTTCAGATTTATATAATGGCACTAAAAAGTGGAACCATCTTCATGCACGTGCCCTAAAAATAAGGGATTCATCTAGAGAGAGTTATTTTGACACTAAATATAAGATATTATCTCTTGTAGGAGCACTTTTGACCATTGGAAATATTGGAAAGATTCATAAAGGTGTGTATGTTCACCAACACCCCTTGTTAATCCTATCTTATGTTATAATTCCATATGCTAAGATAGATTATCAGAATTTAATTTCAATTTCATAAAAGCATATAGAGAGGATCACTGAAAGAAATAGTATCACAAGAAAAACACATATTTATACTGGGAAAACCCTAATGGAAAAAACCCAACAAAATATTCCTAAATATAGATGGCCCAAAAGATAAAAGGTAAAACCCAAAACGGATCCTCCTCCTTCTCTAGCTATAGTTGTTTCTCTCTCTCTCTTATTTTCTACACAAGTGTGTGTGTGTGTCTCAAATGAGAGGCACCTCACTCTATTTATATTCTTTCTTTCACTTGACATTCAACCCAGTTATGTAGGCTCGAGTAAACTTAACTGAGTTATGTAGGCTCAAGTAGAAATAATTGGGATAACTTAATATAATAATATATTCCAATGGGTACTAATGACCCAACTTACAACGGGGGGACTTCCTCATGAATCCTAGTAATTCTCCCTATAGGAACATTGGGGTACAAAGAAATACAAATGATTCTCCCGATAGGAACATTGGGGACCAATAAAATACATTTAGAATATTATTCAAAGTTACAATAATTCAACACTCCCCCTTAATGAGAAGGGTATTCTACAACAACAACAACAACAACAGCTGTAGGAGAGAGAGGGAATCATCAACATTATCAGGGTGATACATCCATAAATCATTGGAATATTTTCATCATATTCAACATATAGTATTCATCTTAAAAATTCAGGAGAAGTAACACTTTGACTGATCAATCGACAACATCATTTCGATGAGCAACATCATCATTTGAAATTTCAATCAACATCATCATCATCATCATCATACTCTGAACTTTTGATCATCATCATCATCCTCTGAAATTTCAATCAGCAACACCATCATCATCACATTCTGAAATTTGATACTTTGCTCTTTCGGTCAGTAACATCATCATCATCACATTCTGATCTTTCAGTCAATAACATCATCATCATCATACTCTGAACTTTCGATCAGAATCATCGCCATCATCATACTCTGAAATTTCAATCAACAACATCATCATCATCACATTCTAATCTTTCGATCAGTAACATCATCAGTGACAACCTGAAATCCACAATACGAAGTCAAAAGTGTTTAGATCATTTTTGGAATTAAAGTCCAGGGATGGTGCAATCCTACCACATTCTTGAGGACTGAAGTAACTGGATCAGTTCTAAACAAAATTTCAAGGATGATACAATCCTACCACATTCTCAAGTACCGAAGTCACTGGATCAGTTCTGAACAAAATTTCAAGGATGATACAATCCTACCACATTCTCAAGTACCAAAGTCACCGGATCAGTTCTGAACAAAAGTTCAAGGATGATACAATCCTACCACATTCTCAAGTACCAAAGTCACCGGATCTGTTTTGAACAAAATTTCAAGGATGATACAATCCTACCACATTCTCGAGTACCGAAGTCACTGGATCAGTTCTGAACAAAATTTCAAGGATGATACAATCCTACCACATTCTCGAGTACCGAAGTCACCGGATCCATTCTGAACTGAAGTTTAGGGATGATATTATCCCACCACAATCTTGAGGACCGAAGTCACCAGATCTGTTCTAAACCCAGGTTCAGGGATGAAACAATCCCACCACATTCTTGAGGACCAAACTCACCGGATCTGTTCTAAGACTAAGTTTAGAGATGATACAATCGCACCACATTCTCGAGGACCAAATTCACCGGATCCATTATCTATTGAATTTTAGGGATGATACAATCCCACCACATTCTCAAAGACTGAATTCATCAAATCAGTTCTGAACAAAAGTTCAAGGATGATACAATCCCTCTTCATTCTCGAGGACCGAAGTCACCGGATCACTTTAGGACAAGTGTCCCTGGATGATACAATCCCACTGCAACATCATTGCTCCCCCTTTCGAGGAAGGTCTTTCCGAACAACAACAAGCTTATCTTGAAAGTGTTCGAACTTTACCCGAGACAGAGGCTTCGTCAACACAACAAAACTTGCTCATCAGTGCTCACATACTGGATCTTTATGGCTCCCTTCTGTATCATATCTCGTATGTCGAAATACTGGGTTTCTATGTGTTTCGATCTATCATGGAACATCGGGTTCTTCGACATCTTTATACAACTTTGGTTATCACATAGAATCTCGTAGTATCCATATCTAGGTCAAAGAGACCTGCCATAAGCTTCTGAAGCCATATGGCTTCACAACTAGTAGAGCAAGATGCTCTGTATTCTGCTTTAGCCGTGCTAAGAGCAATACTAGATTTTTTCTTGCTAAACCATGAAATCATAACAGACCCTAGAAAAAGGCATCCACCTGATGTGCTTTTCCTTTCTGAGGCACTTCCATCCCAATCCGCATCTGTATAGCCATACAATCTATAATCATGGTTTCCATCATAGTATAGACCAAGTTTATAGTCCCTTTCAGATATCTCATCACATTTTTTGCAGCTAATAGGTGAACTGGTCTAGGTTGAACTAGATATTGACTCAAGGTGTTCACAACAAAACAAATGTCTGGTTCAGGTTGGAATCCATGGGTGTTTCCATGGATTTACATTCCAACATATAAAATCTTTTCAAAACTTCCACTGCATACTTTCCTTGATTAAGAAATATTCCTTCTGAGCTCTTCCATACTTAGAGATCTAGGAAATAATGCATTGGACCAAGGTATTTCATCTCAAATTATTCAGCGAGCTTCTTCTTGCATTTTAAAATCTATTTATCATTCCCTGTTAGAAATAGATAATCCACATACATTAATAGTATGACAAGTTCATCTTCTATAACCTTGAAGTAAAGGTTAGGATTGGCTTTACTCTTGGAAAATCCCATGCTCTTCACAAAACTATCTATCCTTCCATACAAGGCTCTGGGAGCTTTCTTCAGGTCATACAGTGCCTTCTTCAACTTACATATGTGAGTTCATCTGTCTTCAACCTCAAATCCTTATGG
Organism: Pseudotsuga menziesii; assembly: GCA_001517045.1. Classification (NCBI taxonomy): domain Eukaryota; kingdom Viridiplantae; phylum Streptophyta; class Pinopsida; order Pinales; family Pinaceae; genus Pseudotsuga; species Pseudotsuga menziesii. The sequence goes on along the minus strand of LPNX010890537.1, from coordinate 37,114 downwards.
TTGTTCTATGTATACTTCTTCTTCAATCACACCTTTTAGGAAGGTTGTTTTCACATCCATCTGGTGTAAGTCCCACTTCATCATGGATGCAAGTTCCATGATGTCTCTAATCGAAGTATACCTTACTACTGGTGCAATTTTTTATTCATAATCAATTCCCTCTTTCTGAGAGAAACCTCTAGACACAAATCTAGCCTTGTACTTGTCTATACTTCCGTTAGCTATATGTTTTATCTTGTAGATCCATTTGGAGGATACTACACTCTTGCCTTCTGGTTTGGAAACTATATCCCACACATCGTTCTTCATTATTGACTGATATTCTTCAGTCATTGCTTCTACCCATTCTTTCTTCTATATAGCTTCTTCATACTTTGCGGGTTCTTGATCTACAAGATCACACATCAAAGCTACATAGTTGGAAAATTCCTTGGGATTCTTACTTACCATTGTGGAGCCTTCAAGAGCTCCATATCTTTCTGCTTCTTGTATAATTTCTCTTTCCCAGGAAAGCTTTCTCTTTCGTGATATCTCCATCATATGAGGTTGTAATCTCCCCAAAAATTGAAAAAAAAAATGTTAGTCTAGTAAAAACTACCTATGTGGAACATTATTAAACTTGCGGAATATAACATACACTGGATGTACAACTGTTTGGTCATAAGCTTTCTTATGTTCTATCATCTTACTTTCATATTATAAATACTATAGTATTCTACTTACAATGTCCTAATGTTGTTTACTAGATTATTCTTATGGTTATACATTATTGTGTATATGTCGTTACTTGATTATATGCTTCGTTCATTTCTGCATAGTCTTACTTGTTATTTATATGGTTCTAACTTAACTTTGTTTTTGGAACTAAACTAGGCGGAGCGGCGAGACTAGTTCTCCCATGATGGTCTGAGAGGTAAAGTGTTTACTTGTCTAGTAGGATTACTTACTTTGGTTTGAACTAAGGCACCTCTTTCATTCTGTAATGCATATTATACTTCGACACAAAGATTTGTTAAAGAGCGCTGAACATTTTGATCATTAACATGCCTACTATTTGTTATTACGTTTCCTTACAGACTCAGATTGATAGCAAGGTAATTACTATCTTCATTAATTATTTAACATAGATAAATTATCTATGTGATACCTATTATTAATTATATTTATATTTCATTTATAGTTCATTTTTACTACATTAAGAGTATTAACATATCCTGTATTTATTTCTTGGGAGGTTATAAACTTGGCTAAAATATCAAATCTCGATTCTGTACATAACAATACTACCATGGCATATTTCATATGCCATGGTTCTAAGATTAATGCTTAGGAGAATGGGAAAACAATGGGTAAAGGCTTAACCTATGGTTATACGATACATACAATACTTGTGCATTGGGGATCAACTTTGGGTTAGCATATAAATTGCATGGAATAAACATTATACTATACCTCGTATTAAGCATTGGGGTGGCGAGTTATAACATATGGTTTGACATTATGCGATGGGGTTTAAGAACTTTGCATGGAATGGAGACCAACATTAATGAAACAATTGTAAACTATGGAGATGTGGTTTTTGGGTTGATAATGAACACCAGGTTGGCGTGATTAATGCGTTTCGAGGTTTGGGGCAGCCCAAGATTAGGGCTTGGCTCCACGAATGAATTGGTCATTTTGATTGGCTCGTTGATGGTTTGGTATTGGCTCTATGCAGTGGATGGAGGCGAATCCGTGGTTAATGAAGGTATGCTTCGTTGGTTTCATGACAGTGTTTGAATTTTGTTTCATGGATCATTTAGTTTCATAATTCTCATCCCTTGTCATTTTGGTGGTTGCAGGTTACAGGGTTGGCGAGGAGTGGGATGGCTCAGAACTTCACTGTCAGTTCAAGGATGATGCCATTGTAGTCATGGTAATCATGTTACACAAGCATAAGCTTGTCACCTCTTGGCCTTAATATTGGGTTGTATATTGTTGTAGTTAGGGTTTTACTGTGGGGTTTTGATTTTCCTTCAGGTCTGGGTATGCAAAGGATTTGGGTTTGTAAGAGAATAGTGTTGTTAGCACCGAATGGGGAACCTTGGGACTTTTAACAGACTCTATGTTTTGTTTATGTAAATTGTGTTTTGGTTTGGGGCTTTAAGCATGGGAAGCACCATTGCTTGCAATGGTGCCATAACCCTTGGAAGGAATGTGTAAACTTAGATTGAAGACTCTAATGGTTACAGTGTAAATAAATCTATCCTGTGTTTTTTATATTGCATTGTTATTTTTAAAGCTTGGATTTATGTGGCATTCACCTTTGTAGATGGTCTATGTATAAATGCTTATATTCATTTCTTAGCTCTAATACTTGACTACGTATGGGTTGAGGACATCCCATGTATGGCATGAGAACTCCCCATGGTTGCTGCGATAGCTTGGATGGTTCCAATTCATTACTATTTCATTTATTAGTAGGTAATGTGGAATGTGAAAGAGCCATGGGTGTAAACCCATGACGTCTATTGTTACTGTAGTTTGACTTGTTGATGAGCATACGGTATCTCAAGGTTTACTTTTAAGGGACTGTGTATTTAGTTAATGTGGCCGAGGCTGCACTTATAGCATGAGTGTAGACACGGGGTCTCACAACCTTGTTGTAGAGTGTTTAACTTGTTATTGTAGCCCACATACACCCTATGTATAGTGTGGCCTTGATTATTGCATAATGACTCTACAAGATTCAAATCATGGTCGTTGTTGATTTAATGAGTATGCAAATAAAATGGATGGTTACGATTTGGGGCTTAGGAGCCCATAGGATTCTATTCCTTCCCTCTCTTTTATATTCACTTGGACTATGTCGATATTACGATATGATTTATAATTTAGTTCCTATGTATTAGTGTAAATATATGGTTTTAAATGTTATAAGGAACAAATGCATGGTTATGTAAACGATTATTGTGTATGTATTTATATTGTGGTTTTTATAATGGCATGTGAATTGGGTTTGGATACCCACATGGGTCAATACTACGACCTATGGTAGCTTAAGGGTTTTAATTTAATTAATGAAAAGTTACTTGGTTACTTGTTATGTGATAGATGTGAGTAATATTAGATTGGACTTAAATGATTTATGCATACGATTCTGATTATGTAGATTTATATATTAGGACTAGGGATTTTAATTAGTAAATGGAACTTGACCTTGACCAATGAATGGCCATGATGCTTACTCTGGTTAAGTGCTTATGATGATGTTATTTTTAATGGAAAATGGTTTGTTACTTAATGTATATTTAATTATATAGACCTTGAAAGGTCTTCGCTGGTTTGTACCTTGGATTTAGTATAGAATGTTTATAAATTGTTCTTTAGATATAATTATTATTGAGAAGATTAGATTTGTATTTTATTCCAGAACGGTTAATACATATTTATCAATAGAGTTCTAGTTAGTTTACTTGTAAATTTTAAATAGGTAATACAGACCTAGGTTTTAAATGAAACCCTAGATCTGAGCTAGTATTTATTTAACATGGCTCTACTGACAAATGGAATCTGTGAGTAGAGTAAAATAGGCTAAAGAGAAGCTATATAATAGACTTGAAATAAGACCTAGCTTGCAATAAAACACACTTTAAACAATAAGATACTACAGAAGTAAACTTAAATGAATAAAATCTGGTAACTTAAGCATATGAAATAAATTTCAACCTAGGGTTATACTTAAAAAAAAAGCCCTCGAATATTTAAACAAAGAAACAAATGCATGGGGTTAGAAGATATAATGTGAACCTTTACCTATTTTAGCCAACATTTTATGCTAGAAGATGAAGCAGGAAGACTAGGATCTCACACCTGTAATTTTTGAAGCTCCTTTAATGGTTGAACCTGCACACTTAAATAACTAGCATTAACAATTCATAGGAAAATCTGACCTCTGTATTAGATGACCGAATCACTTGGGAACTACCACGTTCCACCCAACCATGACCCGAAACCATTCCTGGCTTCAATCCTGATTCCCCAAGATGGATTCCAACATGCAAGTAGCTTAGAGATCCTAAGGTAGGGTTTCCTAACAGGTATATCATTTCTATATTTGTTCTCCTTTTCCTTGCAATAAATTGTTCTCTAAGAATTCACTTGAGAATAAAACAAGAAGAATAATGACTCCGATAAGATAGATCAGAACCCCAATCCTTTCCTTGGCTTGAGACTTTATAGATAGACTTTTCAGTCAAATGGACAGTTAAATCGAGAAACCTTGATTCTTGATTTAACCCTTTTTAATTAATCTGGGGTAATTTTTAATACTTTAACTTAGGAACTTTCAGCTAGTTCCTATTAGACTTGTGTAGGTATTCTACTATTTATTATCTTTAATAATAAATAATAATGGATGGATCTTTTCTTTCTTTTTTTCATCATTAATATTATTACTATATTTATTCTTTATACATACTATGTATAAAATACATAATAATATAACATTTGTTAACATTTGTCTTTCGGCATCATATACCATGATCCCTATACTTAATGACACTTCTTTATTAAGGTCAAAATAGGTAGATGGTTAGGTCTAATAGGCTAGGAAACTCTAAATATCCTTGCATGTTGTATTCCCTTGTATAACATGGTAGTTCTTCAATACTTGATGAGAATATAGAAATTCAAATTTTCATTTAATCACTTATAAATAATTCTAATGAGATAAATATTTTTCTTCAATCGTTTTCTTTTGGGAATTATTAAATTATTTTCAATAACCCCTAGCGCTTAGTAGATCCCATACTCAACTCTTAAAAGGGAGTTAAAAACTTAGTGCAATTGCAGAGCTCTTCACTCAACACTAATTCTAGGATGTACTTGTACGATACACCTAGGGATATAATGGCCAATGATCCGATGCGCCAGAGCTTATGCTCAACATGAACATGGAAGTCTCCAGGGATTATTCCCAACACTTCCAATTATCTTTTCGTGTGTTCCAGAGCTTCTAGGTCAACACAAATGTATGTACTCATGTGATTCAAAGCTTCTTGCTCAACACAAAATATTAATTATCCATGTGCTCCAGAGCTCCTCGCTCAACACAAAACATTAAATACACATGTGCTCCATAGCTCCTCGCTCAACACAAAACATGTCATCAATCATGTGCTTTAGGGTCCACTCCCAACACAAACAAACATAAATATATATATATATATATATCATCAAAAGATGGCTTATGCCCAATATATAAAACAAATCATCATGTTCATATGCAGTGGGGTTCCCGACCCAATATATAAAAATAAACTATCAAGATAACATCATAATCAATAGGGTCATTCCTATAAGTGTTAGTTCCAAAATTTGGGATATTACATCCTTCCCTTCTTAGAACAACATCGTCCCTGGTGTTCTAGGGACTCAAAATGACATCATGAAAGAAGGTGGGGTAATCCTTTCTCATGGTGGCTTCATTCTCCCAAGTATCTCCATGGGCCTTAAAGTGCTTCCATTGCACTTTCAACTGGAATATAGTGCGCTTCCTGAGCTACACCTCTCTCTTTTCCAATATATGAATAGTCTCACTAAACCCCTTCATATTCCACCTGTAATAAGGACCAACCAACTACATGTTTAGTATCATAAACAAGTTTATTTAACAAAGATTAATGGAACACATTATGGAGTCTTACATGTGTGGGTAACACTAGCTCATATGCCACTAGCCCTTTCTTGGCCAGTATTTTAAAAGGTCCACAAAATCTAGGTGCTAACTTACCGTGCACCTACCAAAGCTCAACGAGCTTCATTTTGATTTTACTTTCAAGTAGATATGATCTCCTATTTGAAAGTCTTTATCTTTTCTTTTTTGATCTGCATAATGTTTCTGGCGGTCTTGTGATTCTTTAAGGTTCACTCGGACCTTGGAAACCAATAGTTCCAACTCCATTAATAAATAAGGCCCTAACATGAGTCGATCCACTGAGCTATCCCAAGTAACCGATGTTCTACACTTCCATCCATAGAGTACCTCAAAGGGACTCATCTTGGTGGTAGTCTGATAACCGTTGTTATAGGCGAAATCAGCAAGACGCAGGTAGTCTTCCCACTTAGTGGGGTTGTTCATGACATACATTGTAAGCATGTCCTTGACAATCTGGTTTACTCTTTCTGTCTTCCCATCTATCTGTGGGTGATACAAAGTGATAAAGTTCAACTGGGTCTCCAATCCGAAGAATAAATATCTCCAAAAGTTTCCTGTAAACTTAACATCTCGATCTGAGATGATTTCCTTGGGTATTGCGTGCAATCTAAATGTCTCCTTCAAGAATATATCAGCAATGTTCACTACCTTGTAGGTCGAATTCACAAGAATGAAGTGCGTTGCTTTTGAGAACTTGTCAATGAATACAAAAATAGAATCATTTTGCTTCTTACTTTTCAGTAGGCCGATGATAAAACCATACTAATGACCTCCCACTTCCATTTTGGAATGGGTAATAGCTATAGCAATCTTGAAGGATGCTGATGCTCAGCTTTGACTAGCTAACATTCCTTACATTTCGCGATAAACATTGCAATGACGTCCTTTAACTTAGGCCAGAAAAAGTGTCTCTTGACGACATATATCATATTTTGATATCCCGGGTGCCCTGAGTAGGGTTCCCAATGAAATTCTGTGAGGATGTTGGACCGAATTTCCCCTCCTTCTAGAATGTACAACCTATACTTGGACCATAGCAGTCCGGATTCATCTAGCTTGCATCATTTTTGTTGTTGAAACAACATTTCCTCTTGGAATTTCTTAAGGATTTCTACATAGAAAGGGTTAAATCTGTTGGTCATTCTAATCCTCTCATGCAAATCTGCATTGGTTTGACTCAAATTCACCTCATATATCATATGAGTTCATTGGCTCAAAGCATCGACAACCTCGTTTTATTTTCCCTTAATGAGCTTTAGTTAGAAATGGTACTCACTAAGGAATAACAATCACCTGGCTTTCCTTTCATTGAGATCTGGTTGATCGAATAAGTATTTTAGACTCATATTGTCTATCTTTAGAAGGAACTTCCTTCCCATCAGGTAGTTCTTCCACATTTTTAGTGTGCAGATGATGGCGTCTAACTCAAGATCGTGCGTAGGGCAGTTCTTCTCATGCTCTTTTAACTTTCATGATTCATAAAAGATTTCATGATCATTCTGCAAGAGGAATCCTCCAAGTCCTTCCTTTCTTGCATCTGTGCAAACAACGAAATCCCCATCATTATCCGCAATTCATAGTATCGGTGCGGCCATCAAAAGTTGCTTAAGATTTTGAAAACTTTCTTTGCTCCTGGAATTCCATAAGAATTTATTTGCTTTCTTCTGTAAAGCGGTCATGTGGCAAGCGATTCTCAATAATTTCTCAATGAAATTTAGAAAATATATGGCTAATCCCAAAAAGGACCTAATGTTAGTGACACTAGTAGGGGTAAGCCAATCCTTTATGGATTTAATCTTTTCTAGGTCCTCAGCTATCCCTGTCTCGGAGATAATGTGACCTAAGTACTATATTTGTGGTTTGTAAAAATCACATTTACTAAACTTTGTGTAAAGCTGGTGTTCTCTCAACACTCGTAGTAATATGTGAAGGTGCCTTTCGTGTTATTCTTTATTCTTGGAATAAACCAGTATTTCGTCTATAAATACCAAGACAAACTTATCCAGATACTTGATGAATATTATTTTCATCATACACATAAAGTTTGCGGGTGCATTGGTCAACCCGAATGGCATCACTACAAACTTGTAGTGCTTGTACCTCGTACGAAAGGCAGTTTTGTGAATATATTTGTCGCAAATCCGTACCTGAAGGTACCTGGATCATGGGTCAATATTTTAAAATATTTTGTCTCCTCCCACCTGATTGAACAAGTCATAGATCCTAGGGAGTGAGTATCGGTTCTTAATTGTCATTTTGTTCAACTCACGGTAATCGATGCACATCTGCATCATATTGTCTTTCTTATTTACGAACAGTATCGGTGCTCCCCAAGGAGACACACTGGGTTGGATGTACCCTTTCTCTATCAACTCATACAACTGTAGTTTGAGTTCCACCAACTCAGGTGCACTCATGTGGTAAGGGGCTTTCAAAGCCATAACTGATCCTGGGGTCAGTTCAATGGAAAAGTCTAGGTCTCGTTTCAGAGGTAATCCTGGGATTTCCTTGGGAAACACATCCTTGAATTATTCAAGAATGGGGAACTATTCTATGCATTGTTCTATTTTAGACTCGAGGTCTCAGATGTTTACTGCAAACAACTTGCAGCCCTTCCTCACTCATTTCTTCGCTTGTAAGGAAGATATTTGGCTTACAGAAACTTTCTTTGGAATTCATTGAACCTTCACTTGGTTCCCTTAGCTATCAATACACAAAATTGATTTTTGTAAGAAATCGAGCATGACATGGTGTTGTTCCAACTAGTCCATGGCGATAAGTATATCGTATGATCCTAAGGGTAGGATGTTCAAGTTTACTTTCGTAGGAAAACCATTCAGGTTTACCTCGCAAAATTTAAGTATTTATAAAAAAAATTGTTTCATACCTGTGGCTAACTAAACCAGTCAAGGTTTATCATGCTTTACTTTTCCTAATTTGCATACATCAACAATTTTAGGCAAAACATAGCTTTGGAAAGCATCGGGATCAATAAGTATTGAAATAGAAGTGTTCAAGATATTACCTTCTATCTCAACCATGGTAGCTTGATTGTCTCCCTGTCAACCATCCAATGCTACATAGATCTGTGGTGTTCCCACTATGTCCTCGATGGTTGGTTCCTCTTGTAATTTATGCAAGACCCCACTGGTCCTAGTCTTACAATCTCGTGCATAATGAGGCTTGTTTTATTTCTAGCACTTGATCGGTAGTGGAGCAGCATTGGCTCCACTTGCTACTAACTGGTTAACATTAGGAGCTAGTACATAAGGCATCTTAACAAAATTATTCAAAAGTTCTTGTTTCCTGGAAAGATGTTATTATGCTTTCTATATGGCTAGGGATTAAACCCAAGCCCGCAGTTATCAGAAAAGTTCTTAGAATTTTCTTTGTTTCGGTTCATGTTCTCTTGTCGTAGCTTACCATGCTCATAGCATAGCCTAGCCTTGTGCAACATGGTATCCAATTTTTTTTTGTGTCGAACTCAATCCTTTCCCAAAAATTGGGAGGAAGACATCCTAAAAACTGCTGGATATTTACTTTTTCATCCTTAATGTATGGTACATAATGTAACTGATCTAGAAATCCGTTAATAAAAGTGTCTATAGTTATGGTACTTATACATATTTCATGTAACTCTTTCACCTTTCGGTCAAATAACCTTTCCAACATATACTTTTCTTGGAAAAAATTTCGGAAGTTATCCCAGCATATTTCTCTTAGCTCATTTTTGGGTGTGTTCTACTATCTTAAATACACCTAATATTTAATTATCGACTGGGGTTGGTAGGCTTGGAGTTGCTAAAAAATATATGCGAAGGTAGAGGGGTTCCTAGGGTGTTGTAGAAATACTTTAATAAACAAAATATTGAAAAATCTTTCAAATGAAAAACCGAGTCAAACTCCTAAAAATTTAAGTATTAATATGATCAAAGCAAAACATCATACCACGATAATATTAGACTACTCATTAATTAACTCTTCTTCTAATAATGGGAAAAAATTCATGAACAAATTCAGAAACTGAGAAAGGTCTAATTTATGAATAAGTAGAAAAAACTAAATAAAGAAGCAAGTAGAAAACTTAATTAAGAATACTTTTCTAATTCTCTAACCTATAAGCATTTTCAGTAAATATGCAATTAAAAAAATAAACCATATGTTAGTATCAATCTACAAAGTATTGGTGTATTTTCTAGAAATTAACATGTCTAACCTTAAGGTTAATATAAACAACGCTGAATTAAATTAAACCAAAGATACAATTATCAAATATTACACCGATGATAAATGAGGAAATCAATGAGAAAAGAAGTAAATCAAATCATGATTCAAAAACATGCTTTTATTGAAAAGAAATACAAAAAGGGATTTTAATAATTACTTTAAAATAATCTAACATAAGGTCCTAGAGGCTGATGTAAATATTACCTAATTACCAAAACATAACAGAATTCAAAAAGCCAAAGAAATAAAACTAAAACCAGGTTAAAAATAAACTAAGAACACTAAAGGTCAGATGGAAGCCTGGACTGAAGTATGGAAGGAAGGTCCAAATGACAGTCCAAACACATAGTCTGAAAGAGAGGTTGTATACCAAAAATAATAAAAATAGACCTAAATGATTTAATTATCAGCTGATTTTGTGCATATGAAAACAAAATGCATAAAGGACAGAATTTAAACCTAATTAATTGAGATAATAAAAAATAATTACTAATCTATGGGTATGAAGAGATAGTTTCTATTATAAAATAAAACAAACTGAAATATTGTTGAATTAATTTACAGTTTAGACAAAAATAAACAAAACTAATCTCTAACTATAAATTATACCTAAGACTAACATAATATTAAGCACTAACTTGAAATGAAAGCTAAAAGGAAACTGGAAAATAAACTATACGTAACCGGTCATTTTAACTCTATAAATGGGAACTACATTAACAAAACTGTGTGAATTGTATTAACTACGATAGATACATGTTACAGAGAACATAGAAAAAAATATAAACAAATTAAAAATAAAACTACTTATCTGTGAGGAAGAGATAACAAAAACTCATATGGAAACAGAAACCATGAATTGTCGAGGGGCCCTCTTAGCAATCACAGGTAATGCTTGGCGAATGCTTTCACAAATAGTCATGAACAACAAGGCGTAGAGATTCTATTAAAAATAAGCAACATAATTAGAATCTTCTTCTCCCAAAACAGACTAACTATATACCTAATTTATTGATCAATCCCCTATCTCTCTGCGCAGAGATGTTTATATACACATTATTTTCAAGAGATTAAGAAAGTGAACCCTTTAGTGGTCAACTGTTGTTCTAAATTTAGTCAATCATAAAAGGAAATAATTGTTCATAGGCCAATGCATGAGCATCTGCCTCCTTCAGCGTGATCATGGCATCTTCAGCATGAGAAGGGCATAGTGGTGTTGTATCTACTCCTCCTTTCACGTGGCTAGTGGAGTGGTGTTGGGCACATCAAATGTACATGATGGGTATTCCAGAACATAGGTCCTTCAGATGTAGTGCATAGACTCCTTCCCTAGCGCTGCAAACAGAGTGGTGGTGAGCGAAGGAGATTGCAAACTGGTGCGATATCCATAACACAAATTTATTACCTAGGCACGTGGATAAAAATTTATTTATAGGTTGTTTTATGTTTTATAGCGTGCAGGCTGATGGGTGATCTAGACGGGAGGCTGAGCAGCTAGCTGCATTGTGAGATGGATACACTGAGCATTAATCTAGGGAAAACATGGAAAACCACCAGTGAATTTCATGCAACGAGCTGGATGACGAGGGAATAAGCAACAACATCATGACAACAAAAATACTCTATAATGTTCCCTCCTTTGAATGTGTGAGCAGTGAAAACAGAATGGCGAAATCAATGCACCAACGATCATTATAGATTGATGATTATGCTATCACTTGGGCATGTGGTCAACAAAATGGTTTGCACAATTCTTCAATGTTTAATGCCTAATATTGGATGTTAGTAGAGCACAGCCTGATTAGCAAGCTAGACGGAAAGCTGCGTGATGAGCTGGACACTGATTGCGCAGATCGGGCTGAATGGTAAGCTAAACGGTGGTTGTGCAAATCAGGATGACTTGTAAGTTGAATGCATTTTGTTTATAAATTCACCAAAACATACTACATAACTTGCAAACAAATATACATTTTAATTAATATATCGAATATGCTTTAAATAATATAGATTTTAATTAATAAAATCATAAAAATGATATTAATAACCAAAGTTGGAAAAACATTAAATTTGTTCTTACCTTGTGCTGAATAACGATTTGCATGACATAAAATAAATGAAAGATAATAAAATATTAATTTAAATGTGTTATTTTAATGCCAAAAATGATAACAAAATGAGCCTCTACATTCCCCCAAGCCGGAGAAATGCCAGGTTTCACTGAGCAAAGAAAAAGATAAGAGATCATACTATCAAAGTGAAATTTAAAATGTAAGCCAACAACAAGCATATGCATGAATGAGTGAGTTCATAAAGTTCATAATTAGTTCAACCATATCCAAAGTAAAACTTTGGACAGGTTGAACATATGACACAAAAGGTATAATTTGCATTTATGATAAGATTGATCAACAAGAAAATCAGTCATTTGATAGTTTACATGCATGATTGGGTAAAAGGATAGGGTTACTAACAATGAAATGATAACTAAAAAAAAACTTTCAAGGTCAAAGCATTCTCATGGAGGTAAAAACTATTTGCCAAAAACAAAATCTGGTTAGCAAATTTTAGTTATAAGTGCTATAATATCACCAAGTTTAGATCGTCATGTGGTATTTCATTTGGGTTACCCTTTGATCCTTCATATAGTCCTCCATAGTTATCTTCTGTAAAAATATACTTCATGCTATAACCAAGTTCCGTTGCTAATTTATCCTGAAAAACACTTATCATTTTGTCAGAGAAAATAGATCTGTCATAAATAATGAAAATAAAAAACAGTCTAATTTTTTATAACAATCTAATTTTTCCTAATCCTCCCCTCCAAACCAAAGGTATGGTGTGTCCTCAAGCAATGAGAAAGAAGATTCGATTGTTCAAAAAAAAGAGTGCTATCATGCCATTTTATTATTTTGTAAAAAGAAAAACTAACTAGTAAATGGAAATGATTCAGATATGTATATTCATGAAAAATATAACAGTGCTTAGAAATACCACTTAAATGTTGATAAGAGAACTGAAAACATGATAGAGGAAAAGGTAGTCATCTGTGCCTTATTTTAAATATATTTTGTCAGCATAATATATTTTGAGTTTACCTCGCAGTGTGTGATATTTTATAGCTATGGGTCCCATTTCTAGGATAATGACATCCTAGGGATTTGTTGAATTAGATGGCTAGATCCAAGCCCAACTTACAGCGATTCTCAAATGATATTAAAAACAATCGTCCTTAAAATAAAATTTGAAAATTTTTCTTCATATTTATCATTATTCTCCAAATCATGTGCATAGTAGTGCATTAACCAGATCTCATTTACCCAATATTGCCCCACTGCCAGCAGGCCTATTCAGTACCCCGATGGATTTATCTTGGTACCATGCAAGCATACTCCCGCTACCACTGAGTTGTTCAGTATCCAATGGGTTTACTTGCATTTATCAAGCTTCCTTGTTTTAAATTTTTACTTAGCATTGACCCGCTACCAGTAGGCCTGTTCAGTACCCCAACGGGTTTTCCTTGTATAATGATATTAAGTATATGGAAGCCAATTGGGACTAGAGTGTGCTAAACCCTGCTAAAACACATAATTCAATTTTGTAAAAACTTATAAGTAATTTTCATAATGGCCTTAATCATAGATGATGTCAAAAGAGAATAACTTAAAGTTGTTCTTTGAACTTACGATCCTTCTTCTTTGTGAAAGATAAATAATGTTCCCCACATGAAAAAAATTCCACCTACTATAGAGTTATCACACAAAGATATTTTAAGAGACAAGTTTTGATAACAAGTATAGGATAAACTAGTAATCCATAGGTATAAGGTGAGATTCGAAAAAGATAATAATAATAATAGTAAGTCTTATCATGCAACTGTTTAAAATAGAAAATCAGAAATATACATGTCTAAATCAAAATACCAAAAAACTATCTGAATCATAAAAGGAATGGTTAAGAATGATGTACACATAATTGTTTTTAATTATCACTATAAGCTGCAATTTTTAAAAAAGGTTTAAGATATCTTACCATCATAAATTGTCTTTCAGATAATACTCCATGAGCTTCTTATAGATAAAATTCTTATAATCAAACTGCAAAACCACTTGTTAGATGATTCATATTTATTTATAAACATATATAAAATTATGGAAAGAAAAATAGTCACTTTTAGTAACTCTTATTTATTTAATAAAACAAAAAAATATACTAATATCCTATTCTACTAAAAAGAAAGAAAATAATTCAAGTATATGAATTCTTCCAATGTAACCATGTTCAAAGCAAAATTAGAAATATACCTTTATCCACATATAAGAAAAATATTACAATGATTACGAGGATATGAAGAATCTGTTAGATTTTTAACATTAAACTAGCATTATATTAGGATCTTTAACTGAGAGAATAACAAGCACAACAATCAAACACAAGAGACAATGAACATAGTGTGTTTCCTTGAGGAAACCATAAATGGAGAAAACCTAGCAAATTCCTCAGAGATACAATCAGCACCAAAAGTAAAACCCAAAACAGTAAAATGATCTCTCGACAACAATAACCTTCTTTCTTCCTAGCCCCAATGTCTTCTTATTCCTTAGCTATGCGCTACAACTGAGTGTGTGATAAATAGAGAGAATTGCTCTCTATTTATACTAATTCCTAACTTGACTAAACCCTACAAGGGTCGACTTCTCTAGGAGAGTCTAATAACCCTAGTGCCTCAGAACTATGGGGAATTTAACCCTTGAACAATAGGAGGGTTACCCACATTGACTTGACATGACTTGTTTACATTATAGAACCTCCCGATAGGAACATCGGGGCATGACATGACTCAAGTACACTACAAATACATCCTGGAATAAAAATCAGGTTACAATACATAAGAAATACAACTGAATACATTCTGAAGTTACAATTACATCAACACTCCCTCTTAACTAGGAAGGTTTTCTATTGACACAATTTATCAGCACAAGTATTCTTCTCTGTATCATCTAGATCATCCTTGATTCTTTGTCATATTCATCTTCAAGTCATCTTCATCTGGATCATCACTGGATTTGGATCATCATCACTGGATTTGGATCATCACTCAATCTAGATCATCATCACTGGAACACCATCACTAGATCTGGATCATCATCTTGATCTAGATAATCATTGTTGGATCATCATCACGAGTGCTATCTCTTGATTCTTCTCTTCACAGGAAGTTCTATAGAGCCATCCCTTTTTCATGCTGGTTGTATGCCTAGCCTCCATGTAGGTCTTCTTCCAGCACTTATATCTGACCCTAATTTAGAATGGCATGCCTAGCACTTATATATGGTCATGTAGGAACCAATCCTATAATCATATTAGAAAGGCACGCCCAACACTCACATCTGACCATGTTGGAACACATCCCAGAACCCTGTTAGAAAGGCCCAACACTCACATCTGACAACCAATGTTAGAAAGCCTCAGCACATACAGTCGAACATGCGAGGAACCAATCCTCCATGCCGAAAGTCTCTGCACTTACATCTGACAACCAATGTTAGAAATGCTCAGCACTTATATTTGAACATGCAAGGAACCAATCCTTCATGCCTAAAGGGCTCTGCACTTACATTTGACAACCATTGTTAGAATGGCTCTGCACTCACATCTGATCATGTAGGAACCAATCCTACAGTCACATCATAATGGCCCTTAGTCCCAGACTGAGCTTTCCTGGTAACTGACCAGGTCCCTTTTAGTGCTTATATCTGATCATGTAGGAACCAATCCTACAGTCACATCAGAATGGCTTAGCACTCACATCTGACATGGAAGGAACCAATCCTCTCACCATGACAGAATGCTTCAACCATTACATCTGACCATGGAAGGAACCAATCCTATCACCATGTCAGAATGGCTCACATACTCATCACTTCCCTTTGGAGGGAACCTCAATCTAGAGAACACCAAGCTTCTCCCTGAGGTACTCAAACTTCACCCTAGCCAATGGCTTTGTCAACACATCAACTATCTATTCATCCGTCGCAACATACTGGAGCTTCACTGCTCCCGTCTGCACCATATCCCTGATATAGTGATACTTGATCTCGATATGCTTCGACTTGTCATGGAACACCGGGTTCTCCGACAACTTCACACAACTCTGGTTGTCACAATGTATACAAGTAGCATCCATTTGGAAATCAAATAAATCAGACAGTAGCTTCCTCATCCATACTACCTCACAACTAGCTAAACAAGTTGCGACATACTCTGCTTCAGCTGTACTCATTGCCACATAGGATTGCTTCCTGCTAAACCAAGAGATCACACATGGCCCCATACTGAAGCAACACCCTAAAGTGATCTTCCTATCGATGGCACTTCCTTCCCAATCTGAATCAACATAACCCTCCAGGTTAATCTTCTGATTTGCCTCATACTTGAACCCATAATCAATTGTACCTCTCAGGTACCTTAGAATATGCTTTGTAGCAATCAAGTGAACATGTCTCGGATCTATCAGAAACTGGCTCAAGATGTTCACAGCAAAGAAAATATCTGGTCTCGTGTTCATTAGATACATCAAGGACCCAATCATTTGACGATACATTGTAGCATCAACCGCTTCTAATGAAGCATCACTCAACAGCTTCAGGTTCGATGCCATAGCTGTGGTCATGGCCTTGCAATCCATCATCCCAAACCTCTTCAGGATATCTACTACATACTTCCCTTGTTCGAGGGGGATTCCATCCACATTCTGCCACACCTCCATGCCTAGAAAATAGTGCATCATACCCAAGTCCTTCATTTCAAACTCAGCAGCAAGCATCCTCTTCATATCAGCAAACAACCCATCCATTCCTATTACAAACAGATCATCTATATATAGTAGGAGCATCACTGGGTTGCCATCTTCAACCTTGTAGTAAAGGTTGAAATCTACTTTAATTTTGGCAAAGCCCAAACTAGATAGAAAGATGTCAATTCTGTCGTACCATGTTTTGGGTGCTTCTTTCAAACCATATAGGGATTTCTTCAATATACACACATGAGACTCCCTGCCATGTGTCTCAAAACCGAGTGTCTACTCTACATACACTTCCTCTTCTAGTACACCATTCAAGAAAGCAGTCTTAACATCCATTTGGTGTATCTTCCATTTCATCACCGCAGCCAGAGCAAGTACTGATCTGATGGAAGTGTATCTGGATATAGGTGCAAAGGTTTCTCCATAATCTATTCCTTCTTTCTGTGAGAAGCCACGAGCCATGAATCTTGCTTTATATTTCTCTATGCTTCCATCTACAACATGCTTGATCTTGTAGATCCATTTGGAAGTTACAACCGACTTCCATTCTAGTCTTGGGAGAACATCCCAAACATCATTCTTCATGATCGATTGATACTCTTCAATCATAGAATCCTTCCATTCTTTTTGTTCTGTCACTTCTTCATAGTTGGAAGGTTCTTTATTGATAAAGTCACACAATAAAGCTACATACCTAGAGCAGGACTTGGTCCTCTTCCTTTCTCTGTGATTCTCTTTTGGAGCCCCATATCTTTCCACAGCTTGGATAGCTTCCTGTACCCAAGTAAGTTTCCTCTTGTGATGATTCTTCTCTTGAGGTGGATCTACAGGTTCTTGAGGTTCTTCAAAGTCTCGATCTTCTTCTTGACTTTCTTCATTCATGGTTGTGTCATGAGTTCTAGGTACTTTTGATTCTTCAGGATCTTTAGCAGGTCTCTTTTTGGATTTGTTGTAAGCTGAGTCTTTGTCAAATGTTACATCCCTGCTGATGTTGATCTTCTTGAATCCTAGGAAGTATATTCTGTAAGCCTTCGAGCTTTCAGAGTATCCCAGAAATATACCCTTCTTTCTTAAAGGATATAACTTTGTCCTCTTTTCTTTCAAAATGTGTAAGTACACTGGACAAACGAATATTCTGAGATGGTTGACTTCTGGTTTCTTGCTGGAAAAAACTTCTTCAGGTGTCTTGTTCTCGAGTACTCTGTGTGGAGTATGGTTCTGTACATATACCGCTATTCTAGCAGCTTCTACCCATAGATGCATAGGAAGATCTTGATCATGAAGCATTGCTCTTGTAGCTTCCATGGTAGTTCTATTCTTCCTTTCTGAAACCCCATTATGTTGTGGATTATATGGAGTGGATAAATCCCTCTTAACCCCTGATTCGTTGCATAAGCCTTTGAATTCATTTGATGTGAATTATCTGCCATTATCTGATCGAAAGGTCTTGATCTTATTTTCTATGTGGTTCTCGACCAACGCTTTGAATTCTTTGAACTTGCTGAAAACTTCATCTTTGTTCTTCATAAAATATATCCATGTCTTTCTAGAAAAGTCGTCAATAAACGAGAAATAGTATACATACCCGCTTAGTGAACTTGATGACATTGGTCCACATACATCGGAGTGGATGATTTCCAAGATTCCTTTTGCTTTGCTCTCGCTACTTCGAAATGTCTTCTTTTTATTCTTTCCTTTCGCACATCCTTTGCAGACTCCTTCATGTTTTTCTTGAATTTCTAGAAGACCTTCAACAACTTTTCTTGCAAGTGGTAGTGCTCTATAAATCACATGTGCAATCCTTCTATGCCAAAGTTCATTTGGCTCTACTATGTCATGGACCAAAGCTTGTTCTAGATGGCCCTTTAATTTGTATAATCCTCCTTGTTGTTCTACAATTACTATTGCATTGTCAATAGTCTTTCCTCTTGGACACATGAGAACTTGGCCATCTACAAATGCAACCCTCATGCCCTTTTCATCTAGTGCCGATATGGAAAGAATATTATTATTTAGTCCTGGTACAAACAAGACATCCTTCATTTTCATAGACTTTCTAGAGTCTAGCTTGTAGGACGATTCACCACTACCTTTTATGGGATATAGGTAGTCATCCCCAAGTTTCACCTTATGGGCTAAATTATGTTCAGATAGTTTCTCAAAAGATTCATTGAATCCTGTCATGTGTTTGGAAGCCCCACTATCAATAAGCCAATATTTTCTTCCATGAGTGAGAGTTCCCATGAAAGAGAAGATCAGAACATATTCTTCATCACTTGAAGAGTCTTCACTTTCTTGTTTTACTTTCTTCTTGGGAGGATCATCATCCTCAGCAGTGTGAGCATGATGTCTTGTTTTGGAGTTCTTCTTCTTCTTGGATCCATTCTTATTTATGGGACAACTTCTAGCAAAGTGTCCTATTTCATTGCATGTATAACATCTGAGTTTGGATGGATCCCTTATTTTTTGATGAGAATGCTTACCTTGGTGATGATGATTTTCCCTTCTTCCTTTCTTGGAGTGTACTATGAGAGCTTGATATTCACTTCCCATCTTCTCTTCTCGAGCTGTTATTTGAGCTTCTTCTTGTGAACATTCTTCCCATAGTCTACTGAACTTGACTAACTTCTTCCTAGCACATATTCCTTGGATGAAAGAATCCCATGACCTAGGGAGACCATTCAAGGTTGTCATCACAATTTCTACATTCTCCACTTCTTCATCTACTGCTTCAAGTTGTTCTTTGATCTGGGAGACCCTTGTGAAGTATGACTGGATGGTCTCCTCATTCTAAATCTTTACATTCTTCAACTGGTTCCTTAGAGTCATCTTCCCGTTTATGTTCTTCCCTTCAAACAGTTTGGTTAGGGAATCAAACATAGATTTAGGTGTCTTTAGGGAGGACACCTATGGTATGAGGTGATCCTTGATTGAATCAGCAATAATCCTCTTTGTCATAACCAACTTCTTCTTATGTAAGGCCTTAGCCTTATCTCCCTCTGGAATTGGAACCTCCTGATGGATGTAGGAGTCCAACTCATTTTCTTCTAGAACTAGGGAGATCCTATACTTCTAGGCTCGAAAGTTATCAGCTCCCTCAAGATTTTCATCAATCTTGGTATGATGAGACATCTTAACTGAGAACCTCAAATGGAAATACAAAATATTTAGATCTTACCAGGTCAAGATGTTAGATCTGGATTTGGACTGAAATTCTGTAATGCTGGTTTGGGAGCAGATTAGGGTTTTTCTTTTCTAGAGTTCTGTCCAACCAAATGCTTTGATCTTGATTTCTAAACTTCAATTTCGGGGAGGATATCAATCCATGCTTGGGATCACTGAAAAATTCCACTTATGTGGAAAGCCCTAATTTTCAGCAGTAGTGTCAGGCCCAAAACTGAAAAACCTCATAATTCGATTATGCTTTGACAGAAATATCCGCCCTAGGGAGGAGAGTTTATCCAACCTTATTTTGCTGAAAATCTATGGAGAGAGATCCACAAAGTAGGAATCCGTAGTTCCCGCTGCTGCACAGTGTCTTCTTCTCAGGTTATCTCTAATACCATATTAGATTTTTAACATTAAGCTAGCATTATATTAGGATCTTTAACTGAGATAATAACAAGCATAGCAATCAAACACAAGAGATAATGAACACAGTGTTTTTCCTCGGGGAAACCATAAATGGAGAAAAAACCGCAACTTCCTTAGAGATAGAATCAACACCAAAAGTAAAACCCAAAACAGTAAGATGATCTCCTGACAACAGTAACCTTATTTCTTCCAAGCCTCAGTGTCTTCTTCTTCCTCAGCTATGAGCTAAAACTAAGTGTGTGTGAGTGTGTGATAAATAGAGAGACTAGCTCTCTATTTATACTAATTACCCACTTGACAAAACCCTCATATGGCTGACTTCTCTAGGAGAGTCTAATAACCCTAGTGCCCTCAAACTGCAGGGACTTTAACCCTTGAACAATAGGAGGGCTACCCACATTGACTTGACATGACTTGTTTACATTATAGAACCTCCTGATAGGAACATCAGGGTATGACATGACTCAAGTATATTAAAAATACATCCCAGAATAAACATCGGGTTACAATACATAAGAAATACAAGTGAATACATTTCAAAGTTACAATTACATCAACAGAATCAACCGAGCTGTTTGATTTAGCAGCAATAAACATTGAAGAAGAGGATGGTACCGTGGCTTGTTTCCCTCTTGGAACCATATTTCAATGTGACTTATGTAATCTATGTTTTCTTCTTCATTTCTTATGTCACGAGATCTTTCATTGAACTCTAGGATGTATAAAGAATCTAAGTTTGGTTATAGGGAATATTCAGGTTCTAATGTCCCTCCCTCATCGAATGAGAGGAATTCCACATTGATCTCATCTTCTTGTCAAAAAGGCCAAGTAGAAACTTCACTTTCTTCCATAGTTTCTACAATCCCTTAATCTATAACCTCTCCAAATCTCATATGAATTTATTACAATAATGTTGGTGAGGTAGGTAAGGTGGGTAAATGTTGCAGCTCAATACTGTAAGCATATTGTACAGCTTTATTATTGTTAGAATGTGGACTGGATTGAACAGGAATGTGCGTAGGGCATAAAGGAGGTTTGTGAGAAGGTGATTGTGGCAGGTGTAATGGATTATCTTGTGTGGTTGATCTTACTTGGAAAATGGGATATTGTTGAAAATATTGTAGAGCAAGAAGTGTTGCATCATAAGAGAGAGTATCCCTATGGTCATTAGATGGGACATAAAGGCTTTGTGAACAAGGTTGATAGGGGTTAACATGAGGATGAGAAGAGGCTATATTCTTACTAATCTTGAATACCTTCTACATAACTCACAAACATTATCATATGATAACTGAAATACGTCACCTGTTCCCATCAGACTTAAAATTTCTAAATATTCATTTTTTATGCCTTTGAGTAAATTTATTTTCAATGTATCCTTTCCTGACTGTCTTAGTTTTGATCTTTGAAGTTTCTATTGAAAGCATTCGACATAATTATCCAAAGTTTCTTCTTTTACCTGTGTTATTTCAAATATACCCTCATTGACCCTGCAATAATCTTGGTATCTTTTCAAAAAACATATTTTTCATGTCTTCCCAAGTTTGAATGCAATTCCCACCTAGGCTCATGAACCATCGAAGAGCTGCTCCTTTCAAAGTAAGAGGGAAAAAATTCAGAGTTAGAAAATTATATGCTCTGCAAAGTATTTCCAATTGAAATAAAACTTCATCGGGGTAATCATTCTCTAGTCCATGAAAATTTGGAAAAATGGATGGGGGAACGTACTATATGTGTGCCACTCCTCCTAGATCTCTAATAGGGAATTCAAAGGTAACAAGTTCTTCATCCTTCTTTCCTACCATATCTTCCCACAATATAAATAGTTATTATATTGGGGTTCCTCTTTCAAATGTTCCTATCAGTTTCTTAGCAGGATGGGTGGCGCTTATAACACCACTGAGTAATTTAATTGTAAAATATATCCTACACTCACATACGAGAAAATTGTATGAAAGTAAATTACCTAAAGGAACACGTACATCAAATTGAACTTATGAAAAAGTAAACTATCTACATTTATGAAAAGAAAAGTACGCTTAAGGGAAATAAATCAAACTTTGCGTAAAGTAAACACACTTGTGCTAAAAAAGGACAACAAGGCTTTGGGGAGACCCACTAAAGTGGATGCGTCAGGCTTTCACACTATGGAAATTTCGTAGTGAAGTCATATTTGCCTCTTACCATTTCCCCTTCCCCTTGCTGTGTAACGTAAAGGAAACCTATCTATCCTTATCTGTCTAGACCCTATTCATGAAAAAATAAACTAAAGGAAAACCTAGACTACTGCTACTGCTGGGTTTGGGGGAATTTGTTATAACAAATGTGCAGGTTCTTACCTCTCGTCTTACCACTCCCCTGCCACCAACCTATACTAAAATTCATAAGCAAATTCTATTTTTTCTACCTTACAAAACAACTCGCCGGAAACAGCGCCAAAATGTTGGGTGTGTTCTGCTATCTTAAATACACCTAATATTTAATTATTGACCTAGGTTGGTAGTCTTAGTGTTGCTACAAAATATATGCGAAGGTAGAGGGATTCCTAGGTCATTGTAGAAATACTTTAATAAACAAAAGATTGAAAAATATTTCAAAATGAAAAACTGAGTCAAACTCCTAAAAATTTAATTATTAATATGATCAAAGCAAAACATCATACTAGGATAATATTAGACTACTCATTAATTAACTCTTCTTCTACGAATGGGAAAAATTTCATGAACAACTTTAGAAACTTAGAAAGGTCTAATTTATGAATAAGTACAAAAAAAAAATAAAGAAGCAAGTAGAAAACTTAATAAAGAAAACAAAATTAAGAATACTTTTCTAATTCTCTAACCTATAAGCATTTTCAGTAAAGATACAATTAAAAAAATAAACCCTATGCTAGTATCAGTCTACAAAGTATTGGTGTATTTTCTAGAAATTAACATGTCTAACCTTAAGGTTAATATAAACAATGGTGAATTAAATTAAACCAAAGAAACAATTATCAAATATTACAGTGATGATAAATGAGGAAATCAATGACAAAAGAACTAAATCAAATCATAATTCAAAACATGCTTTGATTGAAAAGAAATACAAAAAGGGATTTTAATAAGTACTTTAAAATAATCTAACCTAAGTTCCTAGAGGCTGATGTAACTATTACCTAATTACCAAAACATAACAGAATTAAAAAAGCCAAAGAAATAAAACTTAAAGCAAGTTAAAAATAAACTAAGAACACTAAAGGTAAGATGGAAGGCTAGACGACAGCCTGGAAGGAAGGTCCAAATGACAGTCCAAACACATAGTTTGAATGAGAGGTTGTATACAGAAAATAATAAAAACATACCTAAATGATTTGATTATCAACTGATTTTGTGCACATGAAAACAAAATGCATAAAGGACATAATTTAAACCTAATTAATTCAGATAATAAAAAAGAATTATTAATCTATGGGTATGAAGAGATTATTTCTATTATAAAATAAAACAAACTGAAATATTGTTGAACTAATTTACAGTTTAGACAAAAAGTAGTAAAACTAATCTCTAACTATAAATTATACCTAAGAGTGACATAATATTAAGCACTAACTTGAAATGAAAGCTAAAAGGAAACTAGAATATAATCTGTACGTAACCGGTCTTTTTAATTCTGTAAACGAGAACTACATTACCAACACAGTGTGAATTGTATTAACTACGGGAGATACATGTTAGATATAATAGAGAAACAAATATAAACAAATTAAAAATAAAACTACTTATTTGTGAGGAAGAGATAACAAAAACTCATAACAAAATAGAAACCATGAATAGTCGAGGGGCCCTCTCAGCAATCATGGGCAATGACTGGCGAATTCTTTCACAAACAGCCATAAACAACAAGGTGTAGAGATTTTATTAAAAACAAGGAACTTAGTTACAATCTTCTTCTCCCAAAACAGACTAACTATCTACCTAATGGATTGATCAATCCCACATCTCTATGCATAGAGGTGTTTATATACACACTGTTTTCAAGAGATTGAGAAAGTCGACCCTTTAGTGGTAAACTGCTCTTCTAAATTTATTCAATCATAAAAGGAAATAATTGTTCACAGTCTAGTGCAATAGCATTTTCCTCCTTTAGTGTGATCATTGCATCTTCAGCATGAGCAGGGCATCATGGTGGTGTATCTACTCCTCTTTTCACGTGGCTGGTGGAGTGGTGTTAGGAACAGGTAATGTACATGATGGGTCTTCCAGAACATAGGTCCTTCATTAGTGTGAACAAACTTCAGATGTGGTGCACAGACTCCTTTCTTAGTGCAGTAAAGAGAGTGGTGGCAAGCGAAGGATATTGCAAGCTGGTACGCTATCTAGAACATAACTTTATTACCAAGGCACATGGATAACAATTTATTTGCAAGTTGTTTTATGTTTTACAGTGTGCAGGATGATGGGAAATTTGGACGGGAGGCTAAACAACTAGCTGCATTATGAGCTGGATACACTGAGCGTTAATCTAGGAAAAACATGGCAAACCACCAGTGAATTTCACGCAATGGGATGGATGACGAGGTAATAAGAAACATCATTGTGACAACGAAAATCCTCTAGAATGTTCCCTCCTTTGAATGCATGAGCAATGAAAATAGAATGGCAAAATCAATGCACCGACGATCCTTCTAGATTGCTGATTATGCTATCACCTAAGCACGTGGTCAACAAAATGGTTTGCATAATTATTCAACATTTAATGCCTAATATTGGATGTTAACAGTGCACAGCCTGATTAGCAAGCTGGATGAAAAGCTGCGTGATGGGATGGACACCGATTGCACAGATCGGGCTAAATGGTAAGCTGAACGATGGTTACGCAGATCAGGCTGATTGATAAGCTGAATTCATTTTGTTTATAAATTTTCCCAAACATACTACATAACCTGCAAAAAAATACACATATTAATTAATATATCGAATATGCTTTAAATAATATATATTTGAGTTAATAAAATCATAAAAATGATATTAATAACCAAAGTTGGAAAAACATTAAATTTTCTCTTACCTTGTGCTGAATAACGATCTGCATGACATAAAATACATGAAAGATAATAAATAATGCATTTAAATGTGTTATTTTAATGCCAAAAAGATAACAAAATGAGGCTCATCACTCATCTATCTTGGTGTGTTTCAAATCCCTTGACCATCTTGTTGCCTTACCATTTAGATTACAGATGGCAAGCCAAGCCTTCATCTCACTTGAGTAGTTATGAACATGGAAATATTTTCTCATACCCAACAACCACTCTTCAGCTTTCTCCCTAGTGTTTACTTCACCTTCATAGGTTGGGGCTTTTATTTTTCTAAATTTCCACTGAAGACTGTCATTGCTTCTTTGTTTCTTTATTCATGAAGAAAGAGAGTCATCACTGGAAGGACTATGATGATCTCCTTTCAGTGCTTCACGGGTACATTCCTCTTTTTCTTCTTCTCTTAGGCTAGCCCATGTATGGTAAGGTTCTCTTTTGGACCTGTTTGTGTACTGAGTAGGCTTTTCGTATGGGCTTCCTCCCATAATATTTATCAGTAATGCTTCATTAATAGCTTGTTGTTCCTTTCTTTTGCTCAGACTATCTTCTTTGAAAATTTTCAATTCTTCTTGAATACTATGTATACTCTTCAAAATATCAGAACTTAATTCCAGCACAAAATCTGCTTCTAGGGTGGGGGTGTTCATCTTTCCTAGCTGGATGTTATCTTCCTCAGTATTCATAAACTTAATTGTTCCATAAAAATTCCTGTAATTTCCAAAAAAAATTAATGACAGGAAAAAATTATGTTAGTAACAAAATTAATAACATGCTTTATATTCCTTGTAGTGAATTCTTGGTGCACCCATAGGTCTCTTAGTATTGAAACTAGGCTTTGATACCACTTGTAATGTCCCCAAAAATTGAAAATAAAAAAAAATTATTATGCTAGTAAAAACTACCTATGCACAACATTATTGAACTTGCGGAATATAACGTACACTGAATGTACCATTATTTGGTTGTAAGATGTTCTTACGTTCTATGATCTTAATTTCATATTATGAATATTACTATATTCTACTTACGATATCCTAATGTTTTTTATTACATTATTCTGATGGTTATACATTATTGTGTATGTGTCGTTACTTGATTATATGATTCATTCATCTCTGCATAGTCTTACTTGTTATTTATATGGTTCTAATTTAACTTTGTTTATGGAACTAAAGTGGGTGGAGTGGCGAGACTAGTTCTCCCATGATGGTCTGAGAGGTAAAGTGTTTAGTTGTCTAGCAGAATTACTTAGTTCAGTTTGTTCTAAGGAACCTCTTTCATTCTGTAATGCATATTATACTTAGTGACGAAGATTGTTTTAAAGAGCACTGAACATTTTTATCATTAACATACCTATTGTTTGTTATTGCGTTTCCTTAAAGACTCATATTGATAGCAAGGTAATTACTATCTTCATTAATTATTTAACATAGATAAATTATCTATGTGGTACCTATTATTCATTATATTTATATTTCATTTATAGTTCATGTTTATTACATTAAGAGTATTAACATATCCTTTATTTATTTCTTGATAGGTTATAAACTTGGCTAAAAGATCAAATCTCAATTCTGTACATAATAATACTACCATGGCATATTTCATATGTCATGGTTCTAATCTTAATGCTTAGGAAAATGGGAAAACAATGCTTTAAGGCTTAACCTATGATTATATGAAAAATACGATACTTGTGCATTGGGGATTGACTTTGGGTTAGCGTATATATTTCATGGACTAAACATTATACTATACTTTGTATTAAGCATTAGGGTGGTGAGTTATGAAATATGGTTTGACATTATGCAATGGGGTTTAAGAACATTGCATGGAATGGAGATCAATGTTAATGAAATGATTGTAAACTATGGAGATGTTGGTTTTGGGTTGATAATGGACACCAAGATGGCACCATTAATATGTCTCAGGGTTTGGGGAAACCCAAGCATAGGGCTTGCTCCACAAATGACTTGGTCATTTTTGTTGGCTCGTTGATGGTTTGGTCTTGGCTCCACGCAGTGGATGGAGGAAACTCCCTGGTTAACGAAGGTATGCTTCATTGGTTTCATGACGTTTTTGAATTTTGTTTAATGGCTCATTCAGTTTCATACTTCTCATCCCTCGTCGTTTTGGTGGTTGCAGGTGACAAGGTTGGCAAGGAGTGGGATGGATTAGAGCTTCGTAGTTAGTTCAAGGATGATTCCATTGTAGTCACGATAATCTTGTTACACAAGCGTAAATCTTGTCACCTACTGGCCTTAAGACTGGGTTGTATATTGTTGTAGTTGGGGTTTTACTGTGGGGTTTTTATTTTCCTTTGGGCCTGGGTATGCAAAGGATTTGGGTTTGTAAGAGAATGGTGTTGTTAGAAACGAATGGGGAACCTTGGGAATTTTAACAGGCTCCGTGTTTTGTTTATGTAAATTGTTTTTTGGTTTGGGGCTTTAAGCCTCGGTAGCACCATTGCCTACATCGATGGTCGGTGTATAAATGCTTATATTCATTTCTTAGCTGTAATACTTGATAGCGTATGGGTTGAGACCATGGCGTGTATGGCATGATCACTCCCCATGGTTGATGCGATAGCTTAGATGGTTGAAATTCTTTACTATTTTGTTTATTATTATGTAATGTGGAATGTGAAAGAGCCATGGGTGTAAACCCACAATGGCTATCATTGCTGTAGGTTGAATTGTTGACATGAACACGATATCTCAGGGACCTTTAAGGGACTGTGTATTTAGTTAATGTGATCGAGGACATGCTTACAACATGAGTGCAGAAACGGGGTCTCACGACCTTGTTGTAGAGCATTTAACTTGTTATTATATCCCGCATACACTCTGTGTATAGTGTGGCCTTGATAATTGTAGAACGAATCTACAATATTCGAATCCTGGTCGTTGTTGATTTAATGAATATGTAAATAAAATGGATGGTTACAATTTGGGGCTTAGGTGGCCACATGATTTGATTCTTGCCCTCTCTTGTACGATATGGTTTATAATTTGGTTCCTGTGTATTAGTATAAATATATGGTTTTAAATGTTATAAGAAACGAATGCATAGTTATGTAAATGATAACTGTGTATGTATTTATATTGTGGTTTATATTAAGGCTTGCGACTTGGGTTTAGATACCCACAGGGGTCAATACTGCAACCTCTAGTAGCTTAATGGTTTTAATTTAATTAATGAAAATTTACTTGGTTACTTGTTATGTGATAGACGTGAGTAATATTAGATGGGACTTAAATGATTTATGCATACGATTCTGATTATGTATATTTACATATTAGGACTGTGGATTTTAAATAGGAAATGGAACTTAACCTTGACCAATGAATGGCCATGATGCTTACTCTAGTTAAGTTCTTATGATGATGTTATTTTTAATGGAAAATGGTTTGTTACTTAATGTATATTTAATTATACAGACCTTGAAAGGTCTTCGCTGGTCTATACCTTAGATTTAGTATAGAATGTTTTAAAATTGTTCTTTAGATATAATTATTATTGAGTATATTATATTTTTATTTTATTCTAGAATGGTTAATGCATGTTTATCAATAGAGTTCTGGTTAATTTACTTGTAAATTTTAAATAGGTAATATAGAACTAGGTTTTAAATGAAACCCTAGATCTGAGCTAGTATTTATTTAACATGGCTCTACTGACAAATGGAATATGTCAGTAGAGTAAAATAGGCTAAAGACAAGCTATATAATAGACTTGAAATAAAACCTAGCTTGCAATAAAACATATTTTAAACAGTAAGATACTACAGAAGTAAACTTAAATGAATAAACTGTGGTAACTTAAGCATATGAAATAAATTTCAACCTAGGGTTATACTTTAAGGATGTAAACCCTTGAATATTTAGGCAAAGAAACAAATACATGGGTTAGGAGATATAATATGAACCTTTACTTATTTCATCCAACATTTTATGCTAGAAGATGAAGCAGACAGACTAGGATCTCATACCTGTAATTTTTTAAGCTCCTTTAATGGTTGAACCTGCACACTTAAATATCCAGAATTAACAATTCATAGGCAGATATGACCTCTGTATTAGATGACTGAATTACTTGGGAACTACCACGTTCCACCTAACCATGACCCAGAACCATTCCTGGTTTCAATCTGGATCCCCCCGAGCTACATTCCAACATGAAAGTAGCTTAGAGGTCCTAAGGTAGGGTTTCCTAGCTGGTATATCAGTTCTGGATCAGTTCTCCTTTTCCTTGAAGGAAATTGTTCTCCAAGAAATTATTCACTTGAGAATAAAACAGGCAGAGTAATGACTCCCAGAAAATAGATCAGAACCCTAAGCCTTTCCTTGGCTTGAGACTTTATAGATAGACTTTTCAGTCAAAAGGACACTTAAATCAAGAAACCTTGATTTCTTGATTTAACCCTTTTTAATTAATTTGGGGTAATTATTAATACTTTAACATAGGAACTTTCAACTAGTTCCTAATTATACTTTTGTAGGTATTGCACTATTTATTATCTTTAATAATAAATAATAATGGATGGAGATTTTATTTCTTTATTTCATCATTGATATTATTACTATATTTATTCTTTATACATACCATGTATAAAATACATAATAATATGACATTTGTTAACATTTGTCTTTGGGCATCATATACCATGATCCCTAGACTTAATGAAAATTCTTCACTAAGGTCAAAATAGGTAGATGGTTAGGTCTACTAGGCTAGGAAAATCTAAACGTACTTGCATGTTGGATTCCCTCGTATAACATGGTATTTCTTTAGTACTTGATGAGAATACAGAAATTCAAAATTTCATTTAATCACTTATAAATAAGTTTGATGAGATAAATATTTTTATTGAGTCATTTTCACTCGAGAATTATTAAATTATTTTCAGTAACCCCTAGTGCTTACCAGAGACTATACTTAATGCTTAAATAAGGAGTTACAAACTTAGTGCAATTCCATAGCTCTTCGCTCAACACTAATGCTAGGATTTACTTGTACGATATACCTAGGGATAAAATGGCCAATGATCATATGCTCCAAAGCTTATGCTCAAAAACAACATGGAAGTATCTAGGGATTATACCCAACACTTCCAATTATCATTTCATGTGTTCTAGAGATTCTCGCTTAACACAAATGTAATTACTCATGTGCTTCAGAGCTTCTTTCTCAATAAAAAATATTAATTACCCATGTGCTCTAGAGCTCCTCTCTCAACACAAAACATCTCATCAGTCATGTGCTTCAGGGTCCATGCCCAAAACAAGCAAGCATATATATATCATCAAAAATTGGCTTAGGCCCAAGATATAAAAAAAAATATCATGTTCATATGCAGTGGGGTCCTCGACCCAATATATCAAAATAAACTATCAATATAACATCATAATAAATAGGCTCATGCCTATAAGTGTTAGGTCCAAAATTTGGGATATTATAGAGGTTCTTGTGGTTCTATCATATCATGTTCTGCAGGAGCTTCATCTTCAGGGAGAAATGTAGTCTCTACATTTCTGGGTGGTGCATATTCCTCATACACATCTTCATGCTATAATTTTCTGGATCTCTTGAGAGCTGCTTCTTCTTCAAATGTTACATCTCTACTGATTTCCATGTGATGGAATCCAGAAATTTAAATTATGAATGCCTTCGATACTTCACAGTATCCAACAAATATCCCCTTCTTTCTGGAAGGGTCCAACTTGGTTCTTTTCTCTTTCGATATATGAATATATACTGGACAACCAAATATTTTAAGGTGACTTACCTCAGCCTTATTTCCCATGAAAATCTCTTATAGATTCTTGAATTTAAGAGCACTATGAGATATTATATTCTATACATAGATAGCTGTCAGTAGTTCTTGTTGCTTCTACCCATAAATGCATTGAAAGATCTTGATCATATATCATTGTCTTTACTACCTCCAGGATGGTTCTATTCTTTCTTTCTGCAACACCATTCTGTTGAGGATTGTAGGGAGTGGTTAGTTCCCTCTTGATTTCGGAATCTTTATAGAATGCTTCAAAATCTTTTGATGTATAATATCCCCCATTTTCTATTTGGAGTGTCTTAATTCTCTTGTCTAAAATATTCTCTATCAAGCCTTTGAATTCCTTGAATTTCTCAAAAACTTCACTCTTTACTTTCAAGAAATATATCCAAGTATTTCTTGAATAGTCACCAATAAATGTAATATAATATTCAAAGCCACTTAAATATGTGGAGGAAATTGGACCACACACATCTGAATGAATCAATTCCAACATATTTTTTTTTTTTGTTTCACTCTTCGAAAATGGATTCTTGATGTTCTTCCCTTTCTCACATCCCTTGCAAATGCTTTCATGTTTGATGTTCAAGCTTGGTAGTCTCGTCACTACTTTGTTCACATGAGGTAGTGCCTTGTAATTGATGTGGGAAATCCTTATATGCCATAGTTCACTAGGTTCATTGGACTCATGAACAAGGGTTGTTTCTGAATGTCCCTTAATTTTAGGCATGCCTCCTTCTTCTTCACCGATAACAATTGCATCTTCAATTTTATTTCCTTTGGGCCACATGCATACTTGGAAATCTATGAATGCAACTCTGAATATTTTCCTATCTAAATCTGATATAGATGTGGAAATTGAACCCAGTGATAGAACAATTACACTCACAACAATTATCAATTGTACATGCAAAATCACTCACAAAAGAGACTGAATATGGAGCTGAACACTAAAATATATTGAATAAGTGTACAATAGCCAAACCTGTTAAGTCATAGGCTGCCACAATAAATAGTTACATAAAGGATTCGAATGCATGAATATGCAATTCGAATCTAGTCCAAAGCAGGCTTACTAAATCTAAGCAAATCCCCCATAGGTGCATAAAGCAGTTTCCA
Organism: Pseudotsuga menziesii; assembly: GCA_001517045.1. Classification (NCBI taxonomy): domain Eukaryota; kingdom Viridiplantae; phylum Streptophyta; class Pinopsida; order Pinales; family Pinaceae; genus Pseudotsuga; species Pseudotsuga menziesii. The sequence continues at coordinate 4,800 of LPNX010890537.1, read as the reverse complement.
AAACTGGCAAGGAGCTCACGAATTGGAAAAATCACTTAGGTAAGCTAAAAGGTAATGGAAGGACAACTCATACATGCTTTTAATAGGAGAAAAGAGTGGAGGATGTGGAGGACAAAAAACTAGTTAACCTCACCTAGTCAAACTTTCCCAATTGCCTTAAAACACTGAAAAAGCAGGCAATAAAGAAGAAAAAGCAGAACGACGCCTAGGAGGCCAGGAATAAAGTATATTTGATTCCAGGAGGTTTCCCAAGTGCTCCATGAGTCAAAATTAGCAAGTTTGACCACTATGGATGTGTAGATGACAACTTGCATAAGGTGGAACATGGAAACTAGGCTAATAAGACAAAAATGGATTAATTAATGTCTAAGGTAGCTAACTATGGGTTGATTATTCTAAAACCCCCCCTTAATCCTGAATTATGAGTAATATATCAGAAAATTATAGGGCCTAGAAACAAGGATTAGTCACCCTTTACATACTACATGTCCATATAACCAAGGAAAGCGGCAAAAACCCAGTGGGAAAATCCTCCCTTAAACATGGACTGTAAAACAAAATTTGGAAATCTTGTCTTCACTCATGCTTCACAGCATGATCAGCAATCCCTAGTAGTGATTTGAGATTGCTGAAGGTCTTCTCACAAAATGCTTTGGTGAAGATATCAGCTACTTGTTCTGAAGATGAACAGAAGAGTAGGTGAATGGTGCCATCATGCACAAGCTCTCTGATGTAGTGCATATGGATCTCAATGTGTTTGGTTCTCTGATTCTGAACTGGATCATTGTAGATTCAAATGGTACTCTGATTATCATAGTAGATAGTAGTTGAGTATTCTGATTCAGAGCCACAATCTCCAAGTAACCCCTCCAACCATAAACATTGAGTTGCTGCATTTACAACTCCTCTGTACTCTGCTTCTGTAGATGAGAGTGAAATGGCACTCTATTTCTTGCTTGACCAGCTGATTGGCCCTTCTGCAAGCATGAACACATATCCTGATGTGGACTTTATGTCTATTCTATCACCTGCCCAATCAAATCAAGATCAGATTTAGCTTTATAGAAGATCCCATGTGTCCTTGTTCCCTGAACAAAGTTAAGGATCCTTTTGGCTGCTTTCCAATGGATCTCATGAGGCTGATCCATGTATCTAGAAGCCACACTTACTGCATAAGAAATATCAGGTCTAGTATGTGTAAGATAAAACAAAACATCCAATCAATTGCCTATACAGTGTATTGTTTACCATAGGTGAAGAATCAGCTTCTTCAAGCTTCACTCCTAGAAGGAAAGGAGTCTTGCTTGGCTTGCAATCCTTCATTCTGAATTTGTTTAGAAAATCCAAGACATACTTGGACTGGTGCACCTTGATTCCATCTTTTTTTTGAGCAATCTCAAGCCCCAAGAATTGACTTAAGAGCCCCAAATCTGTCATGGAGAAGGCTTGGTTCATTGCACCCTTCAAGGAAGCAATCTCATCCTTTGAGCTTCCTGTAATGAGGAGGTCATAAAAATATAACACAATTATCATTAATGAACCATTAATCAACTTCAAATATACATTTGGATCTGATTTGCATCGAACAAAATTCAGTGATAGCAAGAAGCTATCAATCTTGGCATACCGAGCCCTGGGGGCTTGCTTAAGCCCATACAATGACTTCCTTAGCCTGCACACAAGAGATGGGTTAGTAGAAAATACTTGAGGCTGATGCATGTATATATATATATTGAGAAATCCATTCAGTAAGGCACACTTTACATCCATGTGATGTACCTCCCATTTCTTTGAAGCTGCAATGGCTAAGGCTAGCCTGATGGAGTCCATCTTTGCCACTGGTGCAAAGGTCTCATTGTAATCTATGACATGAACCTGTGAGTAGCCCTTGGATACCAATCTGGCCTTGTACTTCAGAGGTTAACCATAAGCAGCAAATTTGGTCTTGTACACCCACTTACACTGAACTAGCTTCCTCCCCGGGGGAAGATCAACCAGCTCCCAAGTTGCTCTTCTGGAGTGAGCTGAACTCTTCCTTCATGGCTGCTTGCCATATTGGATATCCTGCTGCATCTTCATATGTATGAGGATCTAATTCCACCATCAGATATAATTTATCAGCAAACATAGGATCCTTCATGCACAGAGCACTCTCAAATTGAGATCTAGTCCTCCTAGGGTCATTAGGATTTCCAGCTAGCTCTCCTGCTGCATGAATGGTCTTGGCTTCCCATTTTGGCCTTGTAGGGATGTTAGGATATGAAATAAATTCATCACTATCAGACATATCAGAATCATCATGTTCAACAATCTCTTCACTTACATTCAGAGGTTCTGGTGGTGAAGAGGCTTCTCCAACTTCCACTGCTGCTAGGGGTTCTTCTTGAAACTGAACACACCTTTCAATGAAGGATTTGTTTGTGCTCAAATTTATCATCTTGTACCCTTTTGAATATTTATATTACCCAACAAATATACACTCTTGGATTTGGGGCTGCAAAGCCTTCCTCTTTTCTGTTGGAATTCTAGCCCAAGCCTTTGAGCCAAAAATCCTGAAATGGGTCACATCTCGCTTGTGCCCACTCCATGCTTCGAAAGGAATCATACCATCAATATGTTTATGAGGCACCCTATTCTAGATATAGGCTGCATATTTTATAGCTTCGGCCCAGTACTTTGGTGGAAAAGTCTTAGCCTCCATCATGCATGTTGCCATCTCCTTCAGTGATCTGTTCTTCCTCTCATCAACACCATTCTGTTGTGGTGTGTAAGGGATAGAATGCTGCATATGAATACCTGAATCTGCACAATATTGAATAAAATCAGACTTGACATACTCACCACCATTGTCAGATCTGAGGACCTTTAGTTTCCTCCCATACTGGTTTTCAACCAAATCCTTCAAGACTTTGAAGAGGCCAAGAACTTCAGACTTGTGTTTCAGGAAGTAAACCCAGCAATACCTGGAAAAGTCATCTATGAAATTCAATGCATATTTTTCCTGACTCATGGACATATGAGGAAATGGGCCAGCAACATCACTGTGGATCAGCTCGAGGGGTGCAGAGGTTCTCTCATGACTAGCTCTCTCAAATTTATGCTTTGGGTGTTTTCCTAGGATGCAACCTTGACAGACTCCTTTGGAAAATTTTATCTTTGGTAACCATATGACCATATCTTTTTCACTAAGATCAGAAAGATACTTGTAATTTAGGTGTCCAAATATTTCATGCCAAAGATTGCTTTCTTCATTAGCATGAATCAGAAGAGCAGAGGGGTTTGAGTAGGGAAGGAAGTGTGAGAACATGTATACCTTCGAAGTATGATTTGCAACTCATTTTGCAATGACTTTACCACTTGAGATCTCTGTGATCTCAACTTCATCAGCATAGAATATGACCTTCTTTGGATACCCTGTGTAGGTCATCTGATACACTGATAAGAGGTTAGAGGCAAGACCTAGAACATACAACACATTGCTGAACTGACCATGATCAAGATCAATTCTCCCTTTGCCCAAACTTTCAGTGAGAGAGTCATCTCCCAGTACTATTGGTGGACCTTTCGACATGTCAAGTGAGGTGAATGCCTCCTTGGTTGAAACCATATGTCTTGAAGCTCCAGAATCAATGATGAAACTAGGTGAGCTTGATGTGCCAGCAACCAATGCATGAACTCTCTCTCTCTATCTTCTAAACTTGATCCTCCTTCCCTCTTATTTGAGCTATCTGGAAGGGAGATGCCATTCTGCTCTAGGAGTTGGGTCAGCATGTCTATTTGATTCTTCATGCAGGATCTCTTAGAATGATTGCATTTACTACAGTATGCGCACTTGCTCATTTCTCCTTTGTTCTTCTTCTTATGGTAGTTCTTTTTGGAACCTTGTGGCTCCTCCGAAGACTTGTTCTTGTCTCTCTTTTGCTCAGGTGGATTTTTAGCTTTCTTTTTTCTTTTTGAATCCACCCTCGAATCTCCAGAAACCAGAGCTTGGTCTTTGGATGGTTTGATGGTGCCCATCATCACCAAATTATCTTGTTCTTGTGTGAGAGATTCCATGAAATCTGCAAGGCTAGCCATCTTCCAGGTTCGAGTTGTCAACTTTGTGGCATAGAAGGTCGAAACAAACACTGAATAGTCAGGGCCAATCTTCGAGAGTACATCCAAGACCAGCTGATCATCATTCTTTTCAATCCCACATTGTTTTAGCTGCAAAACAAGTGCTTTGAACTTGGAGAAATAGAGTTGCAGGGATTCAAAGCTATTTGGACTCAGGGAGATCAGTTCATTTTCGATTCGATGTCCCCTCATCTCATTTGTCTTTCCAAAAATATAAACAAGCTTCTCCCATACTTCATTCAGTGATTTCAATCCATCAATATGGAAAAGGAGGTCTCTGGATATGCTCAGACACAAGAGACCATAGGCCTCATCCCTCATGTTGTGCCATTTTATCTTCTCTGCAGCTACATTGGGCTCTTCTTTTGTTTCCATAGTCACTCTGTAGAGGCATTTCACTCTCAACATTATCTCCATATTTTCTATCCATTCAAAGAAGTTAAATGGAGTCAAGATGATCTTTTGAGATTGATCCATAGCTCAGAAATTGTCCCGGCTGTCAGTAGAAGGCTCCCAGTCACTGATGTCGAACCTACAAAACAAATTGGAAGGAGAGAAATCGATCTAAAAAGCTCTAATACCATGTGGAAATTGAACCCAGTGATAGAACAATTACACTCACAACAATTATCAATTGTACATGAAAAATCACTCACAAAAGAGACTGAATATGGAGTTGAACAC
>LPNX010890534.1:100790-128188 GCA_001517045.1 Pseudotsuga menziesii | reverse complement strand
AGGTGTGGATCTTTCTCATCTCTGAAACTTGCTGTTATATACTTGCTGAACATTGTGCATCTCTCTTTCAACCCCAGTACGTTGATGGCCTCTTAAACCCGAGCCATAGGACACTTTCCTTTACAACAAATAGGAGGAGTAATTTTTTAAGAAACCAATCAAGGAAGATCCTATCATCTAACTAAATTTTGCACAAACTACAGCGACAACGCCACTCATGGATGTGATTCGTGATATGGGTAGTACTATTCTGTCTACATGATAACAAGATTTCCAAGCCCTCATCGTAACATATGGGTAATTGGAAGTATTGGAGGAACATCAAGACTAAAGAGGAAAAAATTAGGGATAAGTGGAGTAGGATATCTCAATGTACCATTTGGCTGCAACACCAGTGAGTTTGCATTGGAATAGCCACAATCAAATAGAATCATCCACTATGTTGTTGGAGGAACACCATAAGTGGAATGACATGATATGGTTATAAGGGTCTTCTTCCACCTTTCCATCAAACTTAGTGATGCCCGAAGTGAGTTTGGTAGGCATGGGAGGCCATAATGGGTTGTGATGGATGGGATCATTTGTTAATCTTTCCAAATTTGGTAGGTTGAGACTAGCAATGAATGGCAGACTAGGACCTGAACTATATCTAGGAGGGTCAACAATGGTGTCGGGGTCGACATACCTGTATTTATCGTGGGTAAATGGGGGTTGGTAGGGTTGACTATCAACAGTAGAAGTAGTCACTAGAAAGGTGTGAACAGCCAAAATAGTGGTAAAAGGGCCAGTTCACCCATGCATGAATGTAGGAATGGTGTGAACAATGGTGGTTGGAGTGGGGCCACCACTAGTGGGTAGAGAACCAACACCAGTGTGCATGATGATGAGGTTCCCACTAGGAGCAGGGAATGTAGGTCTCGCAGAAGGGATATCCAATATGACAAGTGGAGTGTTCACAAGTATACTACCAACAATCACCCCCTAGAAGGGGTTGGGAGGTGCACCAACCATGAGGCTAGATGGGGTAGTGAACAAGGTAGGTTGATATTGATATGAATATGAATCTGACTCAGATGCAATATATAGATGTGAAGGTGGAAAATTCCACCAGATATGGTTTCAATGATGGTGGTTCAAGGAACCAAACTGAGGGGTATTCCCCCTAATTATTTGGGAGTAGAATGAGGGAGAAATGATGGCATGATGGTGTGCTATATAATGATTTAAGGATCAGAGGTGGTGAATGAGAGCTCAAAAATCCAACTGCAACTAAGTGTGAAAAAAGAGATATGATAAATGGTGGAACACAGGACAAAATTAAAGCTCAAAAACCAGAATGCAACAATGTGTCACAATAGTTGATTCTACAACAAAAGCGGCCATAAATCCAACACACGCTGATACCTATGAATGAAAATATGCACTAACCTATGGGGTATAAGTGAAAAAATCTCCTAGCTAAAGGATGGAAGCCCCTCACAAATAGTATCCTCTATCGAATGATGAAATCCACAGTCAAACAAAATGAAATGGAAGAAAAAAAGGCTAAGATAATCCCACAACCAAGAGGTACCTCGGGTAAAATATCCCTAAAGATTGGAAACTAGGATACCTCGTTCATGACATGTTTGGGATGGTTTCTTGGCACTTCATCCCCCGGTAGCTGGTATGGGGGGAAACATGCATGAGGACTATGAAGAGATATCCTTCCATACATAGTGGAGTGTGGTATTCCACCTAGACTTCTAGAATCCATTCATTGTGGCTTACCCTCGCAGAGTGGGAGACCCCTCGATAAACTGGTGGTGACCATGTCAACAAATACTATACTATTTTGGTTCCCTAGAAGACAACAACTATGCCTCAAATGTAAGTGACAAAGGGGGGTTATTTGGATTCCTATCCCCTGTGTCCTAACCTAATTACAATGTTGTTTTGGTCCTCAAGTGAGGTTATAATGTTGGTTGTGTTAAGTTTAATATTAGGTTCATCTTGGGGTCATGAACCAAGCGTTCAAATTAAGGTGTGAGATTTGTGCACAAATGGAGTGTGATATCTAAAACCTAGGTCTCTATGCCAGAGACTAATATGCTGAAAATTCAATAACAATACTGAAAGTAAATGCTTTTCAACAATTAAAAACTAATATTTCCAGATGAAATAAAATATGCAAGTAAATAAGCAGACTATGAACTCTATAGGGTGTAGGAAACACACAAGGGGTCTCAAATACCAAGATCAACCAAGATAGGCTCAAATACAAGCAAATGGGGACTGCAAAAACACCAAGGGGCTGTAAGCAATCAAATTTGGAAAAATACAATTAGTAAAGGGACAAAACATAGACAGGGGTCTGGAATGGATGAAACACCTTAAACAATTGGAAAATTGGAAGGTCACACCTGTCAAAAAAATAGGTGTGTTCAGGGTCGTACAGGACTAAAAAACATTCTCAATCAAGACATAAAAGCAACGGAAAAAACATAGGTCTCACTTAAAGGGTGTTTTTGCACGACAAATTACACAAAACAGGGTCACAAAAGCTACTTGGGTCACCCTGGAAAGAAGAAAAAGAGAGATTTGGACTTTGGTTCCAGGTCGCACTTAACTATGTAAAAGGTGCGACCTAGGTTTCTTTTATCGAGAAAAAAGGTGCGACTTGGGTCGCACCTTCTAGGAGAAAATGTGCGACTTCGCCAAAAATGGATTTTTTGTGTCGAAAAATGTCAGTTAGGGCAAGGGGGAAGGCATTACATACAAAATCATTCAGATATGTTGAAAGGAGGTTAGGTCTATGATGGCTAGGGGTACCCAAGTGAATCAAACTACCAAACATAACTAATAAACTTGCAAAACCAAATATCCAAGAGGATTGAGCCAGTGGGGTTTCCAAAACTATAGTGGATATTTCTATCTGGATACATGAAAAATCACCTACCTTAGATAAAAGGGATATAAAGGTCGAGCTCATGGTGCAAGGGAAATATCCAACCTTGACTTACAAGCAAACAACAACAAATAAACTATATTTTTTATATTATTTAATTAATAAAAAAATGGCAAGTACTCATACCTTTATAAATGGGCCACTACAACCGTTTTAGGAGTCAGTCCAATGGCTTCCACGATCCTATTCTTCGATCTTCTCCAACAAGGGTTGTCAACGATATTTGAATCAAGAGTTGCATGGAGTAAACTCAACATGCAATGCGATGTGGAAAATATGTGGCTAAAAAGTGAGAAGGGTGACAAAAGTGTGACTTGAAAGTGAAAAGTGGAAAAGTGACTTGAAAAAACTCTTTGTGGGGAGACCTTCACAATGTATTTATAGGGTGATCCAAGATTTTGTTTCCCATGGTATTGGTCCATGGTTTTATGTATTGTATGGTATTTTTCCATGGTTTTTGACCCAGTCTCATTTTAGGGTTTTTTTGGTCCTTTTTTGAGAGAATGGGGTTTTGTTGCAATAAATGCACATCTTCCTTGTATTTATAAGGGAAGGAATAATGATTATTTGGACCAATTTAGAGGCAATTTAATCATGAAGGTCAAAATGGAGGGAAATGATGGGATTATGATGTATAATTACAGTTTTAACCATGGAAAGTTACGTGGACAATTTTTTGTGTTGACAACAGTGAATTGGTTTATTATGTTGAAATTTTGTAATGAGATAATTTGGGTTATTCTGCATTATTTGTTATAACATGTTTCCTTTGTAATGTACCAATATTCTGGAATACTAATTTGCTAACAAAGTTTTTATGTAGATCATCATTAAGTTGTCCTAATACTTAATACTAATGTTTAAATTGGTTTGATTGAATAATGTTTTCATTCATATTATATCAGTATATGTTTTTATGCGTAAATTAAATATTTATCTTCAATTTTTTCACTACATCCTTGATTATAAGCATTCAAGTAACAAGAACCTAGCCCTTCAATTAGGTTTTATTGCTTGAATAAATTAATCCCATTCTCTCATACTTTCATAACATTTTTTTATTATCTCTTTTAGATTCACCACTTTAAGACTTAAATCTTGTTTTCTAAGAAGCAAAATCCCTACACAACCAACAAAGGATTTGTATTTTTTGGAGGAAGTCATACCAAATAACTGGGAAATATGGAATCCCTTGAGAGTGTATTTTTAACTTCATGTATCATATTACTCTCCCCTTGTTGAAGTCTTAAAAAATAGATCTAACCATCCTTGGAGTCAACAAAATGATGCTAGAAGGAGGGTTAATTTATCCGCATGGAAAATAAAATTCATAAAAGACCTTCGACTATCCTCTCACTAATTGCAACTTGTAGTTGTTCTAGTAAACCCACCACATCAACCGCTCTTATAAAAAATTCACCTGAGACTATATCCACCTCACTCCCATTGCCTTCAGTTAAATAACTAAACTCATTGTCTCTACACCTCAACCTCGAAGTTCCGATTTTTTAGAGTAAATAAAAAATTCCAACATGTTCTAGCTACAACACAATCTTGATTGGCTTGGAGATAGGAACAAACAAGCAATTGGCTCACAAAATTGATCACCAAACCGAACATATTTCTAAAGCTGGCGTAGATGATCCGCCACCTAATATTTTCCCATGGTTGAGAATCCCAAACCCTCTTCCTGATAGCATGTAGTTAGAACCAGTTGATTCTGATACTACTACTCAACGAGTTAATTTGTTATTTGAATTAGGATCCCAGTTGGAATGACCCTTCTCAAATCATACATCTCATATTGTTTTTGAATTAAGAGGGTTTGTTCAACATCCATCACCCCTAGATTCTCCTCCAAGCTCTTCCAAAGAGGATAGATTTGAGGATTCTTCCTTTCAACACCATTCACATTCCTCATCTGGGATTTTCCAAGGGTGACAACAATCAGTGCACATGGTTATGATAGCTATTAAAAACCCTAATCATCCATGGCTCGATCAAGATGTCGTGGAGGTTATTGGTGTCTGTTAACACAAAAAAGTGTTCACCTACCTCTCCATGGTCTAAACTATAGAAATACATCATATTCCCACCATTATTTCATTAATTTTGACCTTCATAATTGTATTTCCACTAAAAATGGTCTAAAACACCATTATTCCCTCCCATAATGACAGGATGGTGAGCATTTATTATGATTTATCCCCGCTTTCTCCCAAAAAGGGTAAAAAAACCTAAAAAGGAGAATGGGTCAAAATACCATAGATAAATAACATGGGAAATAAAATACCATGGGTCAAAAACCCCAATACCATACTATAAATACATTGTGAATGGATCTCCAAAAACACCTTTTCATTCACTTGTGGTTATGTTGTGCCTTTTTTCTCTCAGATATACCACATACTTTCCTTCCATTATTCCCATTTCCATGCCATTTCCCATGGTGTATGTTGAGATCTCTCCCGACCCACTTTGGATCCATCCCCCATTTGAATACTATCCATGGAGAATACTGGAGAACCAACCTGTGGAGCTATGAAACCACTTTCGAGGACAGCTACAGTGGCCCATATTGCAGGAGAAAGGTGTTTTTATTTTTTGTTTCTTGCATTAGTTAGTTGATATATATGTTAAAATCCTAAACATATTTTCTTTCATTTGTTATCATTGTTGCTATTGTTGTTTAGTTTTATGTTATTCTGTTGGAACCTTCCTTATGCTCTGGACGAGCTAAGGTTGGTGATTTTTCACGTAATAGGGGAGAAATCCTCATTTACAGTTTTGGCAACTCCACTCGGTCGATCCATACGGATATTTTTTTTTAAGGTTTTCTATTGGTTTGTCATCATATTCTTCCCTCAGTCATCACTGATCAGACCCACTCATGACCAATACAAACCTTTACTACGTCAGTACCTGCCCCCTTGACCCTAGCCGACTCTGTTTTCAAAACATTTCCAGTTTGAGCTAATTTGCATTTATCTGGTCAAAAACCGCAACCCAATTGCTCCTTTCTGCCCAATAAGCGTGACCTAGGTCATGCGTTTAGCCCTAATAAGAGAGACCTGGCTTAAAAACCCATATCGCTCTTGTACTGGATTCCAGAGTGACTTGATTCACTACTATGACTTGGCTTCGAGCGAACCAGTCGTGCTTAAGCGTATGTTTTGCGCGACCCGAGTCTGTCGACTATTTTTCTGCTCAGATCGTGACTATTTCTTTGTTTCGTGTGACCCCGATTGCACTTGTTCTTCCCATAGGTGCAATCTGCATTTTTTCAGTCTATTTTTGTGCTTTCGATCCCTGTTTTAGACCCCTATATGTGTTAAACCCTTGTTACAACCTATTTCTGTATAGATCTGATCTTTTTACAACCCCTTGGTATGTCTTGAGATCCCATTTACTTGGTTTATGAGTTGTTCTAGTTGAGATTCATGGGTGAGATCCCATGCATGTTTCCTACGTATGATTAGTTCCTTTTACTCCTTATTTATTTTAAGTACATTTTATTTTTGGAAGAAAAGTTTATTTTGCAGCATATTTACCATTTTATTTGCATTATATTTGCATCCCGACAGTGATATTGCTACATCTTCACCATGGATTGATGGGTTTTGTACACACATTATTTGCACACATTTCACATCTTATAAGTGAAAATCTTGGTTCATGACCCCAAGAAAGCTTTAAAATTAACTTAATACAACCAACATTGTAACCTCATTTGAGGACCTTACAATATTGTAGTAGCTAAGTTAGGACTTTGGAGATAGGAATCCAAACAACACTCCTCTGTCACTTACATCTTAAGACATAGTTGTTGTCCATTAAGGGACCAAAATACTCTTGTACTTGTTGACACGACCACAACCATTTTGTCAGGATCCCCCCTGCTCTCCAGGAGTAGCCGCAAATGAAGGGGTTCCGGAAGTCAGGGTGGAATACCTCACTCCATCTTGCACCAAAGGCTACACCTTCGCAGTCCTCCTCATATCAACCAACCAGGGGTCAAGGGACAAAGGGATTGAGTGCCAGTAAACCTAACGGATGTGTCATGAAAGAGGTATCCTAGTTTCCATTCTCCTAGGGCTCTTTTACCCAGATGTCCTTCTTGGTAGTGGGATTCTCTTAACCTATATTTTTATTCCATTTCGTATTTTCCAACTGGGATTTCATCACCTTGTCGAGGATACTATTTGTGAGGGGATTCCATATTGTACTTAGGAGTTTGATTGCACTCTTATCCTATATATTAGTGCATTATTTTATTTGATAGGTAGTGCTTCTTGTTGGATTTCTGGCCACTTGTTGTAGACTCACCTTGTTGTGACCCCCTGTCTCATTTCAGTTTTAGAGGTTGTTGTTGGCCTGTGAGTCACCATTTCATACGCTCTCCTTCTACACACTCCGTTGTAGTTGGGTTTTTGAGCCTACGATCGATACTCTTGATTTTTCATTCATCACACAGCACTCCATATTATTAGAATTTGAATGCTATTTAGATCTTCAAGCAGATAGTTCTAATAATGTTTACAGTAAATGGAGAATGAAGATACAAACTAAACAAAACAAATCACACTGGAAATAGATGAGTATTTCTCAGGAATTTATAGTATCATTCACCATAATAAAATTCGGTGATACAATAGTTTACATAGGAAAATAATTCGAATGCATTAGGTAGCAATTCGAATCTATCCACTGGGTCTAATTGTATCTAACTGACCATCTAACTCATGGTATCTCAATAAATATCGGATTCCAACAGATCAACTCCCAGATTTCCAACAACTCAATCAATCAGTGATATCTAGTTAACTCAGTGCAACTGAGTGTGTTAGGTGGGAAAAGACACCTACTCCATATGTAGCCATGCATTATCCATGCATAACTAGCACTAGCTAACTGATTGTGAACTAGATGAAATTAACTGGGGGCTAACTAAGATTAACTAGTCCCAACTCCAACTAACTAAAGGAGGTTGGTGCCAAGATTCCCAATGTCTCCTAAAATGTAGGGATTGGTCTAAGAGGTGCCCAAACTGATGCATGCACATGCAGTAAGTGGAAGTTAACCTCTAGCAATGTTCCCCACACTCTAGTAACTGGTACATGTGGATCCATTAGGCCAATTGGACCCAATTAATTAATTAAGGATCATAAGTTAGGCTAAATAATCTAATAGATAGTATGGTCAAGGGAGGATTAATAATCCTAACAACCCCCCTGAATCCATACTTGCAAAACTATGGGCCCTGGTAACAAGACCATATGCNTACAGTAAAAAAATGATTCTTAATACAACCAAGGAAACAGGGGAAAACCTCATGGGACACCCCCCCCCCCCGTCAAAATAAGCAGGAATACAAATTTTGAATAAAAAATTGTGAAAATTTGTGTTGTTATTTGTAGCAATATGCAACATCAAATGTAGTATCTTGGTTCTTATTTGCATGTGAACCCATGAAACCAAACAAATTGCTTATGTATGCAGGAATATTCCTCTTTGGAAAAATAATAGTGTACTCAACTGAATAAGATATATAAACAACTACACAGTGAAAAATGGACCCATGTAGAGCAACTGAAATCAACTGAAGACAGAGCAAAATTTCTTTAGAATTTGAACCATGTGAGGAAAACCAAAGAATATGATATATTTCAGCCTTGAACAGAAAACCATGAGTGGTAAAATCAGCCCCAAGTGTTAGGAGAAAGTGTCAAGGCGGATGGGGAATGTCTTCCTGTTTACTAGTTCTATGAGGGGATGAGCATGTGACCGAAGGTAGAGAAGCCCTGGGACTGTGGAGAGAGAATTATTGATTTCCATAATTTTATATTGCTTCATAAATAACCAATAATTCACAAAATCTAATATCAGTAAACTCATAAGAGAGAACTAACATCAAATCCTCAACAACAAAATTGAAGGAGACTTGTGGTGCTTGGTTTGTCACGCCAAAGTTGATGAAACCTGTTACAAGCAATACTGTAAGCTCTTGAATATTAAAACCTGAAACAAATATTATCATATCATAAAATACATCATATCTAAATAGGTTTATATTAGATCCAAAACTGTGAAGTTAAATCAAATCCCCAACAACAATTTTGAAGGAGACTTGCGGTACTTGATTTGTCACACCAAAATTGATGAAACCAGCTACAAGCAATACTGAAAGCTCATGAAAATGAAATATTGAACCAATTAATATCATATAATATCTAAATAAGATCATATAATACCCAAATAATTCCATATCAGATCCAAAAGTGGGGAATGAAATCAAATCCCCAGTAACAATTTTGAAGGAGACTTGCAGTACTTGTTTCTTCACACCAAAATTGATGAGAACAACTACAAGCAGTATTGAAAGCTCATGAACCTGAAATATTAAACCAATTAATATCATATAATATAAAAATAAGATCATATCATATCCAATAAATTTCATATCAGATCCAAGAGTTTGCTCCACTGAGATGGTAGATGCACAATTTTCTCCTTCTTCAAAATTCTGAATATTGGTGCATGCAATCATGTAGGAATTTGTTGGAAGATCAAGATCAATGAGAGTGTTTGGATCACTGCTAAAATCTGAAATTATTTTCAAAATATCCAAATATTTACAAAATATAATATCAAAAAAATCATGAGATAAAACTTGCATAAAATCCCAGCAAAAATTTTGAGAGAGATTTTTGGTCACTTGTTTCTTCACACCAAAATTGATGAGAACAACTACAAGCAGTACTGGAATATATTGAACCCTAGAACCAAGTAATATCAGATCATATCCAAATAATATCATATCATATCCAATAAATTCCATATCATATCCAAGAGTGTGCTCCATCGAGATGGTAGATGCACAACTTTCTCCTTCTTCAAAACCCTGTGTATCGGTGCATGCATGGCATGTAGGAATTTGTTGGAAGCTCTATATCAATGAGAGTGAATGGATCACTCCTAAAATATGATATTATTTCCAAAATATCCAAATAATTATTTATATTCACACCAACAACATCATTAGAGACCGAGAAATCAAATTCCTCTCCCTTTCCTGGAGCAATCACCGGTAAACTATGCACGGAATTTATAATAGAAGAATCACTGGAGAATTTTTGCATTTAATGGAAGGAGAGATTTTATTCAATAAAAGAGATTCAAATGTATTCTTCTGGATCAGCCATGTGAGGTGATGAGATATCAGATATCTCATACACTTCCAGAGCAATAGGAGAAGGAGTCACTCCAAGGAGACTTTCTTCAATTTGAATTGACTGTGAGGAATATTCTGCTTCTTCATCTTGAACAACTTCATCAGAGAGAGTAGAAGCCGATACTTTTGAGTAAAGAAATATTGTGGTTATGAATTTGCTCCCCAAATTTCTATAACAATCCTCATTTTTCTTCTTGAAATATTCTATCTAGCTCTATCCAGAGATCCTTTGGGTATTCTGCAAACTCAACAAGCTCTATAAGCAAGCTTGGAGAAAAAGTCTCACATATTGCTCCATAATCTCTATCACCATCATTTAGCCAGTCATTCTCATATTCATAAGAGTCTTTACCAATTCCAATAGATACCTCATAGAGACCTTGACTCTTCAAAGATGCAATCATCTTCAACTTCCATTCTGAATATCTTGTGGATGGAGTAAGAAAAGGAATTGATAATATCGAATCCATATGAAGTTTAACCTACAAAATATCACTGCAACACTAAAAATATTTGAACTATGTTAGAATCATGATTTTCCTCTCGACATGAACATGTTTTCAGGGTCCGTCATGCCCTCTCTACTACTCTGAATAAATCCATAGCTATCAAATCATCATAGGGGACTTCTATGGAAACCCAGCTGCTTTTGATGTTCGTTGGGGAGAAACAAGCATGAAACTTTCCTGAGAAGGATCTGATACCATATTATATTAATTTGAATGCCATTTAGATATTCAAGCAAATAGTTCTAATAATGTTTGCAGTAAATGGAGAATGAAGATACAAAGTGAACAAAACAAACCACATAGGAAACAAATGAGTATTTCTCAGGAATTTACAGTATCATTCACCATCATAAAATCCAGTGTTACAATAGTTTACATAGGAAAAGAATTCGAATTAATTAGGTAGAAATTTGAATCTATCCACTGGATCTGACTGTATCTAACTAAACATCTAACTCATGGTGTCTCAATCAATATTGGAGTCCAACAGATCAACTCCCAGATGTGCAACAACTCAATCAATCAGTGATAGCTAGTTAACTCAATGAAATTGAGTGTGGTAGGTGGGAAAAGGTGCCTAACTAGTGCTAGCTAATTGATTGTGAACTAATTGAAAGTAACTGGGGGATAACTAATACTAACTAGTTCCAAATCCAACTAACTAAAGGAGGTTGGTTTTGGAAGTCTGAGTGGCTCCTAAAATGTAGGGATTGGTCTAGGAGGCACCCAAACAGATGCATGCACATGCAGTAAGTGGCAGTTAAACTCTAGTAGTGTTCGCCACACTCTATTAACTGGTACATGTGGCCCCATTAGGCCAAGTGGACCCAATTAATTAATTAAGGATCCTAAGTTAGGCTAAATAATATAATAGATAGTATGGTCAAGGGAGGATTAATAATCCTAACACATATAGTCATCATACCTATGCCACACTACTGACATCGGCTTAGGGGGCATACCCCCTAATTTGGTTCCTTGAACTGTCATCGTCAGATCCATATTCGACATTGATCACCATCTTTGGAGCCACACACAGCCTCTGAGTATGAGTCAAATTCATATCAATTTGAACCCACCTTGTTCACTGCTCCATCTAGCCGCATGGCTGATGCACATCCTGATCCATTTCAGGGAGGGATGGTTAGTAGTGGGATTACATTTATCCTACCTATCATTATGAGTTCCCCCTCAACTGTACAACCAGTTCTGGTCCCAGTGGGCCTTTTCCCAATGCACACACTACTACTAGTCCATTACCCACCATGGGTGGCCCCACGCTAACCACCACATTTCCAAACATTCCACCATTTATACCCGGTGGCAGTGGCCCTTCCAATTCTATTTTGACTATTCCTAATGTCGAAATTCAACCTTTCATACCCCCAGTTTCACATGGGAACTACTGTAACACCCCGCTTTTGACCCCCTGGTATTAAATTGCATATGATGTAAATATTGTATTAAATCATGGTGTGGAGCTCAAGGAAAA
This sequence comes from Pseudotsuga menziesii, assembly GCA_001517045.1. Lineage (NCBI taxonomy): Eukaryota > Viridiplantae > Streptophyta > Pinopsida > Pinales > Pinaceae > Pseudotsuga > Pseudotsuga menziesii. The sequence goes on along the minus strand of LPNX010890534.1, from coordinate 116,009 downwards.
GGCCCCACCATGGATTTAGTGTCTTATGTATTAGCGATTAAAATTGATGCCGGTGGTTTATGTGCTAGCCAGGCACAATGTGTTTGAAACACCATGTAAAATGATACATTAATAAAATACCACTACTAGATACACATCACAACGTTAAAGAGATGGGGGCATGGTTTTACAAGGAATAGGGAGGGGGAATTATTCAAACCTTTGATCCTATGGGAAAAAGGCCAAATGTTAAAGGGAAAACCCATCAAGTTGTCAACCACCCTTTTTTTCTTTTATGCCCGGTCATCTAAAATTGGTGAAGGAAGTTATTTCCTTGGGATGGGAAAGGTATGGAGGCCAAATTCGAATTTGGGGAGTTACCCATTTTTGGAAAACATTTTCTTGGAATCTTGGGCAAGTAAATGCTGGGAAATTCCCTCCCAGACCATTATTCACCCATGTGTTTTCTTCCTCACGCAGTTGGAGATAGTTGGGGCATTCTCCCTCATGTTTTTGTTGTTTCCTTTATTTTTCCCATGGCTGGGAATTCAATTTGGGCAATGCTCAATGGACAGGATCCTCCCTAGGCATTTTTGCTGTGGTTTTCCTCATTGTTGTAGCTGGGAAATCCCATTTTTGTTTTGTTCAGTGAATGTGCAGAAGTGATTCACGTTTTGGGGGTTTCAAGAGGTCATTTTTGGTCTTCCTCGGGAAGCTAAGCTTGTTGGGTGTTCTCCCCATGATTTCCTAATGTTTTCCTCACTATTCCATGCCCATAAATTTGTTTTTTTGTTTCTCAATGGTTAGGGAACCAAGATCTCCTATTTTGGGTGTGAATGGTGGTCGTTTTTGCTTCAGCAATGCTCAGAGATGTTTTCTGAGATCAAATTTAGATTTGGGGGTTTGTGGTGGCCAAACCTACACAAGAACGTTTCCTAAAAGATTATTTGATGTTCCAAGGTGTTGTTCCCCTCATCCATTTCATTTTTGTTTACCATAAATGTTTTGCTCATATCTAGCAGTTGTGTGTGGTTGTGTTTTGATTAATTGGTTGATTGTGTGTTTGATGCAAAGTGTTTTCTTAGCTGAGTAAGTCCAAGGGACCTGTCTGTTAGAGGGTATGCTAGTGTTTTGGGTGTGATTGTTGGCTTGGCTGAGTAATTCCAAGGAACCCTTATGCTATTGGCTTGTTTCCCTAGTAGCCTGATAAACCCAAATGTATTTTTGACCTGGTTGGGTTTGATATGTAATTGGATATGTGTATGAACCTATTTTTCCTTAGTTCCTTGTGGAATCATGCCCAACTTAGGGGTGGCAATGGTGCTAAGAGATTGATGAGCACACTGGCCTATAGTTGGGTGGAACGTTGCAACGACATAGCTAGTTGCGGGAAAACATAATTACAAGATAAGTATTTACTTTTATTCTTGTGCTTAATCTATGCAAACTATTTGGTTTTATGAATTAAAATGAGCATGTTGAATGTTTGAATGTTTGAGCGAACGAGTTTTTCTTCCACTGTAGAATGCACTATGCATCCGTGTATATATTCATGTTTAATACATGATAATGATTTATGGATCTGTTATGCTTTAACCCAGTGCATGTTTATGTTTTTATGTTCAAGGGGCTATTTTTCCCATTTGACAGCAGCAGTGTGTTGGTCATGTCCTCTCCATTGTCGAGATGAGGGGTGGGGACGTGAAAACTACGCTCCTGCCACCACCACCACCATTGCTATCCCTTATCGATCCACTCACTATTCTAGTCTACCCATTATGGATAGCCTTAACGTTCCAAATTTTGCATGGTTGACCAATGACCCAATCCTTCATAGCCCACAATGGCCTCCTATGCCTACCAAACTCCCCTCAAACATCCCTAACTTTGAGAGTAAGGCAGGATACGATCCTCAAAATCACATCATGTTGTTCCATCTATGGTGTTCATCTAACATCATAGTGGATGAGTCCGTTCGGTTGAGGTTATTCCAGCGCACACTTACTGGTGCTGCAACCAAGTGGTATATCAAACTACCTCATGCCACTTACCCTGACTTTTATTTGTTAGCCTTTATGTTCCTTCAATACTTATAATTACCCATATTTTATGACGAGGGAGTGGAGATCTTATTATCCCATTGACATAATGTAACTATCCATATCACAGATCATATCCATGAATGGTGTCGTCGCCATAGCTTGTGCAAGATCCAGTTAGATGATAGGATCTTCCTAGATTGGTTACTCAAAACCTTACTCCCCCCCATTGCAAAGGAAGTCACGTCAAAGCACCCATAAATAGAATAGAAATCCATTCTTAAGGCTCACGAGTTCGATCTTATATATGCCCAATCCAATGACTTGTATATCATCATCCCTGATGCTCCCCGGCCTACCATCTTCCCTGATTCTCCCTAGCTGTCACCTCACATCGTGATACGCAGGGGTAATCCCATGTTATTGATGGAGTCATCGGCTTTGTTACCCAACATCCTCATTATTATCCAACATCTCCCATGATTCCACCCCATTTTGGTCACACCCCTAGTGTTGTCTAACCAAGTTACACCCCTGATTATTCATGCATAATGACTCAATACGAATCCACTCCCTCTTATGCACCTCCTGTAACTACTCCTCACGTTCATGGACCAACTTGTTCAGCACACTCGTGTACTCATTAAATGACCAGCTTTGTAGCCCCACCAACTCCTCTGGTCTATTACGCACCACCTGTGCATCCCGCTCTGGCTCCGATCCCAAATCCTATTGATCCTACAAAACATGTTTATGCACAAGAAAATATACCTAACCAACCCTCCCCCAATAACCAAAAAGGATGGGGAAGGAATAATAGAAATAGGAATCGGGGTAACAACCAGAATCAAGGAGGTGGCCAACAGGAAAACTCTCTGAACAATAACGGTGCCAACCCCCCTGCACAGAATCCTCAACATCCCTCTCGACCTGGAAACAACCCACAATTGTGGACTAACCATATGTGTGCTATATGTAACACCTATAGCCATTACACTCATCAGTTTCCTCACTTGACTCGTGTCCAACAAATACTCCAAAATGACAATCAACGTGATCTCAACGCGACTTCTTTGACTCAGCTAAAACCTACACCATTGGGTCCTCCACGTATGGTGATCCAAAATTCCCTACCAAACCAAGGAATGGTTGCAACCCATACCTTGGCCACACAAGTTCCCGCAACCACTACTGTGGCCCAAACCACTGAGGCTGGTGTCCATCACCTGATGACGTTATCGTCTAATGTCAACCTCCAGAATCAATGAAACCAGTACAGTTCCACCACAAAAACTGCTGAATCCTCAGCGGGATTTACCTCCACCACTCTGGACATGTCTCTACACTTACCGATACCCCCTACATATGTGACTTCCAGAGTCCCATGGTTCCCTATGCACCATGTCACAAACAACACCACTACCAAAGCTATGCTCAACTACAATATTGTTGACGATTTGGCCTAGACCCCCACTTCCATGTTAGCTTTGGAAGTGATTAAAACTTTTCCTTCACAATGTAAATCATTATTGTATGTGCTAGGTGTCATAGACCCCTTTGACTCTAGGCTGATCACTTTCAACCTGGATTAAGGAGAACCAATGATTCCATCATTTGTCTCCTTCCAAGTTTTGGTCACAAATCATAATTTTGTTGTTCATCGATGCATTATTGATGAGGGGGAATCCACCTGTGTTATGTCAACCTTTGTTTGGAATAAAATCAGTTCCCCCATCTTTCAACCTTCCACCACCACTCTCTACTCCTATGATGGGAACTCTGCTCAACTCTAGGGTGTTCTCATGAACATCCTCGCTGAGTTAGCTGAAAAAATAGTGTTGATTGACGTTGAGGTTGTCAATGCCCAACTTGATTACAAAATACTCCTAGGATGTAGCTACATGTATTCCATGCAATCCATGGAATCTACGATATATCGACTCTTGATGTTCCCTCATGATGGGAAGATCATTAGCATCGACCAATTGACGTACTATGATTTGAAGGAGCTGGCCACACTGGAACACGTCCTTATGACTATCGACACTACCATCGAAATCATGTCCATTCCATTCTTATCTACCATTGGACTGGGATTCTTTTCCAACTCTCCTATGATAGAAACCTTTTTTTCCTTACCACCTCCCCCTTCACTGATTGATATATCGGATTTGTACACTATCACGTCAGGTAAAAAACCCAACCACATCACAAACTCAACCACAATCATCTAGGAATTATTGGGGTTCATTCCCGGTCCACATGATTCCTTTCCTTTTTACACCATCAGGCATTGTGAGCAAGCTTGTCATGGCTACTCTCAACTTACCTAATTTCACTTTGGGAATTCCTGTGTGGTACCTTGAACCACCCACCCCTCCCCCGACTCCCCAGGTTGTGTTGACTCCCATCCAGCCTATTGAGATGATGATGCACCCACCTCCTATTCCACCGATGATTACTCCTGTCTCTACTCCTACCCCTCCTCCTCCAAATATGGTTGAGGGAAAGGAAGCCAAAGAAATGACCGAACCACGTCCAACTCCTACTTGTGCTTTGTGTGAAGTCCAAGGCCATGTAACACAAAAATGTCCTGAGTTTCCTCTCCTTTGCACCCACACAGACACTATAGTCGAGACTGATGGCGCTCCAGTAGTCACCATTCCCGATCCACCAATGGTTAAGAATAAGTCATTGTGAGCCAACAATCCTTATGTAGTTTGCGGCCTATATGGTCACTATTCTCACCATTACCTAGAGTTTCCCAAGTATCGGTCAATCCTTCATGACATTTGAAAACACTCCCATGAATCTAACATTTACATCCTCGAGGATATCCACCCTCAGGTTTCTTCCTCAGACACAACCAACACCATATACACGATCTCCAGTTCCAGTAGTTCTTCTATCTCCTTAGTCGTGGAGGATCCATCTGATATATCCACGCATTGTTTTAAAAATGATGAGGATATCCTTGAAGCTCTTTCAACCCTTGATTATCCTTGGCATGATATGCATCATCGCTCATTTTTTATCCCCGATGAGCTTCCTTCATCATCGGACCAATACTCAATTGAAGCGAAAGACTTCATCCATGAAAAAGTAGATTGGTTCAAGAACCCCATTACAGAACCCGAAGCCTTTGAATAGGGAAACATGGCTAACATTTCTCGAACCATCAAGGTCAACATATAAACCACACCTGAGGTAGTTGAAGATATTCCACTCAGAGCATCTTGCTCCCCTGAAGAAGTTGCTTCATATAAAGCACTTCTTCAAGAGTTTCATGATATTTTCGCTTGGTCATACACTGAGATTCTTGGGCTTGATCCATCTATCATCAAACATCGTATCAAAGCATACCCTAATGTTGTTCCCATAAGACAAAATTAAAGACCCATTCACCCGTCAAAGGCTCCTGCCATCAAAGCCAAGATCGAGAAACTACATAAAGCAAGTTTCATATACCCCATTGTGTATACCACTTGGGTTTCCAATCATGTTCCCGTTAATGAAAAATAAAGTACCATTCACATTTGTACTAACTTCCATGACTTGAATTTGGCATGTCCTAAAGACAATTTCCTCACTTCGTTCATTGACCAAATCATTGATGCTTGTGCCGACAACGAAATCTTTTGTTTCATGGATGGGTTTTTAAGTTATAACCAAATTCAAATACAGAAAGAGGATCATTACAAGACTGCTTTCAAAACCCTGGGGGCACATTTGTGTATCGTGTTATGCCCTTCAGCCTTAAAAATGTTGGAGCCACTTTCCAATGGGTCATGACGTTCTGCTTCCATGACCTCATCCACATTATCTTGGTCTACCTAGACACCCTCATGACTCGATCTCGGAAGAATTCCCAACATTTAGAGGAGTTACGACAAGTATTGTTGCAATGCCGCAAATAAAATGTATGCTTGACCCCCCTCAAGTGTGTGTTTTTTGTCCCAACTGGGAGTTTATTAGGGTTCATCGTCTCCCACAAGGGGATTGTTGTGTATCCTCTGAAGGTTCAATCCATTCTGAATCTTGTCCCACCATGTACTTTGCACCAACTGTCGAGTCTCAAAGGAAAGGTCAAATTCCTTCATTGTTTTATTATGGACTTAGTCCATGGTGTGGAATCAGTTCTTCCCATTGAGTTCTAGATTCCGTCGCTCCATCTTGCCATTGAAATTCTCCCTGATACTTCACCACTAGAAAAACACCTAATTATGCTCGAATGAACAAATGAGGATCATCGTGCTTCTCTCAATATGATCAAAGAAAATGACCCATATGTTTTCCATCGATGCCTCAACAAGGGGGCATACATCCTCGCTGACTTTGACGACCACCTCTTGAAGAATACCTGCAACGGGCTCTACCTCAAGAGGTTCTATGTCTAAATTCACTCACCATGTAGTACACTTGTGTCATAGTTTTTCTTTTTTGTTTTTCACCATTCTTGTCACGAGTCTCACAGTTTGTTTTCGTGGTTGTTCCAAATGGATCCCACCTCACCTCTCTACGTTGGTTTCGCTGGCAGTGCAAGTAGATCATCTCCTAATCTCGCCTCGGTTGCGTGGGTTATTCAGTCCCCGTCACATGAGTTGATCCATATACAAAAAATGTGTTTTGGTATTTCTACCAACAACCAGGCTGAGTACAATGGTGTTGCTAGTCTCCTGGCCCCTGCCCTCCACTTGGGTATTCATTACCTTATTAGACTCCCAACCAGGGTATTTTTTAAGGATTATAATAGTATACTTAAGTATAGTATTCTAGGAGATAATATTGGATTGAAAATAACATATATATAGATAGGTAGGTGAATATTAATATGAAACATACAATTTACACAGAAACTTGTAAATTTTGGTGAATATTATGATAAAAAAACATATTTTATATAAATATAGGCGATATTAGAGACTAAAAATGACCAAATAGCGAATTTATTTTTTGAAAAAAACCCAAAAATTACCCAATTAGATAAATTTCGCCCCTAAATTTTTCCCTTCTCCCAATTGCTTATCTCCCGGTTGAATAACTACTACTGGGTACGTGATCCTTGTCTCTTTAGAAATTTCTTGTGCACTAGACATTTGGTTAGACATTTTGAATCCATTACATTGATGCATGTTCCCAGAAGTCTCAATAGTGTAGCAGACCAAATGGATAATGAATTTCAAGAGTGGCACATCAATCATCACATATAGGAAATAAATTGCATCATGCATCATCATATAGTCATGCATACATATGTCATGTACATCATATAGGAATCATCATAAAAAATACTCATAAAAACACATAAAAGGTGCATCCACGTGCAGATATATATATCATGTCATAATGTTCAGTACAAAATAAGAAGCTCCACAAGATTTCTTGGATAATCATACATATAATACAAAATATCCCCGTGCACTACTGCATCGAGGGAAACATCACTAGCTGCAAGTCAGATTCATCCTCCTTGGACTATGTCTCCTCCTCATTGGATTCCTCCTCCTCCTCCATAGGCACATCACCCTGTGCCACTTCTCTGACATACTCAACATCGACTGTGATCCTCCTCATAAGGGGATCCACTCCAGGGGAGCCCTGTAACATGCAGTGGTCAATTCGTCGTCAAGGTATTTCCACCCATCGTCGATGACCCCCTCCATTAAGTGCTAAACATCGAGTCAAAGTGAGTCCAGTGTACTCTGGTTCCTCATGTTCCCGTGAGCAGGTGGATCTAAACCCTCCACTTTGCAACATTGCTTTTGATCTACTACTGGAGGGCATGGCCCAATGTCTACAGATGCACATAGTATGTCATCAATATCCATAAAACACATAAAACTATATACCTACAAGTTAGTAAACTATATATCAATATAACCACATAAAGTATCATGTATACGTACCATCGGGTCCCTAGACCTGGCCGGGTGGTCGAGGCATCTCCGGGTCTTTCTGGTAATCCATCCCTTCCTACGGGTAGTCCTCTATATGGACTAGCAGCTGCTACCACTATGTGAAAATATCCTGGGTGAAGAATTGACCCACTAAACCGCCTCACTCCCTGATCATCATCTCTTTCCACCTTCTCACACAAGGCTCGCGAGGTCCCCCCTCACGCACTGCTAGATGCGATCGTACTGTAGGTAGTTGCTCAAAAAAGAATGAGAACAAGAAAGAGGGGAAACAAAAATCCCCTCCCATCGAAATAGCATGGTTCATCCCATGCTGAACCTGAATCAAGAACATATCGGGCCACCCAAAGTAGGTTTCCCTCAGCAGACACTCCACCATATAGAGCTGAACGCCTGAGATATTTTGGGGTCCCAATGAGGCCAGTATACACAACAACATCGCTACTATAGCTCGAGTTTGAATACTCTCAATGTCATACACCTGTATGTATGACGAGTGCACTGATGCTGAGGCATAGCAATTCCTACCGGAAAGGTTGTCTAGTGACACTCCATGTGTGAGCTTCGGTGTAGAATCATCCATCACTCCTAGCACTAGAAGTCCAATTAAAAAGTAAACATAAAGGAGAGTGATCTCTATTTGCTCCCCATGAATGATGAAGCACTCCTCCTCTTGGTCCAAAAATCCCACAAGCTTTTCAATGCTGAAAACCAAGGGTCAAAAAAGAGATCATCAAACAAATAATTGAATTAAGAAAGATAAAATAGAAGAAGACCTCAAGCTAAGTATTTACAAAAATTTACATGGGGGGCCCTTGATTTTACAAAAATAAAGGGGATTGTTGGGGTGCCAACAAATGGCAACATACCTAGGTGAACCAGTTATCTCTGTCCAAATAATTTCAAACAAGTATGTAAAATATAACCTTATGATTTTCTCAAAACAGTGAGAAATTCTCAATCTAATCACAACCATTTTTAATTTTTGTCTGCAATTATGTTTCAGACTATCCTTATCTTTGTCATTAAGATAAGCTTAATAAATTTCCCTGTTAAAAAAATTCTCAGTAAAAATAATCTAAATCATCAGTGAAAGATGCAATACTTAACTTCTCTGCAAAATTTCTGAAATCTGCTCCATTTATCATTTTTATTTTTATTTCATCCTTTTATTTTAATATTTTGAATAATAATATCCAAGTTTGATAACCAGAATTTGATAGAATCATTCACGAGATATGCTAAAGATAAAAAAGCCAGATCGTGATTAGACCTCCTGTCCCTTGAATTTAAAATCAAGAGCCATCACCCTGGTGATCAGAAATGATGTTATCTATAATAGAGCTGATGATCATGAATAGGACAGCTTGTGATGAGACCTCCTAATCTTTACACATATATATATATATATATATATATATATATATATATATATATATATATATATCGTATAAAATAAGGAATCATTGTCCAGCTTGTGGCCAAATGACAGTGTCACTCACTAATATCATCAGAAAATGAATCGATTGGCTCATTACTGAGACCTTCTATCTCTTGATTTAACAATCAAGATCTATCACTAGTTTCTTGATAATGTCATGCCGATAATATTTATGATCATGATCAGACAAGCTCATTACTGAGACTATGTGTTCCCTATCTAATAATTTAGAATTTTATGAATGGAATATGCCTATAAACTTTCTAGATTATAAATAAGTTCTTCAATGATGACTAAAAATCTTTTTAAGTAAAAGGTTTTGAAAAGGAAAGCAATCAGCTCCAAAGAAACAGATAATGGGGAATGGCCTTAATCATACTTACAGATTTTATCATGTTATGATAGGTTCTTTATAGATTTAAGAAAATCTGAACATTTTGAGCTAATCTAAAAAGATTCAATTTATCACAGTGATTCAAAACAAATATTCAAACTGAAATTCAACCACGGGTCTTATTTATTTACAAGTTCCTCCTTACTTCAAGCAAACTAAAATAAAAAGAAAATTCAGAAAGTTCAAAATGTTAAACTTACTACTGAAATCAATCAACCAAGCAAACAAAATAAGACCTGATTAAATCAAAATTCAACCAAAACGTATAAAATAAAATCCAAAACGAAAAATTTATCAAAACTTTAACTGAGAGTTGAAGAAGGTAAATAAACTCAAAAATCAAAACTCAAGATATGATTATTTTCCATGAGATGAGCTATACAAAATAACGTAAAAATCACAAAATAATGACATGTGTAAGAAATAACGATAAATCTCCTAATATTAAATTTGACCATAATATAAAGATTTAAAGTTTAAATAAAAGGTCAATATAACATAAAGAGAAACAAGAGATGCAAATATAATACGCATATGATGAAATAGACATAGTGATTTTCACAAGAAGAATCGTAAGCTCATCATTAAAGTTTCGAAAATACTTGAAAAATTGTAGAATCATTCAATTGTTAAAATATTTCTTCCTTCTTTGGGATTTTAATTAATTGATGAGAAGTTTGAATAAGTCAAATCTCTTTATTCATCATTATTTACAAAAGGAAAAATGAACAATCTAAGTTGTACAGGTTTGTAAAAATAATTACAAAATGAGTGAGTTTTATTTAGAAGAGTGCAAAATTATGTATGACTAAAACCTCTTACCATTCATTTTATGTAAACATTTCATCCTTAATTATGTATTGATAGTAAGAGAAAATAATCAAAAGACATAAAAGGATAATGAGTACTTCCCTAAATAACAATTCGTCTTCATCCTGAAATCTGCACATCCTTTATTAACTGCACATTATTGAAAATGAAGCAAATTGCTTATAATAAGAAAAAAAACTTAAACTAAATATAAAACTACTCCTAAATTGAATATGTAAAGATGTATAATCAAATTTACAACATGAACTAAGTAAATTTAAATAACCATTAAAACCAACAAAATGTTTCCAATCCTGTAAGAATGACACGTCTTTCAAATAGTAACCAGAAATGATCTGCTACAGGAAGAAATTTATCATACTTACTATTTGAAACTCTATGTACATATGATGATAAGACAAATTTACTAGTTTTTGAAAACCTTTTGAGATACAAATTTTCGAGCCTCTCCGTAATCTTGTCATGAAACTTAGAATGCAAAGTATGATCTAACAATATGAAATCCATATGTGGTAAAAATATCTTATGAGAATCAATTTGAAGAATCAAATCACTAGCACTAGTCATCGTTAACAACTCGAAGAATTGGTTTCAAATACAAAGTAGGATCATGAAATGATGTAATAGGTGAATGAATTGGTGAATTGGTAGTGGCCTAATATCGATAGAAGTAATATTGCTGAGAGGGTCAATATCTAAAGGTGAATCCATTGAAAAATATGTGAGCTTTTGGTGATCACAAGTTATAGGAAACTCTTCGACAAAGATTTTATTATCACCAATCAACTTAGATATTTTATATAAGTGATTATGATGGGAATAGACATTTTTAGTTTCAAAAATTGGTGTGTTGATCTCATCAAAAATTGGTTGACTATAACCATCTTGCAATAGACCTTATTTCTCTTTAAAATATTGTATCAAATGATGATCTAATAATGAAATATGTTTCAATTCTTCAACTTCATTCTTAATAACTGAATCATCAATTTTAGATATCTCATGAAAATGTGATTTTGAAGTCACATAGTTAGGTAATTTGGATGGAATCTTATGCATATCAAAATCAGAAAATAAATTAGGATAAATATAAAAGTAAGAATTAGATATGTGGAAATTAAAAGAGTCTCTCAACTTAGAAACATCATTAATATTTAAACTTCAAAATTGTTTATCTCTTATGACCTGATCATTTTCAATATAACTTGGTGATGTACCTTTAAACAAACCATATGAAATTTATTCGAGATCGAGATCAATTGATAAATGCTCATGCAAATCAAAACTTTTATCAATTTTTTCTTGAAAAAGATTAATCTCTTTTCCTAAACAACATTTAGTTGAATGACTAGTATTCATGTCATTTTCTTCAACCTGTTCTTTTAAAGTATCAGAACACATAAAATTATTACTAATATATTTTCGTTCATAATATTTGAATCAAAAGTAGAATTAGTACAAAAATTAGAAAATGATGAACATATAGTTTCATTTATAATAAATTCATCTTGATCTATTTTTGTAATAATAGAATCTGAATATTGTTGTTCATCAAGATAATCCACTCCCCTATTTGTACAAATAAATTCATCATGAATAAGTTCTTTCCCTTCGATATCTTGGATAAAATAAGTATGCATTTCTCCTTCGAGAGGTAATGATAGAGAATAATGATCGGAAGGAGTAGGTACCTCTTCTACATTGATCTTCTCACCTTGGGCTTGGGTAGAACTTATAGAAATATTTCAAGCAATGATAGAGGATGAATTTTCTTGGAAGGTTGGTAAATGATTAGTTGAAACATCCTTTTGACAAAGGTCTTGATTTTGTTGAATAAGAGGAACATTATAGTTGAAAACTTAAAATATCAGATTCAGAAGGTAAATAAGTAATATGAAATTTGCAAAGGATATGAGAAAAACTTACTGAAAATTCTTCTAAAGACTCATATTTCTTCCTCTAAAGAGCCTGCAATTCACTGCATAGTTTATTAAAATCATAATACTTAAAAGTATTTAAAAATTCATGTGCAAATTGAAACCATGTAAAAAAGAAATTAGGTGGAAATGTTTCCAACCAACATTTGATTCATCCTTTGAGAGTAACAGAAAATGACCTGCAAGTAGCACTAAGATCAAAAATATTATATTTGTTACATTTACCCAAAATCTTCTTGAGGTGTTTTCTTGCAAATATATTTCCTTCACCATCAAATTCAAGTTTCGACAAGATCTTACGGTCTCATTGGGAATATTAACTAATGTGAAATTAAAAATTGATTCCCAAACATGAATTTGAGCATGATCCATGAATGATAAACAATAAAAATTAATTAACTCTTCAAATGGCCATGTTTTCATCTAATTAGCCCTTAAGCATATATGTGATGACTAAAAGAATAAAATTATAAAACTGAAATACAAGAGCTAGAGGCTAAATGGTTATAAACATAATCAAAACCACTTGTTTTACCTCGGCCCTCCTTCTAGCACCATTTGTTGGCCAACTTTAGAGAACTAGGCCAACTATGGAGAATTATCCCACATAAGGTTCTTAAAGAATCCCCCGATATGTTTGGTATGGCTAACACTCACGGGAACAAAGACCCCACTGCCTCTAGGTTTTAACTCTCTTAAGGAGAGTTATCGAAACTTAAGCCTAGAAAAGTGTTATTTAAACTACTTGATACTATTGAGTTATAACTAATACAACTAAAACTATTAAAACTAAACTTAATCATTAATCAATAAGCTAAATTAATCTATCTATAAAATCTAGTTAATAGCTAAAATTTTATTAAAGAACTATTAAATTGAAAGTAAATAATTATATCTTATTTATGTGTCTCTCTAACGGAGAGTCTTAATTTAGATAGCAAAATGAATCCAACTTTAATTTGAAATACAAATTAAAGGAAAAACGCAAAACATACATATTTTAGTAGCTTACCATTTATGAAACAACATTTTAATTTAAAACTAAAATTTAAATTAATCTATTTATATCCTATGCTATCCTGCATAGGAGCATGATTAAAACTAACATTGATTCAATTTGCATATATAAATTAAACATGCAATTATTTATATTGAGAAGAAATTCTACAATAAAAATATGGCATATTTAAAATAATTTCAAAGATTCTACTAATTAACAGAGTAAAATCATGACAATTATTAGAGGCTTTAAATTGTGCAAGTCAAAATCATTTTTTGTTAATAGATCGAAATTAATATTAATTATTTTGGATTTATTTTTAAAGATAGACACAATTACACGGGAACATTAATATAAACTCAATATTCTAATGAATCAATGTTAATTTCTTAATAACATAAATAATAAAATGATAGAAAAAAATATCATTTTATGATAATGAAATTAGGTGAATAGAAATCCAAAACAATTTGTGCTTAGGAATGAAAATATAAATTCCTGCATGATAACACACCACACATGCATGAGAACTGATATAAGATGTATGAAAAGAAATTAACAGAAATATATATATATTGAAATAAAATCCAAAATAACAATATGAGTACCAAACTATATGCATAACTCTGCCTAAGAACAAACTTACAACCTTGATCCAATGACAGTAGATACAGTTAACTCCTGTGAATATTCCTTCATACAAAATCTTGAACTTACAGAAGAAAACAGTATAGAATTTCTGAGAAAATAATTCCTTGGATCCTCTACAAAGCTTCCTTCCCCTTGACAACGTCTCTTTTCCTTCATGTTAATAAAAACATTACAAGAAGAATATAGAGATGACAAGAATCATAGTCATTCCATTCTCTAGAGACCTCTTCCCTCACATAAGTCTAAATTATTCTGTTTAAATAGAGAGAAGCCCATAACAAACTCCAAAAAACAGATCTTCTAGCTCGTAAATTTATGGAAATCCTGGCTCAAATCTGCCCAAATATCTCACTTATCGTGAATTTCTTTGGGAAACGATTAATGATATGTTGTAACCCAGCCCATTTGTGAAGTGGGTTTTCAACCGTTTGAGCTAATTCAACACTGTTTGCTCACAATCATCCACACAAAAACATGTCTTCTACAGGTGCGCGATTATGTTTCGTCTTCTTAATGCATGCCTCCTTGAGATTCGGTTTGGAAATCTTTCAATTGCATGTTGTGACAATTAATTCCTTTTAGCATGCTCCATGTGCAAAAGAAACAAAATTTATCAATTATATGTCAACATACTACAATTTAATTTCTCTTAAAAGTTTAATGTCAACTTATTTTTTTAACAATTCGTTAACATTTGTACTGATAACTTAGATTTAAGTAATGTATAGCAGAGCTCTTATTTATGGTGATAAGGTTATGTCTTTTCTCATGGATACATAATGAACTTTCGATATGTGTCTTTAGCTATCATGTCAAAATAAACTATTTCTTGTTTTTGGGGTATAGGGGTCCATCAAAAGTATGTTGAGTGGGTACTCATTGGATACAAAATTTAATTCCACATCCAACAAGCTCTCCCGATCAAAATTTGAGGAAAAACACGGGGAGATATGTCGAAAATACAAACAAAAAAAAGTAGTTTTTTTTATGATACCTATCCCCAAATTTATATTAAAAAAGTGTTTAAGAACC
>LPNX010890534.1:19445-89533 GCA_001517045.1 Pseudotsuga menziesii | reverse complement strand
TAACCCATTCGCTTTCTTCCACTGGCTCAATGATGCCTGCTGCTAGCATCTTATCGATCTCATCCTTAACTTTTTCTTTATGCCGAGGATTTAATCTGTATGGACGCTACTTAACTGGTCTAGCGTCCTCTTTCAATGGTATCCTCATTTCTCCCAAGTCTCCAACTATTCCCTTCATTTCTGTGAACTTAGTGGGGAATAAGTCCTGATAGTCGTGTAGCAGATCTGCAATGTGTCCTACCATTTCATCGTTCCAATAGTCTCCAATGGATGCAAACTTTGGTTCTGTGTCTGTGACAATGTTGATCTTCTTAATCTTGATAGGCTCCATGATAGCTAGAGTCTCTGGTTTCAGTCCATCAACATCGCGAGTCCCTTCTGACTCTGGAATGTTGATGTTGCGAGGATCCTCATCCTCCTCCTCTGGTTCTGATGCAAAGTTATAGCACTCTAGCGCCTGGTCCAATTGAACAGCCCAATCAGGTTGAGCTGATACTGATAGGGTACAGTCCTCAAAGATCTTAATATTTATAGTATCTAAAGCCTGATTAATGCTTGGGTACTCAGATTCAAAAGCGAAAGTGAGTTCAAAGCTGTCTATCATAAGTGGCCATGTAGTTGTTCCTCTACGCAACTCTGTCTCAGTGTACCAATTCTTTGGAATTTGATCTAAAGTGTGAATGAATCGGTGAACCCATTCATCCTCGGGAATGTCCAACCAATTCTGTTCACAACTCTGAATGTGTGACCTGGGGTCACTTTCTCCTGTATATTTCTTCTGTAGACACTCTTTGTCATTGGAAAACCTGATCGTCGTCAATCTCTTGAAGTTGTCCCATGACGCGATATGTTGCTTGTGTGCATGCCACCATCTTGCAAGTGTGGCTATTACTGCAAGGTCAATCACTGACATCCTCTGCTCTTGAGGAATTTCTTATTCAAACTGGTATAAAAATTCATTGACATCCGCTAAGCCATCAAACGATGGAATATCCTTAAGCTCTACTCCAATCCATTGTAGTGACTTAGTCAGATATGCACATCTGCGAGGTGAGACTTCATAAAGTCTGTTCTTCCAGTTCTCTAGATCAACATCTGAATCCGATGTGCATGAGCTGTCGCATCGCCAACTGATATTTCCTTCTGTGGTTGGGTTGATGTAGTCACTCTGATTGGTGGTCATCTGATAGAGGCTCTCCATATTACGCACCTCGTCCTCTGCTTGGATAGGTTCAATATATATAGGACCCTGGAAAGGATCCAATGGTGCGATGACTCGGATCTGTGTATCCTCAAAGGTCATTTGTCTTTTCTTTAAATCGATAACAGCCATGTTATCGATTGCCCAATCAATACCTAGTAGAGTTGGATATGGTCTACTATCGCCAATGATTTCTATAACTTCAAAGTCTGCAAAACTGTGAACTCCGTCAATGTCAACTGGCACTTGTGGTAATCGACCCAGTGGTGATACCCTCTATTGATTGGCTAGTCGTAGATGGATAGGTGATCCGGTTAACTTGGGGCTATCCATATATTCCCATGTCTGCTTAGTCAGAACATTTAACTCTGATCCTAAGTCTAGGATTACCTCATCCATTTCAAATTCTCCAACTTATGCTGTGAGTCGCATCTCTCTTCCTGTTCTTGTATGGCCCATAATATTATGAAAAGCACGCTGCGCACTGCTCACGGAAGAAGATGGCAGATACTGATCTATGATGCACTGAAGCTCTCTGATAGCTTTCTCATTTCTTACGAGTTTCAAGAAACTCCACAGGAAGGATTGTACACTTCCTGTCGACTCATCCTCATCGCATCTTCCTGATGTGGTAACCTGCGATGTCTCCACAGGACTAAGGCCACAAGGTGTTTGCTGCGGTACGCCCCTAGACGGATGTACCTGGGGTCCTAATTGTATAGGTTCATTAAAGAAATTTTTAGCTTCCTGAAATGTTTCTTTATTCTTCTGCAGGTCGAGTGGTGTTGATTTATTAGTAGCTTTGCGCACCCACTCCAGTCCTGTGTTCTCTTCAGTATCCTGCGATGTCCCACTAGTGTAAGCACCGCTGCGAGTCACAATGTTGACTCTTGGTTCTGGCTCTTTTTGCTCAGCAGTGATAAGCTGAATGTTCTGGTGTACCGTTGGCTTAGGTTCCCTGATCTTGGCTATCAAGGTAGGACATTCTTCTATAGCGTGATCGTAAGATTTGCAATAATTACATGTTGTAGTAGGGCTCTAACAGTCCCTAGCATAATGTCCTACAACTCCATAGTTGTAACAAGTAATCGGTCCATGGCCACGGCCAAATCCTTCACCACGGCCAAAGCCTCCTCCATGGCCTCGTCCTATGAATCCTCCTCCATGGCCTATAGGAGTCGGTTCATGCTGTGGTCCTGCTGCTGGACCCGGTGTCTCTGTTTGGACTCTGTACAAGTCATGTTTTCTATCGACCATGAGATCATAGGCTCTGCAGGTATGGTCTTTGTGTCCCACTGACTTACAGAAGGTACAGTATAAGTTCTTAGGTGTCTGTACATACTTCTGAAGTAAAGGGCATTGTTGAGGTGGATGTCCTCTTGTTCTGCATAGTTCACACCATGGCCCTTGAGTTTGTGCTAAGGGGTTAGGAGCCCCACTTGCTAAGTATTCAACAAATACTGGACAGTTATCTTTATTATGGCCTTGTGCTTTACACTTGATACACCATATTTCTTGTGCAATCTCTTTTCCTTTTCTAATATCATGCATCTGTAACGTGAGATTTGCTAACTGATTTTGCAGGTTTGTCATACCTATACTAGTCTCAGCTAGAGGTGATGCCTCCAGTTTCATTGCCATCTCCAACGCTTCATCCTGCGTACGGAGTCTCTGCTGCATTAGTGGATGTCTAATATGCAAGAGCAATGTTGCGATGAACCATTCCTTATGCTGCTCCAGCGCAAACTCAAAGCTAACTTGGTCTATGAGAGCTTTGAATTTCTGATCAAAGTCCCATACTAACTCTGTAGGTAACTGTTTAATGTCTTTGAGCTTTGTGATACACTGCGATTCGGACTTGGGATTCTTAAATTCTTTAATCATGGCAGTCTGAACCTGTATAAGTGTTCTGGGTATCGCTGAGGTATACTTCATATACCATGTTAAGGCTCATTCCCTAAGTGTGGTGACCAATTGTACAAGTTTAATATTATCATCGTGGATTCCTTTAATGGTCCACACGGCTTCACATAGAAACCAGTGCTGCTCTGGGTCTTCTACCCCTGTACCCTTAAAGGTAGGTAACTTCATGTCATCCCCCATTCTATTTCTACATGGTGGATTCTGATTTGTTGTGTTACTACCACTTGGCGGTGTAGATGTAGGTGATGTAGCGGTAGTATGTGCTATATGTGAGCTACTAGATGGAGTTCCTACGGGATTGTTCTGAGTCTCGGTTGTTTTCTGTGGGGTATAAGGGTGGTAAGGGATACCCCCTTCTATTCTTTCTGTATTATTATGACTCTGCTGTCTAGTATTATCTGAACTATTTTCAAATATGGAAGAGCTGAAATCTAGTTTATATTTCTTGCCACTACGTGTACATCCAATATCATCAAAATCACTCTCAAACTCTTGTGACATCACACTTTCTTAGCTTATTGGTCTGAAACTATATCCATTACTCCTTTTTCATATAATAACATCTTAATGGACAAGTTTAAAGATTTTAGGTACTTACCGCGATATCCTTTGAAGAAGTACCGCTCAGCCTCACTGAAGCTTTTTGTCTATTCAACTGAAAACTATGTAATAAATCCTTCTAGCACACTCGCAAGCCAGAAGTCGACTTCTCATGTAATGGGATTGGCTACGCTCTTCACGGTGTGAATCAGCTCCGGTGTCCACACGATGTTTTTTTTCTTTCTAAATATATTCCGATCAGTTAGCTTTGATAACCAGTTGTACAGCTCATTTCCATAGGTCGCAAAAAATATCGTATGCAGGTCTGTGTAGATATGTTTTTGCAACCAATCCTCTGTACTCAGTCTAGGACTCTTGTTCTCTTGTTTTGCAAACTCTTTCTCCTTATAATCAAGCCACTAGTTGAGTTCGTCTCTAGTAGGATGCCAACAGAACATTAGCTCTGTAATGTGTTCAAAGCCGGCAACAAAACCATTTGTTGGCTATCTGGGCAGACCCAGGTTTACTAATATACATATACCAACAATACCCCTAGCTCACTGGCCCTTTCGGCAATAGACCGTAAAATGGCCTGAAGTATCACCCAAAGTGATCTTATGGGTTGGTCGAAGACTCAGGTGTCCTCAACGACGTTATGTAGCATCCTGGGGTCTCGTGGTTTCTCTTAGCCAGCGAGACCTCTCTACGACGCGTGGTTCTCTCTTACTCGCGGGTTTTGACAAGGGAAGGACTCCTATCGCATGGCAGCGACTCGGGCGGTGCGCAACTCTCCCTTTCGGTTAACCCATGCTCTACGATATCCCACACTGCAGCTCCTCTAACGGTGTGATATCACCTACTGTCAACGTGATATCTTCTATAGTACGGCCCACTGCGACCCTCACGGTCCAAAGGCTATCTTATTGGGTGAAATGACTTGGCTAACTTTCAACAAGATAGTAAACACTCGGACTTGAACTTCCACAGTTCAACACACTCTACCTCAACTATACTTAACTGGACGAATAAGTATACTGGAAACACTTTAACAGAATGACCTATTACTGTATGAAACAAGCACTGATAAACTCATATGCAGACGCTTGATACATGCAAATCCACCTTTAACCTTCAATAATGCTGTAACTAAATGAGGACATACAGAAATTTACTAACTAAGATACAACATTCATGTAATAGATAACAGATATCAACTAAGTAAAGCACAATCACATGAAATAATCACATAACACACTGGTTTTACGTGGTTCAGTTCGAGGGTAGAAGCTACGTCCACAGAACTGTGTTTATGATATCTTGAGAGAGTACACAGTTCTGCTGCAACCTATTGTGCAGCTAGAGATCTTCTGGGTAACTCCGCACTCACTGTAGGGATCCCTTCTCTCTCTCTCTCTCTCTCTCTCTCTCTCTCTCTCTCTCTCAATCCCTGCGGATTGTTACATACATACTCCTGGAATCAGCTACTGGTTACAGTAAGGTAACTATGGACTGGATAGCAGAACTAGAGCTCGACTCTATTACAATACAAATAACTGTGAGCTAACAGACTACTGGACTCTCAGACTGGCTAACTGTCTGAATAGCTACAGTTTATCTGACTAGCTAACTAGCTAATGAGATAACTGACTAACTAGCTAACCTTTTACAATACAAAATACATCCCTTTATAGGCGGCCCGAAGGTCTCGCCATTACAACACTGTGGGCCTGTCCCAACAGTAACCCAAAAACCCTAACTGTGACAGTCAATCTATCTGTACTCGAACTGCCGGTTTCCGTCACACCATAGCTCTCTGCAGTCTTCCACGCTTCCCAGTGCTGATCGTGGGTACTGGGCGCCGCTTCTTTTTTTGTCCTTCGTCTTCAATACCTTGGCCTCGTTGCCCCTTTTCCTTTATGAGGGTAGCTGAGCCCTCCTGTCTTCCACCGCTGCCCTGAATGCAGTGGGTGAGCTCTCTCTTCTCGGCTGCTCAGGTACTGTCGTCTTCTTTGACTTCTCTGTCCTGATAGTCACAGTTTCTGGCTCTGATCTGCAGCTAGAAACATGCTACGACATCGTATCTTTACCTTATCTCTTATATCTTCACCAAAACTGTCTATCTGCCAAAATGGCAGCTTCTCCTGTAGCTACGGGACCCTACTCCAACAGTCCAACAGTCCCGGCAACGGAACCATTTGTTGGCTATCTGGGCAGACCCGGGTTTACTAATATACATATACCAACAATACCCCTAGCTCACTGGCCCTTTCGGTGACAGACCGCAAAACGGCCTGAAGTCTCACCCAAAGTGATCTTATGGGTTGGCCGAAGACTCAGGTGTCCTCAACCAGGTTCTGTAGCATCCTGCGGTCTCGTGGTTTCTCTTAGCCAACGAGAGCTCTCTGCGATGCGCGGTTCTCTCTTACTCGCGGGTTCTGACAGGGGAAGGACTTGTATCGCATCGCAGTGACTCGGGTGGTGCGCAACTCTCCCTTCTGCTTAACCCACGCTCTGCGATATCTCACACCGCAGCTCCTCTGACGGTGCGATATTGCCTAGTTTCAATGCAGTATCTTCTATAGTACGGCCCACTGCGACCCTCACAGTCCAAAGGCTATCTCGCTAGGTGAAATGACTTGGCTAACTTTCAACAAGATAGTAAACTCTGATTTGAACTTCCACAGTTCAACACACTCTACCTCAACTATACTTAACTGGCCGAATAAGTATACTGGAAACACTTTAATAGAATGACCTATTACTGTATGAAACAAGCACTGATAAAATCATATGTAGACGCTTGATACATGTAAATCCACCTTTAACCTTCATTAATCCTGTAACTGAATGAGGACATACAGACATTTACTAACTGAGATACAACATTCATGTAACAGATAACAGATATCAGCTAATTAAAGCACAATCACATGAAATAATCACATAACACACTGGTTTTACGTGGTTCACTTCCAGGGTAGAAGCTACGTCCACATAACTTTGTTTATTATGTCTTGAGAGAGTACATAGTTCTGCTGCAACCTGTTGTGCAGCTAGAGATCTTCTGGGTAACTCTGCACTCACTATCGGGAGCCCTTCTCTCCTAGATCTCTTCTCTTTCTCTATATTGCCTTCTTACAATATTCTCTCTCTCTCTCTCTCTCTCTCTCTCTCTCTCTCTCTGTCAATCCCTGCGGATTGTTACATACATACTCCTGGAATCGGCTACTGGTTACAGTAAGGTAACTATGGACTAAATAGCAAAACCAGAGCTCGACTCTATTACAATACAAAATAACTGTGAGCTAACAGACTACTGGACTCTCAGACTGGCTAACTATTTGAATAGCTACAGTTTATCCGACTAGCTAACTAGCTAATGAGCTAACTGACTAACTAGCTAACCTTTTACAATACAAAATACATCCCTTTATAGGCGGCCCGAAGGTCTCGCCATTACAACAATGTGGGCTTGTCCCAACAATAACCCAAAAACCCTAACTGTGATAGTCGGTCTATCTGTACTCGAACTGCCGCTTTTCGTCACACCACAACACTCTGCAGTCTTCCACGCTTTCCGGCGCTGATCGTGGGTACTGGGCGTCGCTTCCTTTTATGTCCTTCATCTTCAATACCTTGGCCTCATTGCCCCTTTTCCTTTATGAGGCTAGTTGAGCCCTCCTGTATTATGTCGCTGCCCTAAATGCAGTGGGTGAGCTCTCTCTTCTCGATCACTGCCTTGAATGCAGTGGGTGATCTCTCTCTTCTCGGCTGCTGCCTTGAATGCAGTGGGTGAGCTCTCTCTTCTCGGCCGCTCAGGTACTGTCATATTCTTTGACTTCTCTATCCCGATAGTCACAGTTTTTGGCTCTGATCTGCAGCTAGAAACATGCTACGGCGTCATATCTTTACCTTATCTCTTATATCTTCGCCAAAACTGTCTATCCGCCAAAATGGCAGCTTCTCCTATAGCTGCAGGACCCTACTCCAACAAACTCAAGCACAGTCTCATCAAATATTAATAACAATAATACATGAAAATGGTGTAATTGTGCTACAAAATGAGTAGCCGCTCTGTATATTCACACAAAGAATGAGTAATACAATACAAGATCATGCTGCAAGCATGAATGACAAAGCAATTCGAATTCCCAAGGAGTTCATTCGAATTGAATGAGTGAGTCTAGCTTAACTGAATGTAAGCCACAGTCAACACTCAAGTTGACCACCAATCAAAACCCTAATTGACTCAACTGAGCCCTAACTAAAGTCGGAGTGCAATAAATGACTGAGTCTAACTAAAAGTAGGTCAGACACATATCACAGCAAGCCAACCATCAAGTAGTAGTGCTTCAATGACTCTAATGAACCCCGATGAGGTTAACTGAAGTGTAACTAAACATCAAAAGTGGTTGGAGGTGCCATTGTTGAATCCAATTCATTAAATAATCAATTTAATGAAGGAAGGTTCCTTCACTGCTTTGTTTAACTTATTGTAACCATCAATTAGCAATATGGTGCATTAATGACACTCAAATCACCCCCGGAGTGCTCCAGTTAGTCTCCCCGAATGTAGGAGAAGGCTGCGTTAGCCTCCTTGACTAAAGGTAGGCGTGGATGTGATCTAGCTGATGTCATCTAGTGCTCTAATTTTAATTAAGTCAATAATACTTAGGATAGTGGTTTAACTAGGCCAAATTGACCAAAATGAGTGTGTAAGGTGGTAAATGTCTCCAACACTTATTCACAACATACATTCATTCAACATAGACATATTCATAAAATACACATTGAGACAACATTTAACATGGAAACCCATCTGGAAAAAACCACAAATACGCTCTTCATCTGGCATGAGAAATATATAGCACCTTTTGTTTGTGCACTCAACTTTCAGAGTTTGTTCTATATCTTCTCTACAATCTATATAGACTTATCTCCTCTCATGTTATCTATTCTTAGGTCTTTGAATTTTTCCTCTCCTTCACTCTACTATCGATCCACAGACAACCTAGATCAACTCTCTTCTCTACAAATCTATAAATCTACAACTCTTCAAAGAAAGGAGCCGACAGAGACCTAGGAGAGCAACCCACACACAGCTTGGGTTCTCCCTTTTCGAGAATCTTACATGTCATGATCAACTGAATCTATTTTGTTATCCGATAGGATGCCATTTCTATTCATGTACATTCAATTACAACTATCAGTAGGAACTATCGACCCAAAATACAAATATTCTTTACTCCCCAAAGAATGTTTTATCCTAACTGACTTCTTACCCATGATTTCTAGAGATTTCCTTTTCAACTGCTGCACGTCTTCTTCTATCATGGTTCCTTTTGTCGCAGCTGCTCTCGTCACAACTACCCTTATGTCGTGAATTCTTCCCTCACAACTACTTCTGTCATAACTTCCTATACAACGTCTTTTATTGTAGCTCTTCCTCGATAAGTTCTTTTGTCATAGATTTTCCTCCGTGATGCGATCTGAATCTTCATATTCCTAGGAAGAATTCTGGATGAATTATTCATATCCTTCCCTAGGGTCAGCAATAGGAAAACAAGGGGGTTTATTTATGGAGTTATCCACTATGAATATGGAAAATAAATAATGCATTAAAGTCTTTAATCATATTTTTTTAACCCTTAAGAACAAAATCCGTGCCGATTCCATGCCAGTTGAAATCCTTTTTATGGCTTACTTTGTAAAGGTCTCCCAGCTCCTATAGTTATGTTGGTGAAAATATCTCACAAATATATTATCCAAGAGGATTTTGATGGAGCTATACTAGTATAAAAACATATGTTGAGCCTTAAGGACAATCCTGGTATCAGTACTGATCAGTCTGCCACCTCACGCAAGAAACCTGAAACATCAACTAAGACGGTTGCTTAGAAGAAGAATAGGGGAGCCCTAGATATGGAAAGTCTATAGAAGGTTTTGTAGAAAGTATCTAGCAAGGTAGTAGATATAAAAAATAATGCAAGAGAAGGTACCTCTAGCCATGGTTACATTAGAAAATTTTACAAAAAACCTAACCAGACCAAAAACCTGGGTTGGAATAAGAAGGATATGACTTTTGCAAATTTAAAAGAGGACCAGAGGCTATTAAAATAGAAGAAAATTTACAATAAAAATCCCAAAGCAACTGATACTCCCCAGCATGGTCGCCAATTCTATTGTTAGGGAAAATTTCCCTGTGGCTAGGGTAAAGAGGTCACCAACGTACTAGAATTTCCAATCAGACTATAACAATTTACATTCATATCTAAGCCAATATTATACCAAGAAAGAATGAATCGGAGTTTAATGGATTGGGAAAACATACCTTTCCTTGAAGGTTGATCCTAGCTTGAAAACTTTTATCCAAGTCACTCCTCAATAAACAGCCTCAACACCTACAATAGATAAGCACCTTTGGATATTTTAAAATCTAAGATATGAACAAATAATAGAATTTGACTATTAATACAAGATCATATTCATGAACATAAAACATCAATAAACAAAGAGTATACACCATCAATTGGGAAGGAAATAATCGTTATTAGCATAAATCTTAAATTAAATACAATCACCTTAGCTTGATATGCACTTCTTGAAACCTAGTTTTGGGTCTCCTTTCTCCTCTTCTCCAAAGGAATTCCTCCAACATAACCTTATCTATAAAATTCTCTCCTTTTCTTCTAGCCTCTCATGTTTTTATGGTCAAATTAGAATAGGAGTTACGAGGTTGGAGCAGTTAGGGAAGGTGGGGAGGTTACCATATCAACCCCAACCACCTTTTAATTAATTTGCTTTTTATTTTTAATGAGTTTTTAAGGGACACACAGGTGTAACAAACGAAAATTGCTTGTAACATGTGAGTTTCCTTGAGGTAACTCGCATGTGCAACTTTTGAGATAAAACATGATATTTCTATGGACTACACGTGTGTAACACATGAGTTTCTAGAATGAAAGTCGCGTGTATGCCTTAAAATCATAACATAGAAGTGTAAACATTGGAGTAAACATTATATGATCTAGACCACATCCTTTTACAACTATTTGGATCTTCAATCTAGGTTGTCCTTTTGTGTGAAAAAACATTCGGTATCAACACTCGGACAGAGAAGTGTTGATTTTAGGTATAACACTAGAGGGTTTAGTTATGGAGTTATCCACTATGAATATGGAAAAGAAATAATGCATTAATTACTTTAATAGGAGACTTTTAACCCTCAAGAAAAAAATCCTAGCCGATTCCATGATAGCTAAAATCCTTTTTTTGGGTTACTTTGTAAAGCTCTCCCAACTCCTATAGCTATGTGGATGAAAATATATCACAAAGCTACTCTCCAAAAATATTTTGACAAATCTATCTTAGTAAAAAAACACATGTTTAAGGCTTAAGGAAATCCTTGACGTCGGTACTGATCAGTCTTCCACCTCACACAAGAAACCTAAAACCTAAACTAAGCTTGCCACTTAGAATACGAATAGGGGATCCATAGATATGGAAAGCCCCTAGAAGGTTTTACAGAAATTATTTAGCGAGGTAGTATATCTGAAAAATAATGCAAGCAAAGGTACCTCCAACCGTGGTTACTTTAGAAAATTTTACAAAAACCTAACCAACATACACCCCCATCAAAGGGAATGAATGTTGATGAGGCAGTATCTGGCATTAAAGCTTTATTAGTTCTCACTCAACCCCCTTCTGATAACAATGAAACAATTTTTTCTAAAGATGTCGAGGATGATAAGAAATCACAAGAATATCAAGATTCTCATACTGCAAATCATTTCTTGAAATTTCCCAGGAATGATGGACATGATGGTCCTGAGACTGTATACATAGTACAACACCCTTATAATACTCACTAGAAATCCCAACAAAATCAGGACACTTTGTCTAGACTCTACATCCAGTACCGCTAAGCATCCCCCATCAACTACCAAGGGAAGTGCTCATAAATATACAACTATCCATGACATGGAGTATGACCTTGTAGAATACCTTAAAAAGTATCGAGCTAACATGTCTTTCTATGATTTGTTAAAAATACATCATATTAGAAATAAATTTGAAGATATTTTGGCTCTGAAGAAAGGGAAAGATGCTGAAAATAATAATTTAGAAACCCCTCTCTAGGGAAACATTCTACAGTCCCTTGTTTCATCTTCCAGTAGGAAGAAGGTGCAGACACCTCCCTTTTCGTTGTCTTTCAAAATATTCAATAGGAATATTCATGATTGATTCTGGCACATCTTTGAATGTAATAACATTGTCTGTCTATAAGAAATTAAATGTAAAAATGGAATATTCTCCCACACAGATCGTATAGTTAGATTGGTCCAAGGTAAAAGTTGTTGGAGAATTAAAGAATGTTTTGATCTCACTCTCCTTTGAACCTAGGATCCACAAAACTATTGACATTGTTGTAGCTAATGTCCTAGAATATTATGGCATGTGGATGAGTTGAGACTAGTCCAAAAATCTAAAAGGTTATTTTGCGACCAATGGTCACATTTGTGGCTTCCTTACAATGATAACCTGAAAAAAATAAAAATTGAAAGGGAACCCTATTTAAAACAAGCAGTGACCAATCTTGAATATCCAAGTGAGCCTGCTTTGGTTTTAAATGTTAACTTCAGAGATTACACGATGGAAACCTTTTTTGGATATCTCCTTGCAAACAGATCTCCCTACGCTAAATCTCAAAATCAAATAGAGATCATGAATTTATCTTGTATAGAATTCTTGCAGTTCATTCTCCATAATGTATATATTGTAAATACCAACTTTAAGCTTGACAAAAACTTGTTGGAATTTATTTTTCGACATTTCTAGGTCCAAAGAAGGGGCGATGTTGGTTTTGTTCTAATAGATATGATAGGAAATAAGATAATGATATCTTATAGGTTATAATTTAATTACATGAATAATATAGCCAAGCATGAGGCATTGATTCAAGGCCTAAAAAAAGTAATAGATTTGAAAGTGTAGGAATCAAAGTGTAGGGTGACTCGTAAATAATAGTTAGGAAGGAAAGAAGTTCAATTCATCGTGGTTCCACACATTTAAAAAATTACCAACTAGAGGTATGTGATTTAATTAAAATGTTTCAATCCTTTAACATAAATTCCATACCTCGCTTACAAAATCTAAACCCCTTTTCATTTGTTTCAAATTCACATAAATTTAAACCACAAATTTAATTCCTAAATCAATCGTTAAGATGGATAAATTTTTTGATATACATGATAAATTTAGAAAGGTTACCAACTGTAAAACTAATAGCTCCTACATAAATTACCAAATTGTGAATTAAGGAACTAAGAAGAATCCATACAACGCTAATCTTACAATTGAATGCACTTCTGCTAAGAGGGTTTCTTTCATTATATTGTTTAAAGAGTGCAAATATGTTTTTGCGTGGACCTATGATGATTTGAAAACATTTGATACAAATATTATGCAGCACAATATACCTATGAATCCAGATGTCAAGCCTTATCAGTAGAAGCTCAAAAAAATGCACCCAAGATTGGAACCATAAGTAAAAAATAATTAGAAAATATTTATCTATTAGGGTCACTTTTCATGTAAGGAACAAATAGTGGGTGACCAACTTGGTACCAATCTGAAATAATAATGAAGACATCTGTCTCTGCGTTGATTTCAAGAACCTAAACAAATCTTTTGAAAAATATAACATTCCATTAACACCAATGGAACAAATATTATAGAGATTTGTTTTCCCTCTTATATGGCTTCTTCGACTACAATTAGATACTATTCTCTCAACTCAACCAACTAAAAAATACTTTTAGAACCCCATGAGGAACTTTAACATACAGGAAAAAGCATTTTGGGTTAATAAACGTAGGAACCACTTTTCAAAGGGTGATGGAAATATTGTTTAGAGGTTCGATACATTATTGCATTGTAGTTTATTTAGATTATGTTACTAAAATTTTCAAAAAGGAGACATGACGATCTTTTGCACTTGAGATAGGTTATGAAATGATGTAGGATGTATGGTATTTGTTTTAACCCTAAAATGTCAATTTTCACTATGATAGAATGTAAGTTACTTGGTTTTTTTTGTTTCAAAACATGGTATCATGATTTATCCAAAAAGGACCCAGGAAACTTCTCATATTAATTTCCCTAGTTCAAAAACTTCTATGCAATCGTTTTTAGGGAAGATCAATTTTGTAAGGAGATTTATCCCAAGCTTTTCCCGAATTGTTAAACCCTTCAAATATATTATAGAAAAGGATGAAGTATTTAGATGGAATGGTGTCAGTAAATAATCTTTTTGTAGGATTAGGTAAGTTATCACAGAATCACCCGCTTTGATGTCTCTTGATTTTACGAAGGATTTCATTTTATACACGTATGCTTCTGATGTTTCATATGATGCAATTTTAACACAACAAAATTATGAAGGAGACAAAATACCAATATAATTTATGATTTACATCTTGGAAGGGGCTGAGATTAACTACATAAAAGTGGAAAAATAAGATTATGTGGTTTACAAAGTAGTCAAACACTTCAATCCTTATGTCCTAAAATCCCAAACCAAAGTTATAGTCTCTTACTCAACAGTTTGGAATGCATTATTTCAGAAAGAACTAGGGAATAAACGTTCCCATTGGATGACCACACTACAAGAGTATGATCTAGATATAAGTCCAACAAATATCGTTCGAGGTCAAGGGATATGCAATCTAGCAGCACAGTCACCCAATACACCAGAAATAGGAGCATAATGGGCGAATGAAGAAACTTCTAGTGATGATCAAGTTCATAGTTTTTATCTGCAGTTCCAAATTCATGGTATGACAATATTAAGTTTTTTCTAACTCACATGTATTCTCCTAAAAACCTTGAATCTAAAAAGAGATTATCACTTAGGTTGAAAGATTCACCTTATCAATTAATCAATGATGTTCTTTTTAGAAAAAAATATGATGGGATTTTACTATGGTGTGTGGAGAAAAATTATGTTAATAGAATTTTAACTAAATTGCATGCAGGTCCATTAGGTGGTAAATTTGGTGGAGAGACCATAGGTCACCAAATTTTGAGGGTTGGTTACTACTATCCAATTCCTGTTCAAAGATGACCACACTTTTGCATGCATATGTGAAGAGTGTGAAAAAGATGTTGACAATGTGAAGAAATATTCCATACCTTTGCAACCAATCACCATGGACACTTCGTTCCAACAGTGGCGTCTATACATTTTCGGCCATATTAACCCTCCCTCCTTTATGCAAAATATGTATATTCTTACTGCTACAAACTACTTTACCCAATGGGTGGAGTCATCTCCACTTCAAGTTGTCAATACAAGCCAGATGATTTTGTTCTTAGAAACTAATATTGTAACTAGGTTTGGATGTCCTGAGTTCGTGGTATTTGAAAATGAAACGTATTTTTCATACATAGATCTCACTTAGTATGAATTAGGAAGAGGCATAAAGATAAAGTATTCAACTAACTACTACCCAGAGGGTAATGGTTTAGTAGAATCCACTAATAAGAACTTGATTAAAATATTGAAAAAGGATGTAGTAAGTAATCATAAAAATTGGCACACCCAATTGTTTAATGCACTATGGGAAGACATGGTAACACCTAAGGATACCATAGGTAACTCACAATATCGTATTGTTTATGGGAAAGAATTTATCTTGCCTTCTAATTTGTCTTTCCTTCATATCAATTGTCTCAATCTGTTCAAGAGGATGATTTCTTTTCCTTATAACACAAGATCAACACCTTACATAAATTAGAAGAAGAGATATAAAAATCCAAGAATAAGATTTACCAACATCAACAACTTATCAAACTTTGGTTTGACAAGGAATCCTCTTCTCAACATGATTTTAAAGTAGGGGGGATAGCCTTGAAGTGGGATAAATCCCATGAAGACGTATATGAGCACACAAAATTCCAATGTCTTTGGTTAGGTCCTTTCACTATCTTGGAGAATTGGGCCCTAGTATTTTCCGATTGCAGACACTAGAGGGGTTTCCTGAGACTTATCCAGTGAATTCAAAAGTGTTGGAGAAATACTTTACTTAGCCATATTATCTAAGCATGCACATAGTATGGTGTGTCTTGATTTCATTTCACTAGGCATGTATATATGTTGTTTTCTTCTTTTATTTTTTGGTTTACATTTTTTCTCAAGTAAAATGGTTACAACAATAGTTTCTCATTTGGTATTATTTAATTTTTGTCTCTGAGAGTTTAACAATTATCGTGAACTTTTGCGAGTTAGTTTTAGGCAGACCATTCCCTCATTGGTCTCCCTTTGCGGAAAATTTTTCCATCAAATTCTGAAATATCTTTACCAAATATTGATTGTTGACTTATCGAGGTTTTCATTCACCTAGAACAAAACTTAATTAGATATCAGATATCTCATCAGATTAAATTTTCATTGAAAGGAATGCCCTTAAATATGGATGAGGTAGCATATAATAACAAGTTGTAATATGTAAATCCTTTGCATCATCCATTTCTCTTAAGGATCTTAGTCATTCTTCCCCATCTGTTAAGTAGCCTCATATGAGGTTGACAATTAATACAACCTTTCTCTTAGTAATAAAGTTTAAAAGGATCCAAGGGATGGAAGGTCTCACTACAAGTTGGTCCATCATGATCATAACATCTTAGAAAGTGACATTACCACCATATAGAAACCAAGACAGGGAAATGGATATAACTCCTATGGGTGAGGGACAATAGGTCTCATCACAAGCCAACCTATTCACTCCTCTAAGTCTTTGTGAATGGCATTACCACCATCTGGTTACCAAGCCAAGGTAGTGTCCCTTAGTTGGTTTTTTTAATTTCCTTTTTTTTTAGGTTTGTATATCTATAACGAACAGATGGGAACAAAGCGACTAAAATTGGGTTAGATGGAAACCCTGTTGAGTTTATACACTCTTTCTAGTATGGGGGCGTCGATTACGGACCAATATTATAACACATTCGTTGATATTGGGGGTTAAAAAATAAAAATAAAAAATTCAAAACAATATATTGAGCATATAATAAGGGTATAAGGGCTTATATTATTTATTATATAAATACCACAATACGTTGGGGTATTTTTTATTGCAAATACTCACCATATGCAAATGGTTTTCGTTGAGGGAGCATGGGCACGTATCAGTTTTGCTGTGGATGCAGTGTGTAAGGCAATACTGGAATTGAGCATGCCTTACCGGCCCCTAAAACTTCAGCATTTGTTAAAGGGATACTGGTTTTTGTGGGCATGCATCAATCCTGGTTTTCATGGGCACACATCAGTCCTGTTGTGGATGCAGTTTGTAAGGGAATAATAGAATTGAGCATGCCTTACTTTCCCCTGAAACTTCAGCATTTGTTAAAGGGATACAACATTTGTTAAAGGGCTATAGGACTCTGTCCTTCCCCTTCGAGCCAATTCTAGAAAATGGTTAGGGCAGCTATAAATTGAGAACATAGATATGTGGACAAACACACAACTCACAAGATAGATCACACAATTTACTCAATTATTGAAGAATGAAATAGTGCAAAAATTGCTTGCATCTGTGAATGATTTTCATTAATCAAAGATTAATTAGATAATTATTACAATGAAGTACAATGGCTTAAATAGCCACATGCAATTCGAATCAACATGAGGAAAATCAAATTGATTAGACTCTACTTGACTGTAGGTAACTAAAAACTTGTCTAAATCACTGTTGGAGGACTCAATAGTTAATCGACCTTGTCTAAACCATTACCGGAGTTCAACAGAGTTCTAAAACACAACTCAAGTGTCTACTTCAGTGTTAACTGAGGCTAACTGACTGTGGTAGGTGAGAAATGAACCTCTCCTACATGCAGTCATGCAAACCTAGTGCTAACTGAATGTATAGGACTAGAACTGAATGTAACTAACTCCTAACTCAGCTTGACTAGTGACCAACTCAACTCAACTCAACTCAACTGACCTTGGTTGGTATCGGCACTCCTAGTGGCTCCTAAATTGTAGGGATTAGTCTAGGAGGCTCCTAAACTGATGCATGCAAGTGTAATCAATGGAAGTAGGCCTCAATTAGTTTTCCCCACAATTTAGTAACTGAACCATGTGCCCCAATTAGGCCAATTGTACCCAATGGTGCTAGTGACTAAAAATAGACTAGGTGGACTCCCGATTTAGACATGACTCCTGATTTAGACATATGACCAACTTGGACAAGGGAGGACTAATAATCCTAATACCCCACTGAATGCTAACTTGGAAAATATGTGGGCCCTGGTAACTAATACCATAGGTCACCCATTACATCAAGTAAAGTAAAGTAATTGCTCAATGCAAGGAGATGGGGAAAAAAGCCCCCCCTCTAATTAAGCAGGTAGAATCAGGATCAATCTGGTTCTTCTGTGCATAGGTATCCTGGGGCCTGGAATGTGAACCTCTCCATAATTATGTCTAGAGGAATCTTCCTCTTTGGAATAATAATTATATGCTCAACTAAATCAGAAATATAGACAACTGCCGGATGAAGACTGGACCCATGTAGAGCAACTGAAGTCAACTGATAAGTGAGAAAAGGTTCTTGAGGATTCATAACATGTGAGGAACACTCAATAAAATGATATGTTTCAGCCATGAACAGAAAACCATTAGTGGTAAAATCATCCCCAAGTCTTAGGAGTAAGTCTTCATGCGGATGCAGAATGTCTTCCTCTTTACTAGTTCTGTGAGGAGATGAGCATGTGATCAATGGTAGAGAAGCATTGGGACTGTTGAGAGTGAATGCTTGAACTCCATAGTATGATATATATTCTTAAATAGATAATTAATCACATAATAAAATATCAGAAACCTCATAAGAGTAAACTAACACCAAATCTCCAGCAACAGTTTTAAAGAGAAATTGCGGTACTTGATTTTTCACACCGGAATTGGTGAGAGCAGCTACAAGCATGAATGAAAACTCTTGGATTTTAAAATTTGAACCAAATAATATCATATAATAAATTAAATAATATTTAAATAGGTTCATAACAGATCCCAAAATGTGAAATGAAATCAAATCCCCAACAGCAGTTTTGTAGGAGACTTGCGGTACTTGTTTCTTCACACTGTTGATGAGAACAACTACAAGAAGTACTGAAAGATTATGAATTTGAAATATTAAACCAATAAATATCAGTTCATATCTAAATAATATCATATAATATCCAATAAGGTTCATATCAGATCCACATAAATGGTCAACCGAGACGATGGATGCACAACTTTTTTCAAAATTCTGAATTTTGGTGCATGCAATCCTGCAGGAATTTGATGGAAGATCTAGATCAAAGGGAGTGAATGGATCAATATGTTAATATGATATTTATTCCAAAATATCCAAGGTATTATATTTTTTCACACCAGAAGCAACATTAGAGGGAGAAAAATCAAATTTCTCTTCACTTTCGGAAGCAATTAATGGCAAATTTTGCACATAATTCAAAGGAAAATCACCAGTGAATGGTTGCATGGAAGTGCAGCAGTATTTTTCTTCAATGTCAGAGATTTGAATGTCTTATTATATTTCATCCATATGAGGATATGAGATATCAGAGATCTCATAAACTCCCAGAGCATCAAGAGAAGGAGTCACTGCAAGGAGAATGTCTTCAATTCGAATTGACTGTGTAGAAGCTTATGCTTCTTCTTCATCTTGAAGAAATTCATCAGAGAGATTGGAGGCCGAGATTTTTGGATCAAGGATTCTTATGGTGCTGGATGTGCTCTCCAAAGTGCTATTATGATCCTCATCAATCATTCCAAAGGTTCTGTCCAGTATTTTCCAGAGATCCTTTGGGTTTTTAACAGATCTTTTGAGGTAGCGCATGCTAGGAGAAAGGGCCATACACATTGTTCCATAAGTTGCATCACATTCATTTATCTAGACATCCTCTCTCTCAAATAACTCTTCACCAATTCCAATATACACCTCATAGAGATCTTGTCTCTTTAGAGATGCAATCAGCTTCATCTTCCATTCTAAATAGTTTGTGAATAGGGTGAGAAGAGAAACTAATGAATCCGGAATTGATGAAGCCATTCGAAGTTGTACCTGCAAGAACAAAAAAGGGGCAGCGTAAGGCTGAAATCCTGCACATTTTAGGTTTTCATCATACCCAGCATAATTGATCAAGCAAGCTTGATCAACAATTCCTTAACTTGAGGTATTAAGTGATAAACCTTATGCTTTTGGTGCAGAGCTAGATGGAGCAATTTTGCTCAAAAACGATCCAGTAGGAGGTCTGAGGAGGAGAAGTGCCTTGTCCATCGAGGCTCTGATACCATATAAATTGAGCACATGTATCTTTGTAAAAACACACAACTCACAAAATAGATCACACAATTTACTCGGTTATTGAAGAATGAAACAGTGCAAAAATGGCTTGCAGCTGTGAATGCTTTTCATTAATCAAAGAGTAATTAGATAATAATTAAAATTAAGTACAATGGCTTAAATAGCCACATGAAATTCAAATTCATATGAGGAAATTTGAATTGATTAGACTCTACTTGACTGTAGGTAACTAAGACCTTGTCTAAATCACTGTCAGATCACTCAATAGTTAACTGACCTTGTCTAGTCCATTACCGGAGTTCAACAGAGTTCTAAAACATAACTCAAGTGTCTACTTCAGTGTTGACTGAAGCTAACTGACTGTGGTAGGTGAGAAATGCACCTCTCCTGCATGCATCAATGCAAACCTAGCACTAACTGAAATTAGAGGACTAGAAATGGATGTAACTGACTCCTAACTCAACTTGACTAGTCACCAACTCAACTCAATTGACCTTGGTTGGTATCAGCACTCCCAGTGGCTCCTAATATGTAGGGATTGGTCTAGGAGGCTCCTAAAGTGATGCATGCAAGTGTAATCAGTGGAAGTAGGACTCAATTAGTGCTCCCCACACTTTAGTAACTGAAACATCTGCCCCAATTAGGCCAAGTGGACCCAATGGTGCTAGTGACTAAAAATAGTCTAGGTGGACTCCCAATTTAGACATGACTCCTGATTTAGACATATGACCAAATTAGACAAGGAAGGATTAATAATACTAATAGCAGCGAGGGTAATCCCATGGTAATGGAGATGGATATACAATTGTCATGGGATAAATTCTTTAGATTCTATGATTCTTCTTCTGTGATGGCCACTGGGAGAAAGAAGGGCGTTGAGCTTCCAAATGGAGAGGTATTGAGAAGGCTTAGAGAGGAGTGGGGGCAGGAAAAGAAGATTTACACCTGCAAACTTCAAGTGTACATGGTTGTAGGAAAAATACCCTTTGAATCCATTTTTGAGTGCCGGTTGTATGTGCCCTTCTCGAGCAACTGGATTTTAGTATTAGGGTTATCTTTCTTTGACCTGTGTTTATAATCTGTGTCCTCATAGTTGCCATTTAGTTGATGTTTTTTTAGGGCGTTTACTGATTACTCCTTTTTTCTTTACATATGCCATAGTTTTGTTTCATATCAATACCTTATATATCTCATAGTTTTGTTTCATATCAATACCTTATTTAGTTTTTTTTTATATCAATACCTTATTTTTTTTAACCTGCCTATTTTGTTATTCATTTAAATTAAGGGCTAACCAGACTTGAACCTTGATGGGCGTAGAAACATTTTTCTGCCTCGCTAATCCACTTACCTCTTTGGGGCATGTGGAGGTATAAGACTTGTCTAAGCCTTTTTTATTTTTCTAAATGAAACTCTATAGATAGTGACACACCATCCAATTTCATTGTTGTAGTACCATTTATCTTCACCTTAAATTTTGATGAACCTGTCACCTTTTCTGATGAAGGTTCAGTGCCATATTTTATAGGGGAAAATTTCTCATGCTTGTGAACAGACCACTGCTTAGATAATTTCCCATGGTTAAACTTCTTTGAGCCAGTCTTCCCATGATATTTCTTTAGGCCTCTGCTATATTTCTTTGCTGGGATCGCACAAGATTTATTCACCCTGATGCCATTTGACTTGTATTCATATTGCGCAGCCTCACCTTTTGTGCAACATAAGCCTTGATAGGAGGGTGTGCTGATTGAATTTACTTTCCTTGAAGCTAAATTTGAAACATTCTGCTTATTTGGAGAAGGAATCACTGGCGCAGACACTTGTTCTTCCATTTTTGGATCAGCCAATGATTCAGTAGACATTTTAGCATGTGCACTCCTCTCATATTTATCTCCAATATTCCATTTATCCATATTCTTAGAGGACATTGAATATTCAAACCATGGATCCATCTATTTCTCCTCTACCCATTTATCAAGTTTTGAATAAAACCCTATAAAGGATTGAGATGAATCTAAAGACACCACAGGTTTCTTACTACCTCCTGTTTCTATTGCTTCTTTATGGATCAATGTGTCTACTTTGACACATTCCTCATTTCCCTTAACTAACTTCTTTTCGTTTTCAAAGCATTTAGTATAATATTTTTCATTTGAATAAATCGTGTATGCATCATCTTGTCCAGTCACACCAGTTGCCACTAGCTCCACTAAAGCATTTGTAGCCTCTGGAACACATGCAGACATAGCTTCTTGATCCCGGTGACATCGTTTAGAGGGAGGAAGTAAAAATTCATCACTCGGTAGGCTACTTCACAAACAATATTTACCAGCCTTTGGTGGCAAACACGTAGGCCTTTCCATAAAAATTGAAGACATTTGCCCATGTGGCAAATCACCTTGAGTTTAAAGACTTCTAGAAATTAAGATATTATTAGTTATCAAATGGCATTCATTTAACACAGGAAGAATGATTCATGAACACATGAAGAACACTTTCCTCGACCTATCCAAGGTGATTCACATTTTCTTTTTTTTTAGACTTTAATTGAATATTTTTCATTAAAACCCACCAGTTGCGTTCTTCCTTCAAAACCATATATAAATGATTTCCATTGTGAAATTTTTGTTGTAAGATAAATTTCTTTTAGAAATTGTGGAGTTTCTTTCGTTTTCAGTTCCTTCTTTGTATCAGGACTAATATTTTTGTGAATATTAGGGTCAAAAAATTGATTGTCTTAGCCATTTTTTCATCATTAGACTTCCTGTTGGTCTGCAACCTACAAATTCTAGTTGTAAGGAAGCAATATTACAAGAGCTTGTTGCCTTTGTTGTTGATGTATTTGTAACTTCATAATGTATTCACTTGTATATTATACCCCAATGTACCTATTGGGAGTATCATTGATGTAATTGTGTCATGTCATACCATGATGATCCTTATGGGAAAATCAATAAAGTAAACAAGTCATGTAAAGTCATTGAGGGTAACCCTCCTTATTGTTCAAGGGTTAAATTCCCCGCAGTTGCAGGGCACTAGGGTCATTAGACTCTCCTAGAGAAGTCGGCCCTAGTGAGTTAATGTCAAGCCAAGAATTAGTAGAAATAGAGAGTGAGCCTCTCTATTTATCACATAGCCAAACACACTCAGTTGTAGCACATAACTGAGAGAGAGAGAGAGAGAGACTACTGTTGTCGGGAGATCGTCTTTGTATCTTTGGGTTTTACTTTTTCTTTTGATTCTATCTCTGAGGAAGCTGCACGGTTTTCTCCTTTAAGGTTTCCCCGAGGAAAATATTTGTGTTCATTGTCTCTTGTGATTGATTGATGTGCTTGTTATTCTCTCATATAAGATCCTAATGATCATATAGCTTAATGTTAAAAATCTAACATGGTATCAAAGCTAACCTAAGAAGAAGACACTATGCAGCTACTGAATCTAGGGCTTCCTACTTTTTGGATCTCTGTCCACAGATTTTCAGCAAATGGAGGCTAGGCTGACTCTCCTCTCTAGGGCGCATCTTTCTGTCGAAGCAGAATCTGATTCTGAGCATTTTCAATTTTTGACCCAACACTATTGCGGGAAATTAGGGATTTCCACAGAAGTGGAATTTTTGAGTGAGCCTAGGCATGGATTTATCTCCTCCCCAAAATCAACATTTAGAGATCAAGATCAAAGTTTTTGGTTGGGTAGAACTTCGGGAAATTCAAACCCTAAATATGCTCCTGAACCAGAAAACTAGCTCTGCAGAAATTCAGCTCCAGATCCAGTTCTGACATCTTAACCTGGTAAGATCTAAATATTTTGCATTTCCATTTGAGGTTATATGTTAAGATGTCTCATCATATCAAGCTTGATGAAAATCTTGAAGGAGATAATAACTTCTGAGCCTGGAAGTATAGGATCTCCCTGGTCCAGGAAGAAAATGAATTGGACTCCTACATAAGTGGAGAAGTTCCAATTCCAAAGGGACATGAGGCTAAGGCCTTACACAAAAATAAATTGGTCATGGCTAAGAGTATTATTGCTGATTCAATCAAGGATCATCTCATACCTCAAGTTTCCTCCCTAAAGACACCTAAATAGATGTTTGATGCCCTGACCAAGTTATTTGAAGGGAAGAACATAAACCGGAAGATGACTCTAAGAAACCAATTGAAGAATGTAAAGATCCAGAATGTGGAGACCATCTAGTATTACTTTACAAGGGCCTCTCAGATCAAGGAACAACTTGAAGATTTAGATGAAGAAGTAGAGAATGCAGAAATTGTGATGACCACCTTGAATGGTCTCCCTAGGGCATGGGACTCTTTCATTCAAGGGATCTGTGGAAAAAAGAAGCTAGTCAAGTTTAGCAGACTGTGGGAGGAGTGCTCACAAGAAGAAGGTTGAATATTAGCTCAAAAAGAAAAGATGGGAAGTGAATATCAAGCTCTCACAGTACAATCCAAGAAAACCAGAACAGACCATTGCAAAGGTAAGCACTCTTGCCAGAAGAATAACACTAGAAAATATAACAAAGATTTGTCTAAGTTCATTTTCTATACATGTGATGAAAGAGGACACCTTGCAAGAGATTGCCCTAGAAAAAAACATAGATCTCACAAGAGGAAGGGAAACAAGAAAAGATATCATGCTCGTGTTGCACAAGATGATGAGCCTTCCAAGAAGAGAATCAAACAAGACAGTGATGGTTCTTCAAGTGATGAAGAATATGTGTTGATGTCTGCCCTCACGGGAACTGTCACACATGGAATAAATGATTGGCTTATTGACAGTGGGGCTTCCAAACACATGACGAGATTTAAGTAATCCTTTGTGAAACTATAGAAACATGAATCACCCCACAAGGTGAAACTTGGATATGACTACCGGTATCCAATAAAAGGTAGTGGAGAATCCTCCTACAAATTAGACTTTGGAAAGTCTATGAAAATGAAGGATGTCCTATTTGTACCAGGACTAAAGAAGAGCCTTCTCTCCATCTCTGCATTAGATGCAAAAGGAATAAGAGTTCTATTTATAAATGGCCAAGTCCTCATGTGGCCAAAAGGAAAGACTATTAATGATGTAGTAGTAATTGGAGAACAAGAGGGAGGACTATATAGATTAAAGGGCCAACCAGAACAAGCTTTGGTTCATGACTCAGTAGAACCAAATGAACTTTGGCATAGAAGGCTTGCACATGTGCACTATAGGGCGCTACCACTTGCAAGAAAAGCTATTGAAGGTCTTCTTCTAGAAATGCAGGAAAAACATGAAGGAGTATGCAAGGGATGTGCGAAAGGAAAGAACACAAAGAAGACATTTCCAAGTAGAGAAAGCAAGGCTAAAGGAATCTTGGAAATCATTCACTCCGATGTATGCGGTCCGATTTCATCCAGTTCATTAAGCGGGTATGTATACTATGTTTCTTTCATTGATGATTTTTATAGGAAGACGTGGATATACTTCATGAAGAACAAAGATGAAGTATTCAGCAAGTTCAAGGAATTCAAAGCCTTGATCGAAAACCACACAGAGAAGAAGATCAAGATTTTCT
This sequence comes from Pseudotsuga menziesii, assembly GCA_001517045.1. Lineage (NCBI taxonomy): Eukaryota > Viridiplantae > Streptophyta > Pinopsida > Pinales > Pinaceae > Pseudotsuga > Pseudotsuga menziesii. The sequence continues at coordinate 63,960 of LPNX010890534.1, read as the reverse complement.
GATCAGACAATGGTAGAGAATTCACATCAAATGAATTCAAGGAATTATGCTAAGAATCAAGGATTAAGAGGGAGTTGACCACTCCATATAATCCACAACATAATGGGGTTTCAGAAAGGAAGAACAGAACAATCATAGAAGAAGCAAAGGCGATGCTCCATGATCAAGATCTTCCTATGCATCTATGGGGAAAATGCTTCTAGGAGAGCTGTGTATGTATAGAACAGTACTATTGAAATATTGTAACTTCGAAGAATATTCTATATGTATCTTTTGTTGTCCCCGATGGTCCTATTGGGAGAACCACTTGTATTATCTTGTACCCCTATGCTTCTAATCGGAATAACTAATAAGAGTCATGAGGTTGTCCCCTCTATTTGTAAAGGTGGGTCATTAGCACCCCATTGTGGTTACTTGAGCCTACATGTGTAACTTGAGCCTACATGATTAACTCGAGCCTACATGTCGGATGAGTTAATTCAAGTGAACGGATGAATATAAATAGAGGTGTGGTGCTCCTCATTTGAGACACACACACACTCACTTGAGTAGCGCACATGTGGAGGAGAGAAGTAGCTGGAGAAGGAGGAGGATCAGGTTTTTGATCTCCTTGCTGGTTTTATCTTTTACCTTTTTGGGGCATCTATATTGAGGAAGCTTTTGATGGGTTTTACCCTTTAGGGATTTCCCAGGATAAATCTGTGTTGTTCTTGTGATGTTGTTTCTTTCAATGATCCTATGTATATGCTTTTGTTATGAAAATGAAATGAAATACTGATGTCTTAGCTAAGCATATGAAAAGTTAACATGGTATCAGAGCTAACCTGAACAGGACAGCTTTCATAAGGAAAAATAGCCCTGTCTCTCTCCCTGGAAGAAATTAGGGCTTCTTGCAGAAGAAGAATTTTTGAGTAAGCCTAGCATAGGATTTATCTCCTCATGAAAATCGAAGTTTAGAGACATGGATCAATATTTTTGGTTGGGTAAAATTCTAGGAAAGTCAAACCCTAGTTTGACCCCGAGCCAGAAAAACCCTAAATACTAAAACTGCTAAGTTTTGGTACATTCGCTATATCTTGAGATTGGATAAGGTTTAGGAGTTGCAAATTTCAAAGGCTGAAGATAAAATATGGATTTACACTGTGTCTGAAATTCAGGCTCATATTCGCTATATTCTGGGAGATATGATCCCTCCAAGTTAGGGCTCCAGCCTCTTCTAGAATCCATCCCTAAACAAGACACCTGGGGAGAATTGTTGTAGCGTGGGATACAGATGTCCAAATGAAATTATTAAAGATGTTCTAGAAATAGCACAGCATTTAATTTATTGGGTCCAAATTTCAGAACCTGAAGATGAACCAGAGACATGTGGCATGTTGTACAACTTCACTATTTTGAACAATCCTGTAACAGGTCACCTTGGGAAAATGATCATAAATCCCAATTGGTGAAACCAATTCTGATGAAACCTATGTTGTTGGATCCGGGACATGCGAGGTTACCTTAGTGAAAAATTTTAGACACATAGGAGCAGTAATTTCAGAGATATCACAAAAATAGTAACAGGAATGTATGCGGAAGAAATTGGAAAACTAGGGCTTCCTATTCTGAGAGCTTCCCTCCACTGTTTTCAGAAAAGGAGTACATTGGACAGATCCATTTGAAGAGATATATATTTCTATCCAATCAGATCTGAAATATTCCAATTTTTGAAAATTAGGGTTTCTCTAACAAACCCTAGATCAGCCAGCTCCAGAAGCAGGATGGACACCTCAAATCGGTAAGATCTAATCTTTTGCTATTTGCATTTGAGGTTCTCATTTCAAAGTGATCTATCACATCAGCTTGATGATAAGCTTGGTGAAGTTGAAAAATTCCAAGCATGGAAGTATTTGATCTCTCTGAATAAAATAAATCGGACACCTACATGAGTAGAGAGGTTCCACTTCTAGAGGGAGATGAGCCTCAAATCCTTACACAAGAAGATCATTGTTGATTCAATCACGGATCAACTTATACCACAAGTGTCTTCCCTAAAGACACCGAACATAAGAACTTAAATCAGAAGATGGCTTTGAGAAAACAGTTGAAGAATGTGAAGATCCAGAATGCAGAACAACTTGAAGTGGTAGAAGAAGAAGTATGCAGAAGTGGTGATAGCCACCTTGAATGGCCTCCTAGGATCATGGGATTCATTCATGTGAAGAATGTATGCTAGAAGTAAGTGATTACTTTCAACTCGACTCATAAGAAGAGAAGAAGAGTATGGGAGCAATTGAAGATCAAGCTCTCACCATTCAAAGAAGATCCCTCAAGCGATGAGGAATATGAAAAACTCAATTATTGAAGAACCTCTTATTCATCTTATCATTTGGATAAGAAATGATGATTTCTTGAATGAAGAAGATGATAAAGCAGAATGATCAAGATGGAGTCTACCCATGAAACAAATAAAAGATAAGTATTCAATTGCCATTTCATGATATTGTTTTGTTATACATTTGATTGTATTCAGTTGATGTGTTATGCATGATAGATTGTTTACATTAATACTACTAATATGCATGTGATGGGTAAGTAGATCATGGCGCTATACAACTCTCCAGTGCTACTTATCAAACCTCTTTGCTGACATATTGGATTAGTGCACAATCTCAATGATTTCATGGTAGAGATGGAAGGCATCTAGAAAGTTTCTGTGAGATATGGATGAATGTTGTATTGGATAAATAGTTACATGATGCATAAGAATTTGTCGTTATGCATATGTTTTATGAAATAGTTCTAACCATGCAAATGGTGCATTTGAATTGTTGGAAAGGTCCTGTACAACCTCCTACAATAAAAGAAGGACGAGACTTGTTTCGAAGAACAAGTGATGACAATTCAATAAACATGAATCTGAAGCTCCCAGGGTCAGAGACACCATGACAAAAGAAAGAGCTTCAGAGAGCAGTGGATCCTCCTCAAAGGATGAAGACCACCATGTGTATGAGAGATAACTCAAGATGAAGAAAAGAATGTTGTAAAAGAAACTATGATCAAAGAATAACAGTTGATCATGGGGAATGATGTATATGATATGATTTCGAGGGAAGTACATAGTATCCTCCATATGGATCTACAAGAACAAGTGTACAAAGAAATGTTCATGATTTGCCTCAGAAAGAATAAACTATGACATGACATACTCTATTGACCAGTAAATATCAAGCATAGAACCACCTGTACAGAATGAAGAAGGAAGATAATACTCCACTTCAGGGGGAGTGACTATAGAATATATCTGAGTTCGACACGGTACGACATGATGGACAGCTTCTTGATGGATCAAGAATTTACCAAGAGTAAAGTGGGTTCCAAACTTCAAAGTTGAATGCAGAAGACTAGGATATGTTGATGATCTGACAAGACGAACTCATGGAAGATGTTATGATGAAAGAATACTAGAATGATGTATGGGATATAGTTCCCAAACCAGAAGGAAAGAGTATTGTATCCTCCAAATGGATATACCAAATATAGCATGCAGCTGACGGAAGTATCGAGAAGTATAAAGCAAGTTTTGTGGCCAGAGGTTTCTTTCAGAAAAAGGGAATTAAGTCTGAAGAGACACTTACTCCAGGAAGTAAGGTACACTTCCTTCAAAACTATCATGGTAGTTTCTTCCATGGTGAAGTAAAGACAAGCCTTCCTTAATGGTATGATTGAGAAAGAGTTTCTTCATTGAATAGTCACGAGGATTTGAAGTTGAAGCCAGATGGAATCATGTATGCAAGTTGAAGAAGGCCCTCTATGGCCTAAAGCAAGCTCCCAGAGCTTGGTATGGAAGAATAGATAGTTTCTTGTCAAGCATGGGATTTACCAAGAGTAAAGCTGATTCTAACCTTTATCTCAAGGTTGTAGAAGATGAACTTGTCATCTTGTTATTATATGTGGATGACTTATCCTTGACAAGAAATGAGAAACAGGTCATGGAAAGCAAGAAGAAACTAGTAGAAGAATTTGAGATGAAAGACCTTGGGTTAATGCATTATTTCCTAGGTCTGGAAGTATGGCAAAGTTCAGAAGAAATATTTCTCAACCAGGGAAAGTATGCAGTAGAGATATTGAAGAGATTCAATATGTTGGAATGCAAAGTCATGGCCACACCCATGGACTCCAACCTGAAGTTGTTAGCTGATGACTCATCAGAGTTAGTGGATATGACTCATTACAGACAGATCATTGGGTCATTGATGTACTTAACAAATACCAGACCAGACATTTGTTTCGCTTTGAAAACCTTAAGTCAATATCTTGTTCAACCAAGACGGGTTCACCTAGTAACTGCAAAACATGTGATGAGCTATCTGAAAGGGACTATAGACTTTGGTTTATATTATGATGGTAGCCATGAGTATAGATTGTATGGCTACACAGATGCAGATTGGGCTGGAAGTGTCTTAGACAGGAAAAGCACATTAGGTATATGCTTTTGTTTGGGTTCTGCTATGAGTTCATGGTTTAGCAGGAAACAGTCCAATGTTTCTTGTAGCATGGCTGAAGCAAGATACATAGCAGATTGCTCTGCTAAGTTGTGAAGCCATATGGCTTCGGAAGCTGATATCAGGTCTCTTTGAACTGAATATGGATACTACAATGATTCTATGTGATAACCAGAGTTGTGATGACAAAGAACCCTGTGTTCCGTTGTAACACATAGAAATCTGGTATTTCTGCATACGAGATAAGATGCAGATGATGATGTTTAAGTATTCCCATACTGAAGATATAGATGATGTTTCAGTATTTACATACTGTAGATGCAGATGATGGTGATTCCATATTTCTATACTGAATATACAGATGATGATGTTTCAGTATTCCCATACTGAAGATATAGATGATGTTTTAGTATTTACATACTGTAGATGCAGATGATGGTGATTCCGTATTTCTATACTAAATATAGAGATGATGATGCTTTCAGTATTTCTATACTAAAGATATAGATGATGATGCTTTCAGTATTCACATACTAGAGATACATATGGTGATAGTTCAGTATTCACATATTGAAGATGTAGATGATGATGGTTTGGTTGCTGATGTGCTAACGAAGCCTCTGTCTCGAGTAAAGTTCGAACACTTTCGAGACAAGCTTGGTGAGGTTCGAAAGAACCTTCCTCGAAAAGGGGAGTATTGATGTTGCAGTGGTATTGTATCATCCCTGGGCATCTACCCTAAAGTGATCCAGTGACCTCGGTCCTCAAGAATGAAGAGGGATTTTATCATCCTGGGACATCTGTCCAAAATAGATCCGGTGACTTCGGTCTTCATGAATGAGGTGGGATTGCATCATCCTTGAAATTCGGTTCAAAATGTATCTAGAGGTATCGGCCCCCATGAAAGTGGTGGATTGCATCATCCCTGAACCTCGGTTCAAAATGTATCCAGAGGTCTCAGCCCCCGTGAAAGTGGTGGATTGCATCATCCCTGAACCTCGGTTCAAAATGTATCCAGAGGTATTGGCCCCCGTGAAAGTGGTGGATTGCATCATCCCTGAACCTTGGTTCAAAATGTATCCAGAGGTCTTGGCCCCCGTGAAAAAGGTAGGATTGCATCATCCCCAAACCTCGGTTCAAAATGTATCCGGAGATCTCAGTCCCCGTGAATGTGGTAGGATTGTATCATCCTTGAACTTCGGTTCAGAACCGATCCGGTGAACTTCGGTCATCGAGAAGGTGGTAGGATTGTATCATCCTTGGACTTCGGTTCAGAATGGATCCGGTGAACTTCGATCATCGAGAAGGTGGTAGGATTGTATAATCCTTGAAATTCGGTTCATAACGGATCCGGTGACTTCGGTACTCGAGAACGTGTGTTGATCCCGTAATTCCTAGAGGAAGGATTGACTGAGTTCCACATCTGTGTTGATCCCGTAATTCTGAAAGGAAGGATCGTTAGTAACTCTGTAAATACCTAAATCCCGTAATTCTGAAAGGAAGGATCGTTAGTAACTCCGTAAATACCTAAATCCCGTAATTCTGAAAGGAAGGATCATTGAATTGATCCCATAATTCCAATAGGAAGGATTGTCTGAATTCCACAGATGTGTTGATCTCGTAATTCCAATAGGAAGGATTGTCTGAGTTCCACATCTGTGTTGATCCCGTAATTCTGAAAGGAATGGTCATTAGTAACTCTGTAAAGACCTAAATCCCATAATTCTGAAAGGAAGGATCATTGAATTGATCCCATAATTCCAATAGGAAGGATTGTCTGAGTTCCACAGATGTGTTGATCCCGTAATTCCAATAGGAAGGATTGTCTGAGTTCCACAAATGTGTTGATCCCGTAATTCTAAAAGGAAGGATCGTTAGTAACTCCGTAAAGACCTAAATCCTGTAATTCCGAAAGGAAGGATCGTTAGTAACTCCGTAAAGACCTAAATCCTGTAATTCCAAAAGGAAGGATCATTGGTAACTCCGTAAAGACCTAAATCTCGTAATTTCGAAAGGAAGGATCATGTTGATGTTTTGATGATGTTGATGTTTTTATGATGATGATGATGTACTGATCGAAAGATCAGAGTGTGATGATGATGATATTTTGATGATGTTGATGTTTTGATGATAATGATGTTTTCATGATGATGATGTTTTTATGATGATGATGACGTACTGATCGAAAGATCAGTGTATGACGATGATGATGTACTGATCAAAAGATCAGAGAATGATGATGATAACGTACTGATCAAATGATCAGTATATGATGATGACGACGTACTGATCAAAAGATCAGAATATCATGATGTTGATGCTGTTTGAGAATTGAAGTATGATTATGGTGCTACCGATCAGGTTGCTGATCGAAAGGTCAAAATGCTGAAGATGTCTTTGTTGATCGAAAGATCAAAGTGCTGAAGATATTTCTGATCAAAATGCTGAAGATATTGGTGATGATCGAAAGGTCAAAGTGCTGAAGATGTTGCTGCTGATCGAAAGGTCAAAGTGCTGAAGATGTTGCTGCTGATCGAAAGGTCAAAGTGTTGAAGATGTTGCTGAAAATGTTGCTGATCGAAAGGTCAAAGTGCCGAAGATGTTGTTGATCAAAAGGTCAAAGTGCTGAAGATGTTGCTGCTGATCGAAAGGTCTAAGTGCTGAAGATGTTGCTCATTGAAAGATCAAAGTGTTGAAGATGTTGCTGATCAAAAGGTCAAAAGATGCTGATGTTGATTAAAGAGTTGCTGTCGTCAAATATTGAAGACGAAGACTATATGATGTTGAAAAGCTTCCAATGATTTATAGATGTGTTACCCTGATGATGTTGAAGATGTACTCTCCTACTATTGTTGTTGTTGATGTTGTTGTAGAATACCCTTCTCGTTAAGGGGGAGTGTTGAAATATTGTAACTTCAAAGAATATTCTATATGTATCTTTTGTGTTCCCCGATGGTCCTACTGGGAGAACCACTTGTATTATCTTGTACCCCGATGCTTCTAATCGGAAGAACTAATAAGAGTCATGAGGTTGTCCCCTCTATTTGTAAAGGTGGGTCATTAGCACCCCAGTGTGGTTACTTGAGCCTACATGTGTAACTCGAGCCTACATGATTAACTCGAGCCTACATGTCGGATGAGTTAATTCAAGTGAACGGATGAATATAAATAGAGGTGTGGTGCTCCTCATTTGAGACACACACACACTCACTTGAGTAGTGCACTTGTGGAGGAGAGAAGTAGCTGGAGAAGGAGGAGGATCAGGTTTTTGATCTCCTCGCCGTTTTTATCTTTTACATTTTTGGGGCATCTATATTGAGGAAGCTTTTGTTGGGTTTTTCCCTTTAGGGTTTTCCCAGGATAAATCTGTGTTGTTCTTCTGATGTTGTTTCTTTCAGTGATCTTGTGTATATGCTTTTGTTATGAAAATGAAATGAAATACTGATGTCTTAGCTAAGCATATGAAAAGTTAACAGGTACTCCACATAGAGTACTCAAGAACAAGACACCTGAAGAAGTGTTTTTTGGAAAGAAACCAGAAGTCAGTCATCTAAGAATATTTGGTTGTCTAGTGTATATACACATTCCAAAAGAAAAGAGGACAAAGTTAGATCCTTCAGGAAAGAAGGGTATATTTGTGGGATACTCTGAAAGCTCGAAGGCTTACAAAATATACTTCCCAGGATTCAAGAAGATCGACATCAGAAAATATGTAACATTTGATGAAGACACAGCTTACAACAAATCCAGGAAGAGACCAATTGAAGATCTTGAAGAAACTGTAATACCCAGGATTCGAGATACAACCATGGATGAAGCAATTCCAGAAGAAGATCGAGAAATAGAAGAACCTCAAGAACCTGTAGATCCACCTCAAGAGAAGAATACTCACAAGAGGAAACTTGCATACGTACGAGAGGCTATCCAAGGTGCAAATAGATATGGGGCTTCAGAATAAATGTGCAGAGAAAGGAAGAGAACTAGGTCCTACTTCAGACGTCTAGCCCTATTATGTGGCATCATCGATAAAGAACCTTCCAAATATGAAGAAGCAGCAGAAAAGAAAGAATGGAAGGATGTTATGATCAAGGAGTATTAGTCGATCATAAAGAATGATGTTTGGGATGTTGTCCCAAGACCAGAGGGGAAGTATGTTGTGACTTCCAAATGGATCTATAAGATAAAGCATGCTGCAAATGGTAGCATAGAGAAATATAAAGCAAGATTTGTGGCTAGTGGATTCTCCCTGAAAGAAGGGATATATTATGAAGAGACTTTTGCACTTGTAGCCAGATATATGTCCATCAGATCAATACTTGCTTTAGTTGTAGTAATGAAATGGAAAGTACACTAGATGGATGTCAAGATAGCTTTCTTGAATGGTTTAGTAGAACAGGAACTATATGTGGAGCAGCCACTCGGCTTTGAGACACATGATAAGAAGAATCATGTGTGTAAATTGAAGAAACCCCTGTACGGTTTGAAATAGAAACCTAGGAAATGGTATGGCAGAATTTACAGCTTCCTAAATGGTTTGGGATTTACCAAAAGTAAAGCAGATTCCAACCTTTACTACAAGGTTGAAGAACGGAACCCAGTCACATGCTCCTAGTATATGTAGATGAGTTGTTTTTAACAGGTACAAATGGGTTGATTGCTGACATGAAGAGGAAGCTGGCTATTGAGTTTGAAATGAAGGACTTGGGTATGATGCATTACTTTCTAGGCATGGAGGTGTGGCATAATAAGGATGGAATCTCCCTAGGATAAGGGAAGTATGCAGTCGAGATCTTGAAGAGATTCGGGATGATGGGTTGCAATGCCATGACCATACCTATGGCATCAAATCTGAAGCTATTGAGTGATGTTTCATCAGAGTCAGTTGATGCTATGATGTATTGTCAGATGATTGGGTCCTTGATGTACCTAACAAATATGAGACTAGATATTTGCTTTGCTGTGAACACATTGAGCCAGTTCCTAAAAGATTCGAGACATGTTCACATGATTGATGTAAAGCATATTCTGAGGTACCTAAAGGGTATAGTTGATTATGGGCTCAAGTATGAGGCAAATTAGAAGATTAACCTAGAAGGTTATGTGGATTTGGATTAGGCAGGCAGTTCCATTGATAGGAAGAGCACTTCAGGGTGTTGCTTCAGTATGGGATCAAGTGTGATCTCCTAGTTTAGTAGGAAGCAATCTTATGTGGCACTGAGTACAGTCGAAGTAGAGTATATTGCAGCTTGTTCTACTAGTTTTGAGGCAGTATGGATGAGAAAGCTACTATCTAACTTATTTGATCTCTAGCTGGATGCTACTTGTATATATTGCGACAATCAGAGTTGTGTGAAGTTGTTGGAGAACCCAATGTTCCATGACAAGTCGAAGCATATTGAGATCAAATATCACTATATCATGGATATGCTATAGAGAGGAGCAGTGAAGCTCCAATATGTTGCGACAAATGAGAATATAGCTGATGTGCTAACCAAACCATTAGCTAGAGTGAAGTTTGAGTACTTCAGGAAGGAGCTAGGTGTTCTCCATATCGAGGTTCCCTCCAAAGGGAATTGATGTTTCCGTTATCCTTTCTAACATTGTGGAAGGTTGGGCTCCACATGGTCAGATGTAAGTGCAGAGATATTCTGATGTGATTGTAGGATGTGTTCCCACATGATTAGTGCAGAGACATTCTAATGTGTTTGTGGGATGTGTTCCCACATGATTAGTGCAGAGACATTCTGATGTGATTGTGGGATGTGTTCCCACATGATCAGTGCAGAGACATTCTGATGTGATTGTGGGATGTGTTCCCACATGATTAGTGCAGAGCCATTTTGATGTGATTGTAGGATGTGTTCCCACATGATCAATGCAAAGACATTTTGATGTGATTGTGGGATGTGTTCCCACATGATCTGTGCAGAGACATTCTGATGTGATTTTGGGATGTGTTCCCACATGATCAGTGCAGAGCCTTTCTGACAAGCTGAGGTCGGATGTAAGTGCAGAGCCTTTCTGACAAGATGAGGTTGGATGTAAGTACAGATCCTTTCTAACAAGATGAGGTCGGATGTGAGTGCTGGGCCTTTCTGAAATGGGTTTTGGATGTGTTCCTCCCATGGTCAGATGTGAGTGTTGGGTGTGCATTTCTGACATGGTTCTTGGATATGTTCCTCCCATGGTCAGATGTAAGTGTTGGGTGGGCCTTTCTGACATGGTTCACTCCATGGTCATATATAAGTGTCGAAGATGATGAAGACCTACATGAAGGCTAGGTCTACAACCAGCATGAAAAAGGGCTGGCTCTATAGAACTTCATGTGATGAGTAGAATTGAGAGATAACACCATTTGTTCAGGATAGTGGAAGCAGTGATGATGATCCAGTGATGATCCAGACTTGATGATGATCCAGTGATGATCCATACTTGATGATGATGACTTAATGATGAGGACTTGATGATGATGAATTGATGATGAGGACTTGATGATGATCCAATGATGACCCAGAGAAGAAGAATTCTGCTAATAAATTGTGTCGAGAGAATGCCTTCCTAGTTAAGAGGGAGTGTTGATGTATTTGTAACTTCCGAATGTATTCACTTATATATTATACCCCAATGTCCCTATTGGGAGTATTAGTGATGTAATTGTGTCATGTCACACCCCGATGATCCTATTGGGAGAATCAATAAATTAAACAAGTCATGTAAATTCATTGAGGATAACCCTCCTTATTGTTCAAGGGTTAAAGTCCCCGTAGTTGCGGGGCACTAGGGTCATTAGACTCTTCTAGAGAAGTTGGCCCTGGTGAGTTAATGTCAAGTCAGGAATTAGTATAAATAGAGAGTGATCCTCTCTGTTTATCACACAGTCAAACAAACTCAATTGTAGTGCATAACTGAGAGAGAGAGAAGAAGCTGGGACAAGAGAGAGAGAGAGACTACTGCTGTTGAAAGATCATCTTTGTATCTTTGGATTTTACTTTTGGTGTTGATTCTATCTCTAAGGAAGTTGTGAGGTTTTATCCTTTATGGTTTCCCTGAGGAAAATCTTTGTGTTCGTTGTCTCTTGCGATTGATTGTTGTGCTTGTTATTCTCTCAAATAAGATCTTAAGATCATATAGCTTAAATGTGAAAAATCTAACATTTGTCCCTCAAGATAAGTGTGATGTAGTTGTATACAATTCAAATACTAAGGATTTCTATACACGAGCTCTAATTACATTTGATGGTAGCATACATTTGAGGGCAGCAAGGGCATTGTCTCGTCTCCAAGGAAAAGTGCTTTCTGTCTGTATGCATTGGAAACATATTACCTGTTAACAAACATATTACAACACAATTTTATGTCCTGTCCCAATCTACTTTGTTCTAAATACCGAGTTACCAAGTATGATTGAATCTTTTCAACAAAATGCGGGTAATGGTACTGATTGGAGAGACAGGTTCTGGAAAGAGTACCCAGTTGGTGCAGTATCTTGCAGACTCGGGCTTTGCCATAAAAGGTTCCTTGCTATGTGCACAACCCAGGAAAGTTGCCACAATGTCTCTACAACAAAGAGTTGTGGGAGAATGCGAAGGAAGCTATGGAGACATACAGTATGTTAATTGTTTCAACATACACTCCTAGAGAGCATTTAGTAGCGAAGGTTAACTATATGACTGACCATGTAATCCAATTATGTATGTCAGATTCAGTGTTGATAGATATTAATTATATCATAGTAGATGAAGCACATGGAGCACATACCTTCTTTTAACATTGCTTAAAATATGTTTTTTCAAGAGACTGGAATTGAGGCTTATCATAATATCTGCAACAAAAGATGCACATACAATATCAGATTATTTTGGTGGTTGCAACATTTCCATGTAACTGGAAGAAATTTTCCTGTAGATACTAAGTACATTACAAGGGATGATTCCAAAGCTTTACAAAACTCTGTCGTGCAGCATGACCAGCTGAGTGTTCCTTCATATGTCACTCAAGTGATAAAGGTTGTTGCTGAGATTCATGCCAAAGAAGAACAGGGAGCCATTCTTGCATTTTTAACTTCCCAAGTAGAAGTAGAGTGGGCTCGAGAAAAATTTCAAAAACCTTCAGCATTGACACTTGCTTTGCATGGAAATATTTCAATGGAAGAACATAGGCATGTATTTGTAGATGCACTTGCAGGTTTAAGGAAATTTATTTTTGCGACAAATGTGGAAATGACATCTCTAACCATTCTCGGGGTCATATTTGTTGTGGACTCTTGCATGGAAAAAGAGAGCAGGTTTTAACCCAAAATTGGTACTGATGTGCTAAGGGTAGGCCAAATCATCCAGAGTGCAACTACTCAATGATATGGTCATGCAGGTCGCACCCAACTAGGGATATGATACCATATTTACATAGAAGAATATTTTAATTCTATGGCACCCCATAGAGATCCAAAGATCCTGCAAGTTCATCTAGTAATTGCCTTTCTAAAACTTCTTTCTTTAGATATCTAGGACCTTGAATCCTTTGATTTTGTTCAAGCCCCAAGCCATGAGGAAATAAGTGTAGCTGTTAAAAAATTAATCTAGTTAGGTGCCGTGGTTTATGGCCAGAAAGGCCTAAAAAAATTAATTGAATCTTGTTTGAATCTCATCAAGCTGGGTGTAGAACCTCAATCAGGAAAGATTATTCTAGACAGCTTATCTCGGCATTTGGGTAGGGAAGGCCTTGTACTTGTAGCTTTGATGGAAAATGCAACAAGTATATTTTGTAGGTTTGGTACAGGGGCATAAAAATAAAAGTCTGATTGTTTAAAATTTCGTTTTTGTCATCCAAATGGAGACCTTTTTACTCTTCTTTCAGTTTACAAGGAGTGGGAGGATAAACATAAATTCGGTGGGAACAAATGGTGCTGGGAAAATAGAATCAATGCCAAATCCATGGTGATATGTAAATATTCTATAACAGAAATGGAACTGTGTCTCAAGTATGAGCTTGGTATATGTTTCCTGACTTACTGGAGTTGGTCTCCATTTGGTTCTAGCACATGTGGTGTAGCTTTGAGAAAAAATATTTTTTCTTGTATGGTTGAAAACCTGGCCATGTTTTCTAGATCTGACTGGCTAGGATATGATGTAGCTGCTACAGAACATCAAGCATATTTGCATCTATCATGCTCATTTTTAGCTTTAGGTCACAAGCCCAAATGGGTTTTTTTTGGGTAACTTTTATGCACCACGAGGCAGTTTTTGATTTGTGTGACAACAGTAGAGGAGGATTGGGTCTCTACAATTTAACCTCGTCCTTCATATGACATCCATCTGTTAAAAGAACTTGCAATGCAGAAGAAATTGATTTATGGAGTTGGAAATTTCCTTTTGAAGAGGTTTTAGGAAGAATAATAACAATCTACATTCTCTTGTCGCTCACATTCACCAAAATTGCAACAACCATTGGCTTGGTATAGAGGTTGACCATGTTAAAAGAGAAATACAACTCTTTTCTATTCCAGATAAATTGCATCAGGCATATGGCATGCTGAAAGATGTCTTGGACTCTGAAAGAAGGTGGATAAATTTATAGGCTATTTATTAATGTACTTAGGTTCAAANTATATATATATATATATATATATATATATATATATATATATATTTCAAATTTTGAATATTTTATGTATAATTTGGTCGTCCAGTTTTTGTATGGTTCCGGTTCCTGAGACCGGTTGGTTCGATGATCGGTCCGGTTCTGGTAACTTTGCTTTAGTATCGTGTAGCTACATTGAGATTGCACCATTTCATTGTTTGCAACCAATGAAGTTCATCTTAGCTATACTTGATTGTTAACTAATGGAAAATTAGCATAAAGTTAGTCCATTGATAGAAAGGGAAGAAATAAGTGGATCAATGTCTCAAACATCAACATGTTGTACATAATGTATTACATCAAGTTGATTTTTCTGACCAATACCAAATTATAGAGACTTCTTTGTATGATTCCTACTATGTTTATGCACCCAATTTATGGGATTTCCCAATTTCCTGCGTCATGTTGCAATGCATTTGTTTGGCTTGTTTGCTCACACTTTTGGATTTAATTATGTATCTCTATTTTTTTGTTGTATTACTAGGCATGGTTAAGGAATATCTAGTTAAACATAATATGTAGTCTCAATAACTCTCTTGGGGTGTGTGCCCTTGTTTTGTGGGTCCTTAACCCCCTTTTGAAGGGATGCCTCCCTTCTTGAAGGAACACCTCATCTTATTTTATGTGCTTATTTCCATGTTATGAGTGGCAATATCTAGCTTCTTTAGGGCCTTTTGTAGCATCATTTCCTTCCAGACCTCTTTCTACAATTTTTTTACTTTTTCCATGGTGACTTTCATTCATTTCAAATCCCGCTATATATGTTTACAAATTCATGAAAAATACATCATGTCATTTTACATCTGCAGTTTCCTTTTGCCATGAAATTTGTTTATGATCATTGGTGAGAGGACATACTAGTTTGTTTTTTTCCTATATTCTTATTTACTCCAAGACAAAGTCTTGAAATTTTAATAGATAGTTCACTTTTTTATTCATTGTGCAATTTATTTGGCATAAACTCTTACATATATTTGGAAGTTGGTAGTCTAACAACCAAAATATGAATATTGATTTATTTGCATTGATAACTATTTTTCTGTTGGCAATGGAGTTGGGAAATGAGCTCTTTGACATTAAAGGGGAAGGGTTTTGAACAAGTTCTAGCTTCGTCTTCCAATTCTATTGTAGCCTCAACACAACAAGTAACCACATATTCTAATAACTGAGGTATTCTTTGTACCAGTATGTTCAGGTACTTGCATAACATGTAATTGTGGGAAAATCATCAATGATTGGTTCTAAATTCAAACCTCTTTTGAGATTACCCATATCCTTAGTCTAGGACCTAGGTCAAGTTGGCTCAATTTAGACAAATTTTGGTTCTAGCAAATCTTGTCTAACTAGAACATGGATGCCATGAATGGAGATAATATACGTCTTTTGGTGCATTGAACCATCCTAAGATCACTAGCAACAGCCCAAAGTTTGAGGAAAAAATTGGCAATGTTTAGGGTAAAAACATTTATCTTGTGGAATTGGGGTGAATCATTTTAGAAAAAAATGGCAATTGGAAAATGTTTTTTTGGAAAAACACCACAAAAATTAGTGTATGGGATTAATTTCACCCCTAAAATTTTCCTTGGGACTTGGGATTGTAATGCCCAGAGTTGTCTAGATCCCTCTATTCTAATTTTTTTGTAGGCACCCTCATTTATCAATCATGAAAAACACATCATTTAGTTGGTCTTGGTTATACATCTTTGATTTTAGTAGTTCATTGTCCTGACAGCTTAGGAAGATTTGATACTCTGTCAAGTACACTCATTTCCCTTTAAAATTACTAGCATTTCCTTAAACTTACATCATTCTGAGGACATTCTTTAGTCTGGGGATCCTCAGTCTATGAAATTGGAAATACAAGTATTCGTGTTGCACTTTTTCCTTTTCTTTATGAATGTTCTAAAGCCTGGAATGAGTTGCTCCTTCAATATGTCTTCATCTGAACCTTGCTTGAGAATCAGAACTGGAGCAATTACAATCATGGATAATATTCTTGAAAGCGTGTTTGAAAGTTGGCCCTTGTTCTCCTTTATCTAATTCACCTATTCTATTTCTTTTCTCAAATCTTGGTTGTTTATATGTTAAAGAATAGTATGTTTGATTAGTGATACAACATGCTTAATCGGTGGTTTAATCGCTTCTATGAAGTGATGCTCCTGCATTCTTATTGATATGGCAATAGCACATGCAAACATGGATTTTCACTCTCAACTATATACACAAATAGATAAAAAGTTGCTTGAGCTGTCTAATTGTTCATGTCTGCATCATTATAGGCCACATGACTTCTGGTCATTATTGTGAGCAACTTTTTCTCATAAGAGAATCTCATCACTTTTTGTATGTCGTTCTACCAGATGCATATTTTTCTCCTTTATCTAATTCACTTGTTCTATTCCTCTACTCAAAGCTTGGTTGTTTATATTTTAAACAATAATATGTTTGATTAGTGATACAATATGCTTGATTGGTGGTTTAAAGTTTAAACTCTTATATGAAGGGATTCTCCTGCATTTTGATTGATATGGAAATAGAAAAAGAAAACATGGATTTTCATTCTCAAATATATATAGAAATAGATAAAAATCAGCTTAAAATGTCTAACTGTTCATGTATGCATGATTATAGGCCACATACCTTCTAGTCATTATTGTGAACAAATTTTTATCATAAGAGAATCTCATTACTTTTTGTATGTCGTTCTACCACATGCATATTACTTCTTTTATCCGAAAACAACTGCCAACCAACTGATTCTTTTCACTGGGATCAAAAGCCAAACTCAATACTTGAATTCTGCTTTGATTGACCTCTTCTCTAGATTCTCGAACCCTTGCAATCAAATTCCATAAGCTTAATAGTTCTGAGTTGTTTAGAACTCTGTTATCATATCCATGATAGCTAGAAGGAACCTATTTCAGTTTAATAGTCAATTCCTTGTTCTTATCCATTTCACTATTGAATATCTTCTCTAGAGGGGATATCCTGGTATGCATTACTTTGTATAGGAAAGCCATAATAAATGTTGTGTATGTATATGTATATTTTTCCTCTCACTGGTTAGTCTATAGGATATTTATACCTCAAGGTCCATTTTCCAAATGTGTGGGGAATAAATACCCTTTTTGTGGAATATAAGTTATGAGGTCAAGCATAGAACTCCTGACGTACTCATATATCACAAAAAAAGAATCCAACACCAACAAATCCACTGCCATTCCGTTGCATAACAAAATCCCATCAAAGAATATAGAGGCCATTGTTACTCACCTTTCATGGTCTGACAAGATCAAAGGAGTTTTCATAGGAAAAAAATATAAGACTCTGAGCCTCCCGCTGTTGCATTCTCTATCACACTCAAGAATAAGTGGCATTAACATTCCCAGTGGTATCAGTGTCATGTGTTGAGGGCTCTCTCTGGTTTGTAATTGTTATCTTTTCCATGTATTATGAGGCATATCCCTATGGTGGTATTTCTAGAGTGACATATCCCTACTGTGGGATATCTTTCCAGGTTAACAATTACTCTACTCTGCTAATAATTTTCTACCACTGATATTGATTTCAAGTAGATGCAATAGTACCCAGTTTTATCGGCAGTCCAATGTTTATGCAATGATGACCTAACATCTACTTTTTGAAGGGACGACAATTGCAATCCTTTCAGAATTAACGGAAGTGAATTAATGTTTAGTATTGTTGGTTTTCAGAACATGTAATATTCAGTATTAGTGGTTTTCAAAAGATGAGAATATTACTTATAAAGTTGATTCAAATATGGAACCCTAATCGATTTTTCAAACCCTCTAATTTTTCTATATATAATCCTATATAAGCTATGCTGATCAACTTAAGAAGGATCGGTAATTGAGTTCCATGGCACAATTTGTTAGAGGTCGCAACAATGAGGCAACGATGTCGGTCTCTTTTGAGAAGTAAGAAGCTATAATTAGAGCACTTGCTTTCTATGATTCTTCAGGAGATGTAGGTTTCCCTGTCTAAGACGTTGGTGCTAAGTCATAGAACAAACGATCTTAATGAATTGTAAAGTTGAACTGAATTTTTTTGTTATAGTTCTTTAAAAATGAATGGTAAATGGGATAGAGAATCTCACACTGCAAACAATTTGATGTGATTTGTGCTTAGTAGTTCTTCCTTTAACATGGTATCTTCATGACAAATATCCATGACTGGTCATATGGTTTTGTTTCAGAAACGTCTGTGAAAATGCAATTTGGATAAATGTTGTAAATCAATGCAAATAGCTCTATAATCCAAATAAAATGAGTATATCAATAGGTAGCATGTTGAACAAAAAAAAAAAGTTATTGGGAAGTTGGTAAACTACGAGTATCATCCCCCAGGGGGGTGCTCCTGAGCAACTGTCAGGTACAATGGAACTCCTCTTCTATGCTTGTTATGTGAAAAAGGGAAAATGGTGGAAAGTTGAAAACTTAGAAAAATTGTTGGCAAGTTGTTGTAACACAGTTTTTGAATTCTACATTCTCGTCGGGACTTAAAAACATGGATGTAATACCACAAACATAATTTATTAATAAAAATCCTATTTCATTGTCCTTGTAAGGTCATAAACAACATCAAACTGATCTTAAGCATCATAAAATTTAAAGAAAACTAATCTTAGTTATTAAGAAATAATCTCAATGATAGTGCAAACATGTGAATTTTTGCAATTATTTTTAAAATATAAATTTTCTCACTAATTAGTATTTTGTATGATATCTTTATTGCACCAAATGAGCCCAACATATATGTTCTGTACATAATTTAATGTTTATATGTGTTTTTGTTAATGTCCTATGTTTATTAGAAATTCTGTCATAATAAATAATTAAGAATATCAATGTTCAAGGTCAAATGTTGGGTACTAAGCTAAGTTACCAGATTCGGCCCTAAGCCTAACCGCACCTGAATCATATTCTTTCCAATCGGATTCTCAGATTCTTCCACCTTGTTTTGACACATCTAAATTTGTTTACATATTATAAATGTAGGATAATTAGGGTTAATTAGGGTTAGGGTTCTGAATCCCTGATTTCTAATTTTAGGATGAGTGCCACACCCATATCGGATTCGTCAACTGATTCTGATCACACCCAGAGTTCATGTAACCTTGGTACTAATTCTAAGGCTTATCTAGTCCTTAAATTTCTTAATATAGCTAAAATAGGGCTAAACATTGGCTACTGGTCAGAGGAACATGACCACTTGTTGGGGAATTAGACCTTCTTTGATACCACTTGTGATACACAAAATAATAAAGACACATAAAACATATAAAGGAGTTAATTCAATATACCAGTAAACATCAATAAATACCACAACTTTCATTTCACAATTCCCAAGGTAGGGTTTCACACTTCCTAAGGCACAACCTCAGGAAAATGCACTCTGAAATATGTTTGAAATATCTTAGAAGATGCATGAAATATGTTCTTCAGATTAACGAAACAAATATGGTCCCTTTTGAATGCTATAACCATTTGATGTGCATATAATGGGTATGTTGACAAGGAACCAATCGTCTTGAACAAATGTTTAAACAAAATATTGTCTCATGAAATGAAAATTTTACGTTGTGCCAAAATTTAGCATCTGAATGAAACATCACAATAGAAGTAGCAACAACGACAACAAAAATGGCTTCCAAAAATTATGCCCCAACCCATGTCATCCTTTTTTAGCATATGGATACTATTCCTCGACCCCTGTCACCCTTTTCAGCATATGGATATCATAGATATTCTCCATCACTAGCTGGACCCGTGAAAATAAGGACATCAATTCCAATTGGCTCAACACCTTCCCATTGAAGTCATCATTCATAATTCTTAAGCAATGACACCAATATGGCCTTCTCCATTTCATATTGCACCACCTCTGTAGAGGAAATTGCAACAAACCCAAACCCAAGATTATATTTTTTTGTAATATGACTGATAGATTTTATTATATTAAAATGTACACAATATACAAAATTATGATACTGTCAGCTTGCCACTAGGGAAATGAGGAAAACAATAGAATTCTAGAAATTAAAATATAAGATTGTCTTTGATGTCTATGGATTGTAACTGTACTAAAATAAAATAGTAAGATGACTAGATTTACTATAACTAAACATAGGATTGCAAGAAATTGCATAGAAATAGAATGGGTACAGGGAAACCAACTAACACTATTTATCCTCAGAATACAGGTTGATTGGCTTGTCAGGACAGGAGCCATTTCCATCCTTAGCGAGGATGACTTCAACACCCCATATTTCTCTAGATAGAATATCGTGCTTGTGTTCCATCAACTAAAGCTCATGGGCATGACTAATCTCAATGTATAGAATACAACATAAGGTTTCAGCATCAATACTGAACTTGTGTTGCTCTCAACATTGTGTCTTGGCCTTGGACTCCATGAATTCCACCTCTTGCTTTACCCTTTACAAGATGTTTTGAGTGTAGGCCTAAGCACCCTGCATAGCTTCTTGCAACAAACGAGGTTGTTTTCCCTTGATATGTCTAGAGATGGCCTTGTTCTTTTGTGTTGATTCATATGGCCTCGTTTTCTTGCTCTCGGGGCCATAGGAATCAATGAAAAAAACCTTTCCCAAAGACAACTCATAGCCTCTTGCATCGTACAAATTTTGAACTTCACATAATCTTTGTTCTATGACAATTTTGGGCTCAATGATAGCCTCAAGCCTTATGCACAATATTTATCCATAGACACCAAGACCAACAAATTTGAGACCAACAATTTCAAGACCAACCAATTGAGAATATGATACTAGCAAATTCGAGACCAATAAATTCAAGACCAACCAATTGAGAACCCAATACTAGCAAATTCGAGACCCTTCGACCCCTGTATTGAGCATAAACGACAAAGCAACCACCCAATGCCATAAGTATGTGATCAGTGTCTCACCTAGCAACATCATTTTGCAGTCAAGGAGTGCTGCTAGGAAATGGAGAGTGCCTATTATGCAACAGAACAAACATAAGCTCTCCTACACTTTCCAACCACCAAAACCTATCCACATTTCACCTTTCATTATTCTCTACATGCATCATGGAGGGTAGGCATTATTATATTGCATGTTGTCAATATTTAGATGGCAGCCACATGGATAGTGGATGTGCCACCCACCTGTATCCCATCATGCCAAGTCTCTTCCCGAACACCCCATCTGAGGTAAGCCCAAGCTTATATTGATAAGATAAGATAATTTTATTAATGTTGAACAAGTGATCATAATTTTATAAATTTATTTTTGAACCAGTGCAGACCAAAACTGGCCACAGTTCGAGGGCTAAGACAAGTGTATCATATCTATTAAATAATGAATTGAAATCTAAACTAAACTCAAAAAATCCCAACATGAGTACAAACTCATTGATATTGAAATCCAAAACTGGTGGTGCATGCATCAACCCATATAGTACAACTCCCTCTTCTTGGGAGAATCCTTTGACAATTGATGTAAATAGTATCATCAAGGTAAACTCCCTCTTGTTGAAAGAATAATTTTGTAAAAACCTTATCTTGACACTCTTCCATACTCCCATCTACTATAATCAAGCAATCAATCATTGATTACACAATTAATTCTGTAATTGTCTCCTTGAGGTTCGAGGCACACTTCTCCATCATGACTTCTTGTGCACATACCATCCAACACCTAAAATTGTGTTCATGGAAAGACATGACACCATGTTGATGGTAGTATCAAGCCTGTTAGTAAGCTTGTTCACACCTAAAGCTTCCGCGCTTCCTGCAAAATACCGTTGCTATTGTTGCTCTCCCTTCCCTTTATTTTGCTCAAGAATCTGAGAAGGATAGTGAATATGCTTGTTGCATTCTAAGCATTGGATATGACTCAAGTTTTTCTTTATCTGACATGAAGAATTTAGCTCTTCCTCCTTAATCCTCTTGACCTCCTAGGTCCTCCTTTCCTACCTCCTCTCTCCACCTTAATGATGAGAGTCAGGTTTGTTACATCATCATCATCATCCTTGTATATGATTGAGACTTGTTGTAGTCTTATTTTCTCTCCAATGAAAGAATCACATTACTACTAGAATTTAGGTAACTTTTCCTGACCATAGGTAACTTAGACAAAGTTGTACCATGATGGACTAAATCCATTCAGAGAAATATGAACTAGCTCATTATTCTCAACTGTCCCCAATTGCAGCAATATGATCTCTCAACTCCATTATCTTCATGAGATAGCTTCTCACGGTATATTTCTTGCTCATGGGGGTTGTGTTGAGCTTGTTTTTTAAGAGAATCTTCTTAGATACATTCATACTTTGGTACAACCTGAATAAGAGCGAACCCTGGGATATTCTAGGTATTGGTCCATGAGCGACACCCCCATGGTTTCATAGTTGAGTGGTATAATATATTTGTTGCACTGTTTGAGTGTGCTAAGTTATAAGAAATCCATGGGATTTGTATGGGATACAAACGGAGATCTGTTTTGTGCACATTTTGTCTATGAAATTTCATCATTACCTTTTATTTTATAGATTGTTGTATTTGGGTCTGTAGCTCCAGTATTTGGGGTTTCATTACGGTTCACTTTAAGCAGACCCAAACACTCATGTAGTGCAACAGAGATCTTAGTCCACTTAAACCTACTTAAGCCACGAGGATTCCTTGCTCTGCTGCTCCAGTAATTAGGGATTACTTGCTTGTGTACTAGGTAACTGAATTTATTCTCTCTCAGGTATGTCCTTTGTTCCTATAGTGACTTGTCTCTTAATAGACAATATCTATTCTAAAAAAATATTTTTGAGGATAAGGAAGGTTTCAACAACGTTTCAACTCTCCTAGTGGCTTATTATTTGTTTTCTTTGTACTTTGCATTTGACACGAGATAGATTTACTACTGTTGTTATTTATTGTCTTTGTATGATTTTCATATTTGAAACAGGGACCTTGGGGAGTGTTAAAGTTGAAAGTGATGAAAATTCTTAGAACATTAATCCAACCCCTTAGTACCTTAGTTTAACTCCTTAGTCAATTTTATTGCATTTTTCATTAATACACTATGGTTTTAGACCTAGGGTGCTTAGTTGGACCAATAACAAGATAAATCGATGCATTCACACCCACATGAGTTCTCCAGCTCAGTCAACCATCCAAATTTGTGCCCTCATCATTTCTGGTGCACTCCCATTCATTGAATGTGGATAGTTTGGTTGACTAGGAGCGCTAGAGGTGGATTTTGTCCAATTTTGGGGTGATTTGGTGCATTTAATGCCACCTAGAGCCTCTAACCCACCTATTTTTCCACACCCATGCTTTCCAAGGTGTTATGATGACCCCATGTCACCTAAGCCATTTCCACACAACAATTCGTGTCCATTTGGGCTAATTTGGAGCGTGATTGGCCCACCTAGCGGGGATTGAGGTCAATTTGGAAAATTCCATTTGTACAGTCACATTTGGATTCCTAAGCCTTTAAAAAAAATTCTGATGTAATATAAACCTATTACTAGCATGTTTTTATGTTAGACAGTCAAAATATAACCTATTTCTGTTCACATTGCATGTGTAAATTACTTCTCATTTAATGGTTTTTTGTTGGTTTTGCAGCAAATTTGATTTGTGAGTTCTCTAAGGATCCTAGATATTTATATAGATCAAAATTATCACATGGTATAATATATGAGAGGATTTTATTGAGATTTAAATCAATCCAGAGCGTCTTGAGCTGCATTTTGAGAAAAATTCCAGATAAACTTGAGTTGTTTTTGCAAGACATTCAACAATTTCATCACCATTAGTGTATGAATAAATGGAAGGTGCCCACATATTTCCAACACCTTTAAAATTCTTCAATTTTAAGGTATATATGGTTATTCAATTGAGATCAAAGGGTCTCTACAGAGTTACCATGGGAACAGAGGTGGAGCCAAACTTTGTTGGAGAGAAAGCCAAGTACTTCAACATATTGGATGAAGCATATGGATTGTTATTCCTGAGTATCTCAAGAGAGCTTTTGTTCAACATAGACAGTTTAAAAACCCCCAATGAAATATGGGTAAAAATAGAGAGACTCTTTAGGAAAACTGATGAACTAAGAGGGCACCAGCTTGAGAACAAGCTCATCATCCTGAGCCCAGCGCACTTTGACACTTTCCACGACTTCTTCACCAAGTTTAATTCATTTTTGTTGCAGCTAAAGAAATGTGGGATTGAGAAGAAATAGGACCAGTTGATTATGTCCATCCTTTCGAAGTTGAGGCCGAAATTCTCTGTCTTTGTCAGCACATTTCATTCTGGCAAGTCAACACTTCAAAACTGGAAAATGGCAAGTCTATCTATCTTCATGGAGTCCCTCACCCAAGAGAAAGACAAGCTAGTACAAATGGGAACCATCAAGGCTAAGGATCAAGCCTTGGACATGGGAGTTTTGAATGCCTCAAAGGGAAATCCCAGGGCAAAGAATTTGAAGCTGCCAAAGAAGAAGAAACCATAAAAACCCAAATCCAGTGATGGGGGTTTGAATCCTCCCAAGGAGAAGGACAAGAAGGGAAAAAAGAAGGCCAAATGCAACTATTTCCATAAGGGATGACATCTAGAAAGGTCATGCATGAAGAAAACCATTGACCAGATGGCGCAACTGCTAGAGAAGAACAACATCCTAGTCCTAGACAACACAAGGAAGAAGGATGACACCTCCAGTTCAGATGGAAAGGAGAAATGTCATGATTTGGTAGCAGGTACCTCTAATTCCTCATCTTTCATCATTTATTCGAGGGCTTCTATACACATCGTAGCCATAAGATATCTCTTCTCCTCCATGCATTCGAATGCTATCCTAGTAGTTCGAATGGGGGATGATTCGGAAATCCAGACGAAGGGGATTGGTAGGATTGATTTAGAGCGTGGTTTCTTCAGTGATGTGTTGTATGTACCAGACCTTGTAGCAAATTTGTTGTCAGTGTATCAAATGAACCATATAGAAAAATCAAAGAGAGTGGCCTTCACTCCAGACATGGTAGAGATTTCAAAAATCACATCAAACCAAGTTGTTGCAATTGGGTATGCATACCACCATGAGAGGATGTACAAGTTTTCGAACTTCCTCCCCACTTCCAATGACCAAGCTCTTCTCTCACATGACAATGAGACTTCCAAGCTATGGCATGAGAGGTTTGGTCACATGAAATACAAATACGTCCAAGCACTACATAGAGATGAGATGGTGGAAGGACTTCCACAAATCAAATCATCAAATGGAGCATGCATTGGGTGTGTAGTTGGGAAGCATCTAGAGCAAAGCTATGAGAAGGGGATGGAAAGGAGAGCCACATAACCAATTGGGTTGGTACATTCATATATGATTGGTCATATTCCCACTCCATCATATGGTAGATCAAGGTATGTACTCACATTTATTGATGATTACTCGAGATTCTGGTGGGTGTACTTCCTCAAATTAAAGTCTGAAGTTTTTGAGCAATTGAAGATTTGGAAGGAATTGGTAGAAAATTAGAGTAGGCATAAGATTAATATCATTAGGACTGATAATGGTAAGAAGTATGTCAACAAAAAACTACAACACCTTTCTGAGGAGTGTGGCATCCGAATGCAACTCTCAACTGCCTACACACCACTACAAAATGGTGTGGCAGAGGGGAAGAATAGATCTCTCAAGGAGATGAACACTTGCATGATTGAAGCAAGGGATATAAGTCCCAAGCTATGGGATAATGCCATTAATTGTGCTGCACACATACAAAACAGATCCTTCTACAAATCAGTAAAAGGAAAGACTCCCTACGAGGCATGGTTTTCCCATAAACCAAATGTCTCAAATTTTAGGATTTTTGGATCAAGAGCATGGGCTCGAATCCCTTCTAAAAAGATGAAGGACTTGCAGCCACAAAGAAAGGAATACATCATGGTTGGGTATGGTGAGGATAAAAAATGTTACAAACTCTTTGACACTTCCACTCTCAAAACATTTGTTGAAAGAAGTCTGCAATTCAAAGAGGAACCAATACCATATTTTGAGCTTGCACCGGGGGAATGCTCTTCTACTCAACAATTCGATGATGTAAGTGATGATTCATGCTCTATTTTTTCTGATATTCCTGAATATGATATGGCTGTAGATGAAATTTATATATATGAGTCACCAACAAGGCCCAAGTGGGATGAAAAAATTCATACAAGTTGCAGGGGAATTGGCTGGAAATCCCCAAGAGCCTAGGAAGACTAGATCTCAAACTAGTAATGATTCATTTGCAAGTGATAGTGCTCTTGCTGAGCACTGTTATATGCTGATTGGATCTGATCCATAGACATATCAGCAAGCTTCTAATTACCCAATATGGAAACAAAAATGGAAGAATATTTCCATTCTCTCCAAGAGAATGAGACATGGGAATTGGTTCCCCTTCCTCCCAAGAGGAAGATTGTTCAATGCAAGTGGATATTTCGAACCAAAATTGATGCTGATGGTTCAGATGTGAAATGCAATGAAATATTAGTTGCTAAAGGATACTCTCATTCCCATGGTGTGGATTATACTGAGACCTTTGCACCGGTTGCAAAGATGGACTCCATTACACTAGTTCTAGCAATTGCAGCTAGTAAGGGTTGGAAAGTGCACCATATGGATGTCAAGAGTGCATTCCTACATGTTTAGATACAGGAAGAGATATACATGTAGAAACTTGAAGGTTTCCAAGAGGATCCTTCAATTGTTTGCATGTTTAATAAATAACTCTATGGACTCAAGCAAGCCCCGGGGCTTGGTATGCTAAAATGGATGCTTTCTTGCTCTCTATTGGCTTCACTAGATGCAAATCAGATTCTAAGTATATTTGTAGAAACATGGTGGTATTTTGCAGGTTATTTTTCTTTATGTTGATGAACTTCTAATTACAAGAAGCTGCACCACTTCAATTGGTTCAAACTTCAATTAAGTCATCTTTACATAGTGAATTTGCCATGACCGATCTAGGATTGCAAAGGCAATTTTTGGGTTTCAAAATTGAGCAAAGTGAAAGGGGCATCATGACGAGTCAACCAAAGTATGCTTTAGACCTACTAAGTAAGTTTAACATGGCTGAGTGTAATGCATCCAATTATCCCTTTCTTTCTAGCATCAAATTGCATGAATTTGGCAATTCTTCATTGGTAGATTTTACACTCAACAGGAAACTAGTTGGCAACTTGCTCTATCTCACACATACAAGACCAGATTTATCTTATGCTGTAAGTGTTGTATAAAGACATATGCACCAGAAATATGTGCTCCATTGGAAGGCATCCACAATAATTCTTCAGTATGTCCAGGGTACAAATAATTTCAGGGTGCACTATTCAGCTAGTGCTTCACTTCAACTAGCTGGGTTTTCTTATTCGTATTGGGCTGGAGATCCCACTGAAAGAAAATCAACTTCAGGTTTTGTCTTTATTATTTCTAAAGTTCCCATTTTCTGGTCAAGTAAGAAACAACACACCATTTGACTTTCATCAGCAGAGGTCGAGTACAGGGCAAAAATCAATGCAACTACACAGTGTGTTTGGTTGTAGGGTATTCTTCGGGAATTTGGTGTCACAATTGATTCTCCTACCAACATTTGGGTGGACAATAAAAGTGCCATCAAAATATATACTGATATAGTTCATAGGAAAAGGAAAAAGCAAATTGAGATCCATATGCACTACATCTGGGTCTTAGTGCATGACAAGGTGATTTCACTGCAGTATTTTCCTTCCACCAAGCAAACTGCCGACATTTTCACCAAGACTTTCAGAGAGAAGACCTTCACTTACCTGAGATATTTGCTCGGGGTGAGTGATGGATGGTGATTTTATGCTATTTTTTTCAGGTTTCAACCCCATGTCCATTCCTGAGGGAAGGTTTTTTCCCATGTGGTTTTCCTTCTTTTCCTCACTTCATATGGACAAATAAAATTTCGGATTTATGTAATTGAGGTGACTTGAGACTTTATTGCCAAGGCCTCTTTAATTTTATGAGATGTACTATTTTTTTGGTTAAGGGAGGGTGTTAGAACAGTAATCCAACCACTTAGTACCTTATTTTAACTTCTTAGTCAATTTTATTGCATTTTGCATTAATACACTATGGTTTTGGACCTAGGGTGCTTAGTTGGACCAATAACCAGCTAAATTGATACATTCACACCCACATCAGCACTCTAGCTCAGTCAAACATTCACATGTGTTCCCTCATCATTGCTGGTGCACTCCCATTCATTTAATGTGGATATTTTGGTTGACTAGGAGCACTAGAGGTGGATTTTGTCCAATTTTGGGCTGATTCGGTGCATTTAATGCCACCTAGAGCCTCTAACCCACCTATTTTTCCACACCCACAAATGAAAATGTGTTATTATGACCCCATTTCACCTTGGCCACGTCCAAACAAAAATTCGTGGCCATTTGGGCTGATTTGGAGCATAATTGGCCCACCTAGGGGGGATTGAGGCCAATTTGGCCAATTTCATTTGTACAGTCACATTGGGATTCCTAAGCCTCACGAAACACTTCTGATTTAATATAAACCTATTACTAACATGTTTTTATTATAGACAGACAAAATATAACCTATTTATGTTCGCATTGCATGTGTAAAATTTAAATTGCTTCTCATTTAACGGTTTTTTGTTGGTTTTGCACCAAATTCAATTTGTGAGTTCTCTAAGGCTCCTAGATCTTGCTATAGATCAAAATTATCACAAAAAATATGCTTTAAACTTATCTTGTCTAGTTAAAATGATGCTATTTTTCATTGTTTGTCATGGTTAATGTCTGTTTGAGATGGTTTGTAGTTTCTTTAATGCCTATTTATGTATTTCAGGTGCAGTTGCAGTTTCCAAGCTAACTAATTTTTATGGATTTCACTTATATTCCTTGTATAAGTTGTTTATTTGGTTCTATTTTCTATAACTAATTAATCTTATACAGTGATGACAAAAATATATAAAACAATGTACCTTGAGAGAGAGAAAATATTATTGGTCGTGTTGATCCTATAAAGGAGTTGCATGACCACCTTATATTGTTCACCTTGACCTTTTGGGTTTGTGGTTTGTTTTGTTGTGCCCCCCTTGGTTGAATCATGATCCTTTATCTTAATTGGTCCATAGGTGGGTTGAATCATGATCATTTATCTTAATTGGTCCATAGGTTATGTTTATTAATGTTTTGATACCCTATATTAAGGAGTATCTAAATTATAAATTAAATTTTTAATTTAACATGAGAGACAGATCCAGTTCATGCTCTGCTGCTCAACGTGACTGAGCTCTCTCCCTCTACATGATCTTTGCACGTTCTTTGTTTCTTACCCATGTGATCTCTTGTTGCACCACCTCCGTGACTGGAATTTCCTTGTTACACGTTCCATGTGGTCACTTTGCACCAGCATGACCGTGATTCTGTTAGATTGTAGGTTCTTCCCCAGCGTGACCGTGTCCTATTTCTTGGGTGGACTGTGGGTTCTTCCACAATGTAACCGTGAGTCTGTTTCTTGGTTGTATGTGGGTCCTTCACCAGCATGACCATGATTTGTTTCTCTGCACTTTTTTGGTGGACTGTGGGTCCTTCAACACGGCTAAAAAATATGTGCCTTGGTGATACCTTGAGAGGTCCTTCTCCAACATGATCGTGATCTGTTTTCCTGGGTGAAATGTGGGTCCTTCACCAATGTGACTATGATTTTTTTCTTGGTGGAATGTGGGTCCTTCACCAGCATGAATCTGATATGTTTTCTTGATTGGATTGTGGGTCCTTCCCTAGCGTTACTGTGATATGTTTTCTTGGTGGACTATGTGTCCTTCTCCAGCATGACCATGATCTGTTTTCTCGGGTGGACTCTGGGTCCTTCCCTAGCATGACCATGAGGTGACCATGAACCTTTTTTATTGTGTGGACTTTTTGGCATTCCCCTGCGTGATAGTGAGCTTCACTTTATGCGTGGACTACGTTTTTTCAAGCATGACTATGCAAAGCATGGCTGTGTGTCTCTACAATATGTGACTGCATCCT
Source organism: Pseudotsuga menziesii (assembly GCA_001517045.1). NCBI lineage: Eukaryota > Viridiplantae > Streptophyta > Pinopsida > Pinales > Pinaceae > Pseudotsuga > Pseudotsuga menziesii. The sequence goes on along the minus strand of LPNX010890534.1, from coordinate 33,773 downwards.
TTCCAAGCATGATTGTGTGTCCTTTGTCAGCATGAATGTACTGGGTATGAATGTGCTTGTTGAATAAGAATTTTGGGTCAGTATGTGGTCAATATGCTTATGCTTTAGCCCTCTCTAGTTCTCTCTCAAGGTACGGAAATTGTTTGTCTAGATTGACTTGTCCCTTCGGTGAGAAGATCAAATCTAAAAAATCTGAGTATATGATTGATTCAAACATTGGTTATGATTATTTATTGTTGATATGTATTGTACATTATTTTATCTTGTTTTTACTGTACATGAAATTTGATGATTCTCGAGGACCAACTTTAACGCAGTGAATAATGGAGCGTTAAGTTGAAAGAGATGAAAATTATGTTTGTTTATTACAGTTCAAATTTTATTAGAGAATTATTGTTCTGAATCTTATTTTATATGTCTATGCATTAAAGTTTACTACTTAAATTAAAAAATCCTCTAATCCTTAAACTTCAACATCAAGTACTTTCGAGACATGTACATCACATATTCCATGCTTGGTTTTTACGGTTTTTGTTATTTGGCTTTCCTTTTTATCCTTGTTTGGTTTTATTGAAAAGTATTGATTTTCTTAAAAAGTATAGGAATCTTACTTTATAATTTTCTCTTTGCCTTTAATGACACATCTAATTCTCATGTCCCTGATCTAAGAATTAGTGCTATTTTTTCTTTTATGTCGGATATTACTTGTTTACCATATGGCACTTATGTAGGTTTTGCGCTGTAGTTACTAGAACATAAATATTATATAGATGAGAATACGTATTCGAGTTTTTACATTTCTTTTTGGATATGATACATCTGGATATGCCATGGAGGTGTAGTTATCAGTCAGGCAGAAAGTTGGTGGTTGCATATGCATGTTATTCAAGATATTGTCTCAGCATGCAGGCATACTTTGAAGGGCTCTGTTCACTATGCATGGACATATGTTCCACAATATCTGAGGTATGTGATCTCCAAACTCTTTTGAATAAAGAAGTGAATTAAAGATGAGGCTTGGATTGTTGAGAATCCATTTTTTTAAGACTGTCACTGTAATATTGTTTCATGTGGATGGTCACACAGCTAATGTTGCAATCAAATATGTTTGTGGAGTTTAGATGTCTTGTTGAATGTCTTTATTACCATTATATTGTCAGATAACAACTTTATTAATGCCTTTTCTTATAATGTGATATTTAGTAGGGAAATTGGTTTTGTTATTTGCTCAACTGAAGGATCGGCAATAGATTTTAGAAATCTCGTCAATCCCATTCAAGAGAAGAAGGTTGCAACTAAGTACTATAACTCAGAGGTAATATACCTATACTCTTTAGACTGTATCCTATTTATGACGATTTTCTTTTGGAAGTAATATAAAATTGGACTTAATTAATGTCATTGCTCAATCAAAGTATTACGGGTTCTCAGTTAATAGTATAATAAGAAATAGTGTACTTTTTTTGTTATCAATTCTGAAGGTTTTAATGTGGAATTCCTATTGTTATCGGTAGAATATTAACATAGTTTATTGTCTTTAGACTGTCCTATTTGTGATGATTGATATTGAAGGATATATATTTTAGAATTAACATGCATGCTTTTGATATAAAATAAACATCTTAGATTTGTTTGAGTACATTTCCATCCCAAATATTTTAAGGAATTGTCTAATATATGTAAACTGGGACATTGATTCAACTTGGACAAACCAAAATCCTTGCAAGTCATTTTCCTCATATGACAAGGCTAGTAATTATGGAAAGTATAATTTAGAGACTCTGTATCTGATGTATTAAAGACTAATATGATCATATTGGATTGTAGATTCATGTAGTTGCATTTTATTTTCCACCATTTGTTAAGAAGGCATTGTAGTGTTTAGGGTTTAGGGTTTTAACCTTTAGGACTATAGTGTTTTGGAAGTCTTTCCATTTAAAAACATTTTTTGGGGGGATTAGTGGGTCAATAAAGAACTAGAAGTTTTGGGATCTGTTTCAAAATTTCAGGATCCACTTCATTTTTCATGGGATCTGTTTCATAGGTTCAGGTTCCATTTCCTTCTCCAGGGGATCTACTTCCAAGGTAGATTCTAGGTGGATCTTGATGGATTTGGATCAGAGCCACAGATCATACACACAAGGGTGGCACATCTAATATCACAGTTGGTGGTAAACCTGCAAAGTTATTTTATTTTCATTTTGATCATGATACTAGAATGGAATTTTTGACATGTTGTTTCCTATCCACTTTACAAACATAGACATATCTCCCATTGTCTGATACTCTTTGTCAATGGTTTTAAGGCTTCGCGTATTTTATTTCCCCTAGTATCTAATGCATGTTACATGGAACATACCCATTGTCCTTTGTTAGGAAAAAAATACATCCAAAACTCTATGTATTCCCCCTCGATGTGCAGTTTTCAACTACATGCTTAATTTTCCAGCCGCCTTTATAATAGAGCTTTTTCAGTTTCATGTCACTTTCATGTTGTCAAATTATCATAGTGGCCACACCACTCACTAAATGGGATGGAAAAATTTTAGACTACAAGTTGAGTGTTGCTTATGTTATTGGGCATGGTTTTAGGGACTTTGATGTTAATATTAAGTGTTTAGCCATGTTTTGGACATCATGTAGAACCTTGATGTGACTCTCCATTGTTGAGAGGAAAAAGGTAAAAAAATATCTCTATTTGTCAATTGAATTTAGCAATATTTGTGTAGATATACTCTGAGTTTTATCAAGCATTTGGTCTTTTTGCTCTTGATTTTGAAAAATATTCAAGTAGTGTCAAGTAGTGTCAAGTAGTGAGTGCTTAGCCATGTTTTGGAAATCATGTAGAACCTTGATGGGACTGTCCATTGTTGAGAGGAAAAAGGTCAAAGGTCAAAGGAAGAGTGACAAACTAGTGTTACCAATGGTTGTCCATAGGGTGGAGGTTGACCATGGTAAAATCAATGCCACACTAGCCTATTCTAGGATGGATCACAGGAGTCCAAATATGGCCTTAAAATCTGCAAAAGTTGGTCTCCGAGAACAAATATACATTCCAAAAATTGGCTGGAAAACAACTTAGATGTAGTGCATATGTGGAAAAACATTTGGCCTTAGATCTGATGGTCGCAAGCACATCACTAAATTGTGAACCTGTAATAAGAAAGCACTAAAAAATTGCAAACTCTGCACATGGAAAGAAAGAAGAAGGAAACTACTCTATTTGACAAAACTAACTTACCAAAACTCAATGAAGATCCACTATCTCCTCATTATGTACCCCATGAGACACAAATTTCATCATCACCAATGAGGAATCCATGAACTGGGAGTATTTTGGCAGAAGAGTGAGCTTAACATGGAGCAAGTGAACGTATCTCCAATTTCCTCTATTCTTATTCATGAAACTACAATTATAAATAAGATATCAAAATTCAAATGCTTCAGTTAAATGATGAACATTTGAATTACATTGCTGGCCAACTAAAGATTACTCATACTATAACAATGTTGGATTATTCTAAACAAAAATGGTTGAAATTTTGAGTGATTCATTCCCACGTTATCAGTTAGACTACTCTTTGATCCCGATGGATTTTGAACCAACTTATAGGATTGGAAATTATGTCTGGTGAAATTACATTATTAGATAATCATAGTGCCTGTACATTGGATGCCTCATCATTGCTACAGCTTCTCAGGAATATCCTATAACATTAGCTGACTACTACACTCTATTTCTCATCTAATAATTGTTAAAAAAATAGTATGTATTAACTATGCTACATATCATACCACTTATTAAGTCATACTTTACCATGAACTATAATAATTTTCATATAAGGGTACACAATCAAGAGTAAGAAACAATGTTGAATCTTTCATAGTCCTGCCCTTTTTATTAATTTTATCCTCGGACTAACATATGGAAGCTCTAATTAGATAATGTTACCATGATATATGCAAATGGCATTTCTTTTTCCAGTAGGTTGTTGAATAGATGCATGTTGGCGGAGCTTATCCATTCACCCTTTTGGCATTTTAGTAAAATTTTCCATTCTTAAATGACAGGGATGGAAGAAAAACTAAGGAATTCTTTTGACCCTTTTGCATCTTTGGACCTAAAAACGTAAGTATTCTGGTGCTTGAAGTTTTTATTCTTTATCTTTGGTACATTCTTTTACCATTAAAACTCTATTTATCTGGGCTTGCATCACTATGAATTTATTCTGACCTCATTTATTGCCCTCCCATTTGTGTTCATTTTTATGGAATTTGCTTATAAGCTCTTGCCTATATAGAAATTTGATGTGGTGATTTGTGGCTTTCAATATGTGAGATAGAGAAAATTTGATCTGATCTTTCTGAGCTTCCATTGTCTTGCTTCTTGCTTCTTGCTTCTATTAGTTTGTATCTAGATTCTACAACAATACTGAGTTGGAACAAAGGTGCAGTTGATATTCTTATTTTTTCAATATATTATTTTGCACTCTCTCTGGCTATGGCCTGTAGGATATTGGTAATAATAAATAACTCAAATTAAATCTAAGTTGAACTTGTATCCAAATTTGAATTTGTTCACAACTTGGTTCATGTTAGTAGGAAACATTGTGCAGTTCTACGTTTTTCTCTTTTGGTTGGATATGGATGAGTTGTTGTACAGTGTTTATTTGATATTTTATATTTTGAACAAAGTTTGAAAACCTACGAGTTAATATTTTTTATTGAAACATCTCAAATTTAGCTTCAGAACAGTCACTTGATCATCCTGGTAGCAATAACTACAATTGCTTGTTACAAATTTTTCTAATAAGATTTGGTTGCATGTCTTCCTATGGCTATAGTTTCTCATGCAAAAGACAAATTTTAGGCTGATTATAAGTTCATTAAGTCATTTGCAACTATGTTTACATGTTATTACTTACACTTCATTCAAGGCTGAGTGGTAAGACTTCTACTATGTGCTTTGGTATGGCATGTCAAGTCTGGTTGTTCATTTTGGTAGTTGCACCGAGAGAAGCAAGGTGCTCTTCAGCCCATTATGGGGGAGATCCTGTCACGTTAGTCACATTATGCTATAGCCCACATAAATAAAACATGAAAAATATAAATTACATATTACTTAAATAAATAAATAAATAAATAAATAAAAATTAAACTAGCATAGATCCATTTTAAATCCATATCTATCAAGCATCCATAGGGATCCAAAGTTAAAAAATGTACACCTCAAGAAAATTGATCCCTCTCGGTGCTTGATAGATTTGGATTTAAAATAGATCTATGCTAGTTAATGAAAGTGGCAGAGTAGGTGTTTATTTTCTCAAATTTTCTTTTCTACCTTTAAGGTGGAGGTTAAAATGTACTTTCTATTTATAGAACCTATGAATTAATATACAGCTTATGTTGCACACCTCTAATAGTAGCCACCATTCATTAGGAAACATGGCTAATGCAATCTGCTTCACCTTCTGTAAGTGAATGCATTTTTTGGTTTATGGTGTGCTTAATAATATACCATAGAGTGTTTTGATTTTAGTGCTTGCTTTACTTAGTTTGTGAGTGAACAACAAGAGTTGTGAAAATATGAGGCCTAATCTTCCATGTTAGGTCCTTTTGGCTTGTTATTGTAGGTTCAAGATGGTTCTCTTTCTTGGGCTAATAGGCGTAACCATGATGAAAAGAGTGGTCAAGCTTTTGTTGTTGCTCTAGATTGTGAGATGCTTGGTGGTGGACATGATAGTTCACTTGACCTCTGTGCCAGAGTCTGCTTGGTTGATGAAGAAGAAAATGTTCTTTTCAAACATATGTGAATCCACAGCTTCCTGTCACATATTACAGGTGACAAATCGGGGACTACATTGTTGATACAAAAATTTAAATATGTTGTTTTAGGATAGTTGCAGGAAATGTGATATATTGAGTGAATATCTTGTATAAAATCAGCTTGGAAATTATATATTCTAGACTTGGTAAGTTGTGAAGTGTCATTTTGTTTTGCAAGTTTGACATAACTGGCATAAAATTAGAGTGTCTTGCAGATGCAATGCCATTGAAGGAATCAACAGAGAGAGTCAAGAAAATTTTGTATCATGGTGAAACAGTCTCCCGAGTATGTATGATAGGGGGCAAAGCAAAGCTTCTTGTAGGACATGGACTATACCATGATTTGCAATGCTTAATGCTTGAATACCCTAGTAATCTCACCAGGGATTATGTGTTTTCCAAATTTTTATATTTCTTGACCCTTTAACAACATAATCTAGAGTATTACCTTGCTCCGGTTTTATTTGTGATATAATTGTAATGTATAATTTCATAAAATATTGTACAAGAGTGAGACAAGACGGTGATGGACAAGATAAGTTTAAAGCATAACTTTTGTCTCTTTCAAATTTTACACTCCCGAATATGGACCTTCGACAGTGTTAAAGTTGAAAGAGATGAAAATTATGCGTTCAGACTTGTGTCAACTAATATCTTCGCTGCATTGTTTGGGTGTTTCCAAAATTTGCAGTTGCATTAATGCCTATTTATGAATTTCAGTTGTAGTTGCAGTTTCCAAGCTAACTACTTTTTATGGATTTCATTTGTCTTCCTTGTATAAGTTGTTTATTTGGTTCTACTTTCTATAACTGATGGCCCTTATACAATGATGAAAAAAATATATAAAAAAATGTACCTTGAGAGAGAGAAAATATTATTGGTCTTGTTGGTCCTATAAACGAGTTGCATGTCCACCTTATATAGTTCACCTTGACCTTGTGGGTTTGTGGTTGTGCCCCCCTTGGTTGACTCATGATCATTTATCTTACTTGGTCAATAGGTTATGTTTATTAATGTTCTGATACCCTATCTTAAGGAGTATCTAGATTATAAATTAAAGTTTTAATTTAACATGAGAGACAGATCCAGTTCATGGTTTGTTGCTCCAGTGTGACTGAGCTCTCTCCCTTTGCGTGATCTTTGCTACTGCTCCATGTGATCTCTTACTGCACCACCTGCATGGTTTACTTTTCTTGTGTGATTGGTCTTTCCTTGTTACACCTTCCACCTAGTCACTTCACAGCAGCATGACCGTGAGTCTGTTGGATTGTGGGTCCTTCCCTAGTATGATCATGGTTTGTTTCTTGGGTGGAATGTGGGTTCTTCCATAGTGTAGCCATGAGTGTGTTTCTCGGTGGACTGTGGGTCCTTCGCCAACGTGACCATGATCTGTTTCTTAGCATTGTCTTGGTGGACTATGGGTATTTCACAAGCATGACCGTGATCTGTTTTCTTAAGTGGATTGTGGGTCCTTCCCCAGTGTGACCGTGATCTGTTTTCTTGGTGGAATGTGGGTCCTTATCTAGCATAACCATGATTTGTTTTCTTGAGTGTACTGTGGGTCCTTACCCAACGTGACCATGAGCATGTTTTCTTGTGTGGACTGTGTGGTATTCCCCAACATGACAGTGAGTTTCAATTTATGGGTGGACTATGGTTTTTCAAGCATGACTATGAAAAGTATGCTTGTGTGCCTCTGCACTATGTGACTGTATCCTTACCCAGCATGGATGTGTGTCCTTTGTCAACATGACTGTTCTAGGTATGGCTTTTCTTTTTGACTAATAAGTATGGGTCAGTATGATTCTACTTTACCCCTCTCAGGCTCTCTCTCAAGGTACAAGTATTGTCTGCCTATATTGACTTGTCCCTTCGATGACAAGATCAAATCTGAAATATATGAGTATATGGTTGATTCAAATATTGTTTATGATTCTTTACTGTTGATATCTACTGTACATTATTTTATCTTGTTGTTACTGTACATGGAATTTGATGATTCCCGAGGACCAACTTTAACGCAGTGACTAATGGAGCGTTAAGTTAAAAGAGATGAAAATTATGTTTTTTTATTACAGTTCAAATTTTAGTAGAGAAGCATTGTTCTGAATCTGATTTTATAGGTTCATGCATTAAAGTTTACTTCTTAAATTAAAAACTCCTCTAACCCTTAAACTTCAACATCAAGTACTTTGGAGATATGTACATGGCATATTCCATGCTTGGTTTTTACGGTTTTTGTTATTTGGGTTTCCTTTTTATCCTTGTTTGGTTTTCTTGAAAAGTATAAGAAGATCAATTTATAATTTTCTCTTTTCCTTTAATGACACATCTAATTATCATGTCCCTGATCTAATTCTCAAGTGAAATCCATTGATGGAAACCATCTTCTGGAGGCTGGTTTGGAAGGATTTTATGGAGAATACAAAACCGAGATCAATCCAAGATTCTCTGTGAGGAAAAATTTCATCACCAATAACCAAATCAAAGGAATTGATTTTGCAACTGTTCATTCTTAGTCCTGACATTTGGTAAGTCTCTATCTTTTAAACCCATATTTACATTGTATTGGAGTGATTAAAAGTTTGAGAATGATATGTTTTTACAAAGTTAGATTTGTTTTATAGAATTTTATGTATTGTTAAATGATAATCTGTAATATAAGTAATTGTAATAAATAGTAAAATGTAATTGAGAAACTACTACTATTCTCTTTTTTGAATATTAAAATTTGAAGTCAAAACTTTAGTCTTATTTAAAACTTGAAATTCCCCTTTATGCAATGCATGTCTATCTTATTTTATAAATTTATTTATATGTGGTATTAGGCTATAGCTATACTCTTGTACTTGCATCCCCCATTTTCGGGGATCATGTTGCGTACTCACTGCACTCTTACTCAACATATCCCTGTAGCCACAGATTCATGCAACCTTGGAGTTGATTTTTAAACTTTGCAGGCCTATGAAAGAATGCCTATTTAGTTATTATGAAAGGAATGTGATCTATGTGATGTTGATCATTGTGGGTGACGTAATGTGCATCCACAATATACATCGAAAGAAGCAAGGTGCATTGTAGAATGCATGTGGGGTATCATGTCAATATACTAGCTAGATATATAAAGGGGTATAAAAAATGTAAATGCAAAAATGGATGCATGCAATATATAGTGAAAATGGTATTTTTTTTTTAATTGGGAAGGCATATTGGGAGGGGGTTAAAAAAAAGATTTTGGGAGGTATTTTCAAATATTGATTGAAATTTGGGGTATTGTTTCATATGCCATGAACAAACGTGTTATGGCATGGTTTCACTAAGTGAAGACCCCGTGCCTGCTGGTAGCAATGGCAATTCTTGTGATATTGTGATTCTATCTTTTATACAGCTTAAAACTATGCTTACTTATTTGGTGGTCCCCATCATTAGAAATAGTAATTCTTTGTTATTTTGATTCTCTTTTAAAATTCATTTTGTTTGAGGATGATAGTTTAAGGATTAGCTAAAGCTAATTATGTGTTTTAACTTGGAAATATTTTCTAAGAAATGTATGGGTTGGTTTTCTGCAAAGGATTGATGAAGTAGATCATAAGTCCAAACTCTTCACAACCTATAGAAAAGCCACAATTTATTGTTAACTAAATAAAGATCACTTGTTCGTCCTAGTGACCCACCCCTCGTTGTAACCACAACGATCCCATATTTCTCAAAAGATGGGAGCTTCCCCCATTTTATTTTTAAATTCTTTAGTTTATTTTTCCAAGAAATCTTAGATGAAAATGTTTCAGTTCATTTCCTTGATTGCTATTTTATTTATAAATACCTTGAGCTAATATTAAATAAGTTAAGTATTATGTTTCAGTTTATTTCCTTGATTGCTATTTTATTTATAAATACCTTGAGCTAATATTAAATAAGTTAAGTATTTTCTTAAGTAAGTTCTGATGTTTATGAAATCTTAATCCTTTTTAAACAAGTATTAAAGAAATTCGGTTTCAGATGTCGGGATGCAAATATAACCATTTCAACTTTGTCGACGTTTCGACATCGAATTTCCAATTTTTTAACAATATTAAATTTCAATCCCGATGTTCTGATCCCGACATTCACAATTCTTTTTAGAAATCGAATGTTGACATGATATTCGTTTTTATTCGAAAATTATCTCCGATTTCCCAATACATTCAAATGTCGGAAGTAAGTAAAGCACTTATTTTACACTATTTTGTAATATGTTGATGCCAAAGTTACCTACCTATCTCAACTTTGGATATCAGAAGTCAAAACGGTTTTTCATATATTACCAATTTTTGTCCCAACACGCGACATTTTTGAATTTTCGTTGGACCCACATCAACATCGCTATTTTCATGTCAAAAGCTGATTTTTTTGTTCACATGCGCCCAAGCACCTTGAAAAAATATCCAAATTAAATGTAATTAATGTTTAATGAGGGTTTAACCTCCCATGCTACACTAGGTTTTTGGAAATTAATGTTAATTGGATTCAATAATTAATGAAGTCTGTACTTAACCAAAATTTGAAACTTACTTCATTGTTACAATATAGAGGTTTTGAAGTTTAGGACTAAGAATTTATATTCAAGGATGAAGTCTACATTTAGTTTACTTAATTCTGTTTCAGACTATCTTAGGTATTGCAACATGTTTTGGGTTTTTATTTTGAATTGTCGCTACATGGAATGATTATATCAGTTTCTAATGAATGAGATATTATTTTTATGTATCATGGCCAACAAGACTAGGTCCAAAGCCACAGTGTCAGAGTAAAAATTAACGAATCCCATATTTGGTATTTACTTAGACACTAATGTATGGGTTTTAGACGTGCTCTATTTAAACTAGGCGAGAATTTACTGCATCTTTGACAATGACGATTTCTCATAATTCAAAGACAAAGCCCCCATCTACCATAACATTCGTAGTTCCCATGTTTATGCTATTGCTATGTGCCCAATTGTCTTACCTTATATGGACCAAGTTAAATGGATGATTGACTATGTTGATATCCCAACTAGAACTTTCAAGGACTCCAACCAGGAAATGTATGATTCCTTCAAGCTATATACCTTCGCAAGGAATTATGCATTGAAGGATCCACACATATTCTGACACAAAAATTCATGAGGACATTCAAGGAGAAATATGAACCAAATGTGCTTCTCAAAACATGGATGGACAACTATGACAACATCATGCTTAGGCCCAACTTTTAGTAATGAATTTTCCTGTGTAGAGAACAGTATAAGTTGTTCATAGCCATGCTCTACAGATTTTATGGTGTTGATGGTTGTTAATAGTTCAAAATTGAATGGCCCCCCTTGGCTCAGGACATTGCAACCACACGGAATATATTTAATTGGGCACAAATATTTCCTATATCCCTCAAGGACATGTTCATACAAGCACAAAAAATTCCATCCGCCAAGAATCCCAAATTCTATTTGTTGACATATTTGGAAACATCATGTGTGCCTCATTTTCATACCCATCTATGAACTGGAATTGGAACAAGGAAAAACCACCAATTCACATTTACTATCCAATTCTATGGGATGATAATTATAAAACTTACATCTATGACATTTGTGAATGATAATTATAAAACTTATAAAACTTTCATCAGTGTTGTTTATTTCATTATTTTCAAAAGGAATGCCCCCGGGGTTTTAGAAGATGCAATTTCTTTGATAGAACCTATGCGTGACTTGTATGTAGCATAGTTTTTCACTTATATCAGGATTTGGGGTAGAATTTTAGTTAATCTATTACTAAGGTATGTCCCAAATAGATTATCTCTTGTAGAAGTTGATTTTCAAACTATTTTTGATATTGAAGTTCATTTCCAGTGTCATTCCTAGAAAAGAAGAGAATTCCCTAAGTCTCCTTTGTATATTGGGAATCTGTTTATTCAGAATTCATCTCCTGATTGCTTCCTAGCAAAGGAATTGAATCATTTAAAGTTAGGATTTGCAGTACAGAGAATGCATGACCCAAAGAGTTTTATTGCAGATCATTTTGTGTAGGCACACCGTAAAATATCATATGTGCATGAGGAGTAACCAAATGACTCCATATATCACACAGTTTTGAATAGGTTTTTAGTAGAGTGGATTCTGCAGACCAAAGGATTCTCATACATGAATCCCAAAAGCATCAAAGAGTTAAAGTGATAGAAGAAAGCCATAGTCTCTTTCAACAACAACACTGAGTTGCAAAAGAAGCAACCAATAAAGACATGGCGGCGATCCCAACTCCACCTAAGTATTCAACATACAAATAGTTAGACAAGAAGTAGGGTAAGCAACCTATGTCAGTTGATCAACCTTCCTCTCCCATCCAAAACCTCAATACTCTGATCCACCAGACTCACACCCTTCAAGGTAACTTTAACTCTTGTACTTATTATATCCATATTGATGCCTCTATTTGTAAGTCATTACTTGTAGTTTTAGTAAAAGTGGAAGGCCATACAAAATCACTTTACAAGTCTTCCTTTGAGCCTCATGTTGATAATTTCATTGATTTATAAAAAGAACAACCTATAAAGGTAATTCACCCAACACTAGTATTGCTAAAGGATGTACAACCGACTTGTTTAGAGGTCACAAAGACTATTAATGACATTACATATAGTCCTAACCAACATCCTTCTCTATTTAGTGATTTGTCATAAATCCATTCTATTGAATACCCCATTGTTCACCTTGTTCATGATTCACCACATGACTCACCTCCTCACACTAATATTTCAGGTGCAAGTTCACAACCTCCCAACTCACCCACTCAACCAATCACTGAGAAATGTTTGGATACTCCACTTTACCCTCCAATCTCACAACCACCTCAAGTGCTTTAACAAGGCACTTCACTGGCTAAAAGCACATCTCCCATTATCCTTTCTCAGTTTGAAGCAAATGTTTCCTCTGCCCATCCTACTGATCCTTTTACAAAAAAAATTCTCATATTACCTCTACTTAGACTCCCCTACCTGTGTCTCAAGATTATTCCTAGTTGTTTACCACCACCATTGCTCAATATATACCAATTGCCAATACTTTAGAGCTTTTGGTTTCCATAATTGAAGATTCAACTAACTTTGGTGAGGATATTATAGCAGTACTTGGAGACTACTGTTTCAGAAAGAAGCAAAAGGTTGTGCTTATGAAAGGATCTAAAATAAACAAATAAGGAGAAGTGCTAGTTGGACCTATTGCAAATCAAGTCATATAAAGACATGCTACATATGATCCACAAAGATAATCTATAGAAACTGCTACATCCATGGGAGCCTTTGCAGGGGAAAATTATTTTATGTCACCACCATGACTAAGATGCTTGATGAAGAGAAAGACAAGAATTATGTATTGTGGGTAGAGAAGAATAACATCCATGAGAATTTTTTCAATCGAGTTGAACAACTCAAAGCTCAAAATCAATTACCGTTGCAAGATTTATATGATCAAATCCAATAGATGTCCTAGTAAATAGAGATAACATAAAATAAGTTGATGGACCAAGTTGGTAATATTGCAGACATCAAATTGCAATTGGAGCAATGCAAAGATCAATATTTTGCTTCCTCATTCTTCAAGATGATAATATAGGATTTCAAGGATGAAGTTTATGCTATTAATCATGATTTGAAGAAGATACAGACTTCGTTCTTTCGTGGTTTGAATGAAGCTCATGATTGATTTAATTCTTTTGAGCATTTGTTAGACTTGCTTACAGACCATGTCAACAAGAGGAAAAACTCTCACTCAACATATGATTAAATTTGCGAGTGGAAATTTCATTTGAATACCAACCCTTAGATTGTGCCTCGCTTAGATTCAGTCAAATTAATGAGAATACGAATACCACTCAAGTCTTGGGAACTCGCTTGTAACAAAGTTTCTCATATGATCAAGAAAGGGAAACAAATATGTGACAGGAAGTGGATGTTGACCAACGGTTACATGGAGACTCTTGGGATACCATTTTTTGCTGAATTGGTTGATTTAGTGCTAGCCAAGATAAGTATCACTAAGGTGGATGAACAAAGATGTCACATCTCCATCCCTCCAAGCGAGCAGAGAGGACACGACCCTGGACTTAACCAGCCGGGCTAAGAGCCCCATGAACATGTACAGGCATAGATAAAATGCTGAAATGCTAAATCAGAATGCTTAAACATGTGCATTGAACTTAAATATGCACATATGAGAATTTATCATGCGTGGATGCAATTATATTTAAGACACAGCGGAAACATCATGCATTCAAACAAGCATTCCTTCAACATGTTCATTTCATTTTAATTAACAGTAAATATAGAATTGCAGAGGTAAAATACACAAGATCACTTATCTTATGATGAACTCGATCCGCAACCAGCTACGTCGCTGCAACGTTCCACCCAACCATAGGCCAGCGTGCTCCTCAATATCTCAGCAGTGCTGCCACCCCCGAGCTGGGCATGATTCTCTAAGGAATAAGG
>LPNX010890534.1:4754-18714 GCA_001517045.1 Pseudotsuga menziesii | reverse complement strand
GTAGCTGGTTGTGTTCATTTTAATTATAGATGCATATTTACATGATGACCAACATAATATATGCCGCATGCCCCGATATACCATCGATGACAAATTTAAATCCTAAACATAACGTGACCGATCAATGGTGGGGCCTTGGCCTTTAACTCCACACCATGATCATTTACAATATACACATCATATACATCTAATGTAACGGGGTCAAAACCGGGGCATTACAAAAGATATTAGTAAACAAACTTGATTTGAAACACCACTCAGTTGGAAATTTTATCATTCAAATGATTTAATTCAACCCAAATTCACTTGCGATATTCCTTACAAGTATTATTTGACAACTGGTTGAAGCTTCGAAGTAAAGAGATCGGATCTCATTTGTGCAAATCCTAGCTCGAACTCGAGCATGCTAATTATCTTGATTTTGTTGATATGTGGGAAGTTTACAAGAAATGGAAAGATTATCTCACTAATCTGGTCCAGGGCAGTTAGTAATTTCTTATGTTTAGAAGATATATACTAATTTTCTGGATCTTTCTAATCCATGATGTAATATATATTTTCGCCAGTACCTATTTTCCCGACCATTTGCACCGATCGGACGACCGGCGATGTCGGACGTGACCGCTCACGCGAGCCAGGTCGTCCGATCGGTGCAAATGGTCGGTTCACTAGTTTACTCCTATATTTTCCACTGATCAGGGGGAGAGGGGGGGGAAACCTTGTTCACCCTTTGGTTGAATGTGTTTAATTCATATCTTGTATAACTCTTTGTCTTTTGGAGACATGTTTTGTAATGAATTACATACTTGTTAATGAAAGATGAATATTTTCCTGCATGTGGTTTTCATCGTCGCATGAGATTAAGTGTCCTTAACTTACTTGTGTCTCCTTTTTATTTGATTTTTCATTAAAATGTTTCAGATGTTTATAACTGAGAAGGATAATTCATCACAATGAATTGGTTTTTTATGTTGAATTGTTGTAATGATCAGATAATTTGGATTATTCTACATTATCTTTTATAACATGTTTCCTTTGCAATTTATCATCATTCTAGAGTACTAATTTTCTAATAAATTTACTGTGCATATCATTGTTAAGTTGTCCTAATACTTGATTCTAATGTTTAAATTGGTTTGATTGAATAATGTTTTCATTCATATTATATAAGTAGATGCTTTTCTTAGGAAATTAAACATTTATCTTCAATTTTTCTACTGCATCCTTGATTATTAAGATTCAAGAAACAGGACCCTAACCCTTCGACTAGATTTTTTTGCTTGAAACAATTAACCCCATTCTCTCAGACTTTCATAACACATTTTTAGGATCTATTTTATATTCACAACTTTAAAACTTAATTCTTATTTTCTAAGAAGAAAAATCCCCACACAACCAACAGAGGCTTTGTATCCATCGGAGGGAGTCATACCAAATGACTGGGAAATAGGGAAGCCCTTGCAAGTTTTTTTTGAAGTTCCTAGATCAGATTACTCTCCCCTTCTTGATGTCTTAAAATCCATATGTGACCTCAAAAAACTCTATTTTGGGTCAGTGCTTTCATATAAATCACATTGTTGTTAAGTCGCAGCATCCAAAACTAAAACAGCAAAAAACTATAGCCACAGAATCATGTCAAAAAAACTGTGAGTGGAGATCATAGTAGTCCAGAGTCAAAAAATTGTTTGTCTGTTCATATAATGTCTTCTCATAATTGTAAATCGATGAAAGACCTATTACAAAACTCATATACCTCTGCATCTCTTGTTTCCAAAAATTTCTAGGATCCATGTTCCATTCTTAGCCCATTTTCGGAAAGGCGATCGACATCGGTATATCTTTCCTTGTAAACATGGCAGCATGTAATAAAGTCAAAGTTTGTCGTGAGCGTGTTAACTTCTTCAAAGAGTGCAATGAGAGAAATGTTTATGCATCTTTGGACTTTGTTTACCTAGTTAAGAATTACTAGAGAGTCTCCAAAAATATGGATCCTTCTACTATCTTTTTCTAGAGCAAAGCAAAGGAGGAGTTTTAGAGCCATAAGTTCAACAAAGTTGTTTGTTCCAGTCCCTAGGTTCATTTGAATATGAAAATGATGGTTTTGGTTAAGAAATAAAATAGCACCACCCCCGCAATTTTTATCTTGAGATGCTATGTCAAAAAATCCCACAGCATAGATTTGTCAATCAGCTCTTCTGTGATGATCCTTGGTGCCGGTGCATATTTTGTCTGTGGGAAAAAGGAGAGGATGTCGAGGCCCTATTTAGCTATGTCTTCAAAGGATGAATCTTTCTCTTGAAATATGGAAGCATTTCAAGCCATCCAAATTCCCCATAAATGAAGAAGAGGAATGGATTTTAAGTGTGCTAGAAGTGGAGAGGAGGACCAAGTTTTCCATGCATCTTCAATCGAGATTCTAGTCCATTCAAATCTGATATTTAACAAAGATTGAGAATGAAATTAGACCTGTGATGTAAAATAACAGTTAAGAAAAATGTGATTTACACTTTCCTCATTGCCTTTCCACAATGTACACCAGCATGGACCTGCCAAAGATATTTTTTGCAAACTGTCCCAAGTTGGGATTCTGTTAGCTAGGGTACAGTACATAAAGAATTTCTCCTTCAAAGGACATTTGATTTTCCATATCCCAGGTTGCCACCATTTTGGTTCATCTTGAAAGGAAGTGGCATGCAATTGCTAATAACCAGTTTTTGGGGTGTGAACTCCATGTGCAACATATTCCCAGACAAGTTCATTCTGTGACTCTGTGAGCCTGATGTGTAAGGAACGGAGAGCAGTGATATATCTGTTCCAGTCCAGAATCCATCGGTCTGGGATCTCAAGCTCCCTTCTTCCCAACCAACCCCGATGCCATAAATTAGTGGCGGCTTGGTCAGCAATTTGATTTAAATGAAAAAAAAATATGCTAGAGCAATTGAACAAGTTGTTGTGGAAGAAGGCGGTTTAGCTGGCTACCTAGCCAAGGGTCTACTCCAATTCTAACTCTCATCCCATTTCCAATTTTCCAGGAGAGGCCACAATGAATAAGAGGGAAAGTGTTACATATTTCCTTCCAGATAATTGAGCTATATTGTGGAGCAATGAAAACAAAGTTTTTGATCCAATCCCACAATGGAACCAATGCAATGTACTTGTGAAGGATCACCTCCGTCCATAAGTTGTTTGTTGATATAAGCCTCTAACCTTCTTTTGCTGCTAAATATTTTGCAAAAAGGGTGGAGTTTTTTAGGCCCCACCCTCCCATGGATTTAGGCCTAGCAATTTGATCCCATCTTACCCATGGAAGAACTTTTTTATCCTTATTCCCTGTCCAGAGGAATTTTGAGCAAATTTCTTGAGTTTTCTTCCGGAAAACAAGCATGTGATTTGAATTGACTCTTGAATCCACCCATTGTCTAACCATCAAATCTATTTCTAACATATTTTCAGCCAAGAGAAATTTGTCAAGTATTTTTTAAATCTTGTCCTCCCCATATCTTCTATTTGTCCAGGTTTGTTTGATCTTTTGGGGGTCCAGGTCCACCATCTTGATGTTTTGGAGGAGGTTGCTGAAGAAGGAGGTCAAGGGATGTACTCATGCTCTTGGACCCCAAATTTCATGTGCACCTAGAGTGAAGTTCAGATCTCTGCCGATAACCAGGTTTTCACACCTTAAAAGGTGGGAGGATTGCAAAGATTCCCAAAAGTCCACTCTGTTGTTGTAAGGCACATATATATTTAGGATGTTCAGAGTTAATTTTGCTTCAACTCAGAATATATGAATCCCCATGCCAAAAGGAGCACCCCATGAGTTTCTGCATCGCAACGTGGATTGGTTCTAGCTTATTGCCAGCCCACCTAAAATACCTCTAGCAATATGAGCTAGGAAAGTATAATTTCTTGTAATTGAAGATAGCATATTTGTATCTTCCAGTTCTGACCCTAACGTTTCCTGGAAGAGTACTACATCCGATTTTTGAACCGAGAGCATCCTCTTTACGGAAAGTTTTTTCCAGGTACTTTCCAGACCCCTATAGTTGAGGGAGAGAAATTTCATTTGGGAATCCCTTCAGGGGCTTGCACTACTCTAAGTGCCCCAAAAAGAGTTTTATGTCTTCCACTTGCTTAATCTCGAAGAGCTTTCTGATGGGAAGAGGAAATATGTGTAGGTCTTCCCCTCCCTTTTCCTTTTGACAGGAGTGTAGGGTTAGTTCTAAGTTCGATAAGGGGAGATTTTGGGGTAGCTAGAGCAGGGATATCCCTAGTTCTAAGGTGGAACCAAATTGTTGAGGAGGTGGAGGGTGAATCCGGAGGAGCTGTCTATGCAAGGGAGGGGGGGGAGGAGGGGGGAGGTGGGGAAGGTGCAAGAAGTGTATTTGATGGGGACGGGGGGGGTAATCAAATGAAAGGGAGAGGGAATATAGTCTCATAGGGGTCTCTCAATGGGGAGGTTTTATCATTCAAATGTTCATTTAATGAAGAAGAAGGAAACATACTAGTGGAAAGTTGCAGTGCTCATTTAGGAGGAGGATGTGTTCCAGAAGCAGGGATGTTTAATGTTTGTTCCGATGCAAGGTTTGATGACTGGCCTATCGCAACATCTACATGGAGGTTGCATGCTTCATATTTCCTTGCTGCAAGCCCTCCTGTTTCTGAAGCCGGCCTCCTTGGAAATCCACCTCTTTCGGGTGGAGGTTGGAGGCGGTCCCAAATTGTAGTTCATCACTAAATGCCCCATCTCATGACAACGATGGCATCGAAACATAAGTTCTTCATAATCTAGAATTTGTTTTCTAGTTATGGAACCCCAAATCATATTGATATGATCCCTGAGGTCGGTTCAGATGTTTAAAGATACCAAATTCTTACAACCGTTCTACGATGAGTCTACATAAAAGAAAGATATGTTTCTAAGAAAACCCACAGTGCATTTCCCACATCCCGAAGTGATGTTGGTTCCAAGACTCCCATGGAAGGCCCAAAAGACGCACCCACACTGGGATTGTATCCAATTTTTCACTGTCTGTATCAAACATGGGAGTCCATTCTTTAGCATTGTAGGAACCATGCATTACTTCCAATTCTGGTTCAAGACTTTTTCTACATCATCCTTGAATTTAAAGAGGAACCAAAACCATCATGTGGCTAGAGGAGTAGTTTCTAGTTCATATTACAGTGACCCCATATAATTTTTTCGAACCCATATTTCCATTTCCTCCTGGGTTGGGTTCTTCCCTCTGATTTTCCCAACTAGGGCCACATCCGCCATCTCCCACGCTTCTTCAATTGAACTGTTTACACCACAAATGAGATTCAGATATCCCATGCTCAGGTTAATGCATCTATTATTTCTCTTCTTGCTAGGGTTTTTTCTTCCCTTGTTGTCTCCTTCTAGGGTTCCCTCTCTGGAATCCCTTCCACTGTGGTATGAATCCAACCCAGGAATGATTCCATTAAAATCATCTGGCTGTAAAAAAGAAGCTATAAACCCTTTCGGGTTGTAAACTTCGTTATCTAAAGGCCCAAAAATAGCTAGCTCTAGAAATCTAGGTAGGGTTCCAGGCCATCTGACCTCCAACAGATCGAGTTCACTATAAAAACCTTGTTCAAGCAACAGTGTAGGGTTTGGGTTTGGCTCAAAAAGGGCTTCATTTTGCACGATGATGGCATCTGCTGGCGGAAGATCTGGATCTGTGAATGGAATAGTGGGGAAAATGGTGAAATAATTACCTCCAAGTGCCGGGTCCAACAACGTGGCTGCTAACGGTGATGGTGAGTAGTCTGCGTCTTGGTCCGGAGGGAAATCTGAAGCTAAATTGCAAACCCTAGAAACCATGACTGCTGCAGTTTCACAAATTCTTCCAACTGGCAGTTGTTCCGGCACCATCTAATTTGGGATAGGAAAAACTACCACAGTGACTTCTAAGACGATGAAAACAAAAATACCCTGCCATGGGTCCTTCGTATAGTCCAACAATTCCCCCTCACCACCACAATCCATGCTGACATGGGAAAAAACTAAAAAAAATGACAAAGTTAACAGAGATTTTTTTGCTATGCCAATGTGAATAGTGACTATCGTTCAGCCCTCGAAGGCTTTCCTTCCTACCGCAGTGCCAAAGAAAAACGTAGCCATCCAATTTTTTCAGTATATATATATTTGAATATTTTATTTATAGTCATGAATAATTATATTATTTTTTTATTTCTATATTATGATATTATATTTTATTGGGTGAAATAAGATGATTTTAGATATTTATTTTACAAGTATCACTTATTGAAAATACATAATTAAATTTTTTTTTAATTTTTTTTCAAATAAATGAAGGTAAAATTTACATTAAAATTTTGATAGAAACAACCAAAATGAGTATATATATTTCCACATTACAACCCAGTTTAAAGATCCATAGAGTTATACTCAATAGTCTATCATCAACTTGCAGCTTTGAGTGTGCTACATCACTTACAAAAATTCATGTATTACTCCAAACCTTTACAAACTAACCAAACATAAAGAAGCATAAACAAAGCATGGGAAAAATTTAGAGAGTAGATCCCTATAGATCTCTAATTTCCTTAGACAGACCGAGGGAACTCAAAATTTCAACAATGGAAGCAGTTTCCTTCTGGACTAATTGCTCTTCCATAGACGTAGATCCCACATTTCAGGTGAGCCTTAATTACTTACCAACCAACGTATCATGATGTTAATCCATAATGAGGGTTAAATTATCCATCTGACCACCCTACACACAAACTTGATCCTCCAAATCATTAAACCTATGGTCGAGTGCAGAGACATGAATAATTACCTCACGAATTGAATAGAGAACACCATATAGTTGAGAATTAGTTTTGTGTAGGGTAACTCAAAGGTCACAAATTTATTCTTTCACTTTGTGCAGAACCACCACTAGTTCCTCCAACTTGACCGCAGCCACCTCCTCAACCTTCATATTGATCGCAAGAACGAACCGCCAAATCCCAAATCACACCAAGAGACAAAACTGCCCCTGCAAAAAGGTTAGTAGGGTGGGGCATGAAACCAGGAAAACTAGCAAAACCATCCTAGAAACAACCTCCACCAAGAAACCATAAGAGAAACTGACATCCAAACCCCAAATCACAAGGAGAAAACCCTCACAATTTTTGGGCGAGGGCACTAGAAGAGGCAACGAACTACCATATGCATTAGAGGAAACAAATTGAACTGCCATAAAATGAGAACAATGCACAACTAACATTGAAGAAAAGCCTCTCAAGGTTTCTCCCATGCATAGAATAAACAATCATTTAATGTCATACCTTTGAATTTTGTCAAGGGAGCCATCGGTTGAGAGGTTGGCTCCATTTTGAACCAAAACACCTCTGCTTAGGATGGTAGCTTGATTGGCGCATCGATCACTTCTAAATTTATACGTAGTACAAATCCATAAACTTACACACAATGATATAAAATATGTTTACATATCAAAATAGAAAATAAAAAAAATACATTTTATGTAATTATATTAATTAACTATCTATTTATAAAAAAAACACACACAAAAATAAACAAATTTATTTATTTATTTATATTTGTGTTTTTAACTATATATTTATGTTTAAAAAGTTTAGTTTGATTTGAAGAAAACTCGACATAATATGATCGTTCATTACTCTTAGCTCCTTGCAACAAAATCGACATCATATCTTCGTTCATTATTATTAAAATTATTTTTCTTTAATATTACAAAGCAACAACATACAAATGGGAAATTACGACATCCTCGCCATTAAGATTTTGAGATCCTTGAATATCAATGTTATGAAAACCCGAGAATCTCACCCCCTTCGGCAATTAAACATGACTTATATATTGAATTGTACAGGTAACATAAAACATGAATTAGATAGTGAATTGTACGAGGGAAATTAACATAAATTCTTTATGAATGGAGTGTCTAAAATTTGTGTAACAAATGAATATCTCGCAGGGTAGACGGGTTATGATCAACTTCATCCTTGAAGTTATCCTAGTCTTCTGGATTTCTTAGTCATTTGTCTTATCTAGTATTCTTAACGAGATCATGAAGCTTTGCCAAAATTTTATTTGGGCTAGAAATGAAACTGAATCAACATTCCCCTGGGTCACATGGAATAGGATATCCCTCCAAAAATATCTCGACGGCTGGGGTATTAAATATCTATCATGTTTCACCAAGGCACTTGCTTCTAGATGTATATGGAAAATTCATAAGGGTATGGGCTCTAGGTCCAGGTTATTTGTCAAAAATACATCTCGCTACTCTTCATTGAATAATAGTTTCGGTACAAGGACAAGTCTCTGAAGAATATTTCTACTATATGGAAAGCGATCATCTCCTCCTTCAGACTCATTAGCGATTGGATTACATGGAAAATTGGCAACGACAAAAGAGTTCGGATTGGGAAAGACCCATGGATTGGTTGTGTAGATTTCTTGCAATTTCTAGATGAAATGACTAACTCCCTAACTGACCATGGACTCATTTATCTTCATCATATCTAAAGGCATGACAACAACACTCTCTTTAGACAATATTGTCTTTCTACATTTGAACTAGACATTAACAACCCGGAGAGACCAATATGGAACAAATATATACAGTCTTTAACTGTTAGTAATGTCTATCTCAGCAACAAGGAAGATTTCATGTAATGGGAAAGGAATGCAAAAGGTGGCAACTATGTCCCCAAACTAGGATATATGGTTCTCAGAAAGGAGGAGTATAAAGCACTTACTGGTTGGTGGTGCAAGAGTGTTACATAGAGAAACTTCCTATGGCTTGAGGTAGACCAAAACAGAATGAATGACACCAGAAATCAATCCATTCCAATATGCAAGAGAAATAAATGCATCTAACACTAAGGGATGTGAAGCGTACCTTATTTCAAATGGTTGATGTAGATCCCCATTGAGCTTTTCCAACACGCTTGTATTCACAATTTGCTCTCAACAACAAAAAACAAGACAAGCATGCTACATATCAAAGTGTTAGGGCTACTCTAGCATATATAAACCATCATGTATAAGCAAATAAATACATCCATGGACAAAATATTCATAGTTATGCACATGTATTGGACGAGAAATGGATATTTCTATTAATAAAACAGAGATTAAACAATGACAAACTCTTTCGACACCTCATCGAAATGGAGAAACTATGTCCTCCACCTGGGCCTCCACCACTTCAATCCTTCATCTTAATGGCAAGCTTACAAATCAAAGGCAATATTGGGAAGAGCAACACTGTGTGCTGCAAAGGGGCAAAGGGATGCAGACTCAAGCATAAATAAGTGAGACAATAATGGACTATAGTTTCCTTGCTCTTCGAAATTCTCCTCCTTCAATGCATACAAGAGGTTCAATATATAGCCCTACAAATAGGCAATGGAAGGTCGAGTCCAAGCATTTTCCAAGCATATGGAAGGCCAAGAATCAAGCTATTTGGGACTCTATGAGAAAAACTCCAATTTTTTTTTGTCTTTATGCACACTTCCCGATGTACGCGGGTATTGGCTCAAAAGCCGCGTGTACACACGGGTATTGGTTTAAAAGTCACGTATACACATAAACATGTGTTTTTTAGGGATTTTCTTGGTTGATCAAAGTATAACTTAAGCACAGGGAGTCCAAGGATTCTGCAGAGGGACATGGAAGGCCATAAAGGTGTGATCTAGCAAGTGTTGTAAAATCAACTATAACAAATGCCCCATAATGTGTGAGGTTAGAGGGGTAACATGATAGCCGAAATACATTATATCCATCCCAAAAGTGGAGTAATGAAGACGCAAGTGGAAAAACCACCCACTCATCAGTACAATACAATGATAAATCTCAGCATGTGACTACAAATACACATGTAGCAGTCCCAGATACATAAGAGTACAATGACCATGAATAGGCATGATATGAAAATGTCATGTGTGGTCATCGCCACATACAATATACAATAAAAAAAATCACCATAGTGGATGAAGATATCTGATAATACACTAGAATTTGGTCGTGAGAGTGTTGGCCAGATTTAGTGAACTAGGCCAACTATGGAGAATTATCCCACACAAGGTTCTAAAAGAATCCCCCGGTATGTTTGGTATAGCTAACACTCACGGGAACAAAGGCCCCGCTGCCTCTAGGTTTTAACTCTCTTAAGGAGAGTTATCTAAACTTAAACCTAGAAAAGTGTAATTTAAACTACTTTATACTACTGAGTTCTAACTAATACAACTAAAACTATTAAAACTAGACTTAATCATTAATGATAAGCTAAATTAATCTATCTATAAAAATCTATTTAATAACAAAAAGTTTATTAAACAACTATTAAATTGAAAGTAAACTAATTATATCTAATTTATGTGTTGCTCTCTAAAGGAGAGTCTTAATTCAGATAAAAAAATGAAACCAACTTTAATTTGAAATACAAATTAAAGGAAAAACACAAAACATACATATTTTAGCAACTTACCATTTATGAAACAAAATTTTAATTTAAAACTAAAATTTAAATTAATCTATTTTCTATCTTATGCTATCCTACACACGAGCATGATTAAAACTAACATTGATTCAATTTGCACATATAAATTAAACATGCAATAATTTAAATTAAGAAGAAATTCTACAATAAAAATATGGCATATTTAAAATAACTTCAAATATTCTACTAATTAACAGAGTACAATCATGACAATTATTAGAGGCTTTAAATTGTGAAAATCAAAATCATTTTTTGTTAATAGATCGAAATTGATATTAATTATTTTGGATTTCTTTTTAAAGATAGACATGATTACAAAGGAACATTAATATAAATTCAATATTCTAATGAGTCAATGTTAATTGTTTAATAACATAAATAATAAAATGAGAAAAAAAATATCATTTTATGATAATGAAATTAGGTGAATAGAAATCCAGAACAATTTGTGCTCAGGAATGAAAATATAAATTCTTGCATGATAACACACCACACATGCATGAGAACTGATATAAGATGTATGAAAAGAAATTGACAGAAATCTAATATATATATATATATATATAGAGAGAGAGAGAGAGAGAGAGAGAAATATAATCCAAAATAACAATATGAGTGCCGAACTGTATGCATAACTCTGCCTAAGAACAAACTTTCAACATTGATCCAATAACAGTAGATACAGTTAACTCCTGTGAATATTCCTTCATACAAAATCTTGAACTAACAGAAGAAAACAGTATAGAATTTCTGAGAAAATAATTCCTTGGATCCTCTACAAAGCTTACATCCCCTTGCAGTGTCTCCTCTTCCTTCCTATTAATAAAAACATTACAAGAAGAATATAGAGATGGAAAGAGTAACAGTGATTACATTCTCCAGAGACCTCTCCCCTCACACAAGTCGAAATCCTTCTTTTTAAATAGAGAGAAACCCATAACAAACTCCAGAAAACGGATCTTCTAGCTGGCGAATTTATGGAAAAATCCGGCTCTAACCTGCCCAAATATCTCATTGATCATACATGTTTGGGTGAAACTAATCAAGATGGTAGGTAAAATATCCCATTTGTGAAGTGGGTTTTCAATTGTTTGAGCTAATTCATTCGGGTTTGCTAACAACTGTCCACGCAAAAACATGTCTTCTACAGGTGCGCGATTCTATTTCGTCTTCTTAATGCAAGCCTCCTTTCTTGAGATTCGGCTTGGAAAGCTTTCAATTACATGTTGTGACAATTATTTCCTTTTAGCATGCTCCATGTGCAAAAGAAACAAAAGTTATCAATTCTATGTCAACATAATACAATTTAATCTCTCTTAAAAATTTAATGTCAACTTTTTTTTTAACATTTGTACTGATAACTTAGATTTAAGTAATGTATAGCAGAGCTCTTATTTATGGTGATAAGGTTATGTCTTTTCTCATGGATACATAATGAACTTTTAATATGTGTCTTTAGCAATCATGTCAAAATCAACTATGAAAAAATCATCATCAACATTGTCTTTTAAGTATATTAAATATGATTAGACAATGATAATAGGAATATGGTAATTTCTTAAGTAGGATTATATGACTGAGAAAAATTCTTAAGATATTTATATAGAAAGAGAAATTAACATATCTTAATATATTTTCTAAACCACAAATACCACGTTAAAGTAAATAATGGGATTAATTTGTCAAAGACAATTAAGTCAGGATCAAAAATAAAGATCATGAACGCCACTCTTGTTTTTTAGAAAATATGTAATGGAATTAAAAAGATAAGTCTTAACCATGGATAATTTTAGGGGCGAATTTTATCCCAGTGGGCTATTTTTCCATGTTTTTCTCCCAAAAAAAGATTCGCTATTTTGCATTTTTTGAAGCCTTGTTTCGCCTAATTTTGATGGGGTAAACATTTTTCACCCTAAAAATCGCCAAATAATTATATAAACGATATAAAATCCTTGGAAATTATATTGACAATATTCGCCAACATTTATACACTTTTAAATAAGTATGGTTCCTTAAAATCATCCGTGGTCTTAACCAAGTTATTAAAATTTGTTCGTTACACAAAAGGACTTGAGATTTTATTCAAACATTAAAGACTTTCAAATTTAGATATGCCATTGAAAACAAAAGGACATGATTTTTAAGTTTTAATGTGCACTCTTTCAAGATGTATAACAAATTCTCAAAATTGGTCTTTCCATTAAATCATGCAAATCCATCCAAATACCAAAAAGCTTATCAATGCATTAAAGACCAAAATTTGCGAGGTTGTTAAGATAATTGAATTCTTTCAAATTAAGGCGTCCAAACGACTCAAGTAAGGTCAAATAAGAGTACGCAATTATCATTTAAGTCACCAAGAAGCCATAAAATCATCAAATCTCAATTTCATGAATAGTAATAATTTAAATCAAATGTTAAAACCTTTGAAAAAGTGAACGGATCATTCAAATTCAGAAGTAAAAGCATGGTCCCTTTATTTAATATAAATTATTTCAAGACGTAAATCAAAATTATCACAATTGAGCTTTCAATTAATTAATTATGATATACCAAAATTGTCTTTATTTTGCAAATATACCGACAAACTAAGATTTGTTACAATTGTTGAAGCATCATATAAAACCAACCAAGCCAAACCAATGGATATGATTAGCTCAAATAAACTCAAGTAAGACTAGGTAGGTGTTGTTCATCAACTAAAGAATCAAAAGATGCCAACGACAAGGATATCTGAATCACCAAATCTTTCTACAGTGAAATCCAAGCTAAAGAAAAAGTCTCGCATAAAGCAATGGATCAAAGAAAGAAATCCAAGTCAAAGAAAAGGAAATGCTGAAAACCAAGGGTCAAAAAAGAGATCATCAAACAACTAATTGAATTAAGAAAGATAAAATAGAAGAAGACCTCAAGCTAAGTATTTACAAAAATTTACATCGGGGCCCCTTGATTTTACAAAAATAAAGGGGATTGTTGGGGTGCCAACAAATGGCGACATACCTGGGTGAACCAGTTATCTCTGTCCAAATAATTTCAAACAATTGTGTAAAATATAACCTTATGATTTGCTCAAAACAGTGAGAAATTCTCAATCTAACCACAACCATTTTTAATTTTTGTCTGCAATTATGTTTCAGACTATCCTTATCTTTGTCATTAAAGATGATCTTAATAAATTTCCCTATAAAAAAAAATACTCAGTAAAAATAATCTATATCCTCAGTAAAAGATGCAATACTTAACTTCTCTGCAAAATTTCTGAAATCTGCTCCATTTATCATTTTTATTTTTATTTCATCCTTTTATTTTAATCTTTAATTGAAGAATACTATCCAAGTTTGATAACCAGAATTTGATGGAATCATTCACGAGATATGCTAAAGATAAACAAGTCAGATCATGATGAGACCTCCTGTCCCTTGACTTTAAAATCAAGAGCCATC
>LPNX010890530.1:100625-118347 GCA_001517045.1 Pseudotsuga menziesii | reverse complement strand
TTGCTATATCAATCAATAAGAATAATGTAAGCTAGTTATAAAAATACAAATCTAAAGAGGTAAAGAGGTAAGAGGTGTGAACCCTCCTAATATATATGACCTTAAAAATTTTCAAAATGGCATGATTGATAGATTCAACCAACTTTTTTACCGTTGCTAATTTTTTGGCACGAGAACCAACAATCATTCAATTGATTTTTGTCACATTCATTATGATTTTGGGCCCGACATGGGAAAAAGATTTTAGAAGTTCCATGCCTGTCAAGAAGCTTCTGGAAGCTCTTAAATATATAGGGAACTTCTACAAGCTCCCCCAAAAAAGGAAGCGACCAAAGAGTTACCAAAAATATCCCAAGCTCCAAAAGAACCTCCCAACAAACTTAACTAAGTCCTTTTGTAGAAGATGCAGTTGTGTTTCATTTGATATTCGACTCTAGAAATCCCAAAGAATAGTTTTAGATAAACCGAATCCATTGAAAAAGAGAAATTTATTGTAACTAAAACTTATTTTCTCCTCTAGGGAATTAAATAAGCAAGGTATTTATACAGTTATATTTGTGGCATCTAAGGCTAAGCATATTACAAAAACAAAACATAAATGAAAAATCTTTCCATTATCACCTTTTCTTCTGGAATTTCGGGCATTTTCTTAGTAATTTTATCTCCAACAGCCCTCTCTGCAAACAAGCTAACAACATCCTTGACTTATTCAAAAGGAGCTCTCATTTCTATCTCTGCTCTGTCATCTTTATGACTACATGATCCAGTATCAAAAGTTGCCATGTCACGTTTTTATAACTTCCCTATACATTTCACAACCTGAATGAGAACCCATTCAACATATGCATGTATGCTACATATATAAATACAAACTGGTGAACTATCATATGAGAATCTACGAACTCAATTTGCTGGACAGAAAAGAATTTATCACAATTATATCATAGGAGTTAGATCATGTTCTTCAGAAATTGTATTTAGTCACAACCTTTGGTTAATAATTTGGTACCTCTCTTGACAACTAACATTTCGAACCTTATTATGAGTAAACAACAACACAGTTTATTTTTTTACTTTGATGAACTTCCCTTCAAATTGAAGTGCCCAAACAAGGAAATAAAATACCAAGTGGCCGAAGGACATAGCAGTGTCCAATGATCAATCAACAATAGACCACTTATAAAGATGGTCCACAAGGATCGATTCATGAGAACCTATTTTGAATAATACTCAAAAGATCAACTACTGCAAGTAAGGCATTGCATAATTCTGACACCAGAAAGTCTGCCAAGAAGAACCCGAATGTAGCATCACGTATGGTTGTGCCTTGTATTACATCTAGATAAACTGTATTTTTTGTTGGTGAAAGATAAATTGTAAAATGAAGCCAATAACAGAGAGTTGAAGGAAACCCTTTCTATGGAGTATGGAATTTCCCATTCTAGCTCATGTTTCTCAATAAATGAGAGGAAGCTGACAACTACTGACATTGGCGTCTTCATTCCTCTAAAGAAATCAACCCAATCTGAGGCCATTGCAGACACCTGTAGTGCCCCAGGTCTACCGTGGGAGGAAGGTGGAGAAAAAAGTACATAAATCCCAAATTAGCTGCAAACCTCCCATCGATTAACAAAAAGAAAAGAATAAATAACAAAGTGCAGACACAATATTAGAGAACGTATAATATTGTTTCTACTTTCTCTACCAAGGAATCAAAGTCTTGACACACTTATTTCTCCCTATATAAAGTGTAATCATTCAACACTCCTCAAATTCTTCCTTCCCTAGATACAACACATGACTGCATTTTTTTTCAATATGATTCATAGCTGTATTGTGCTTTATGATTTCTCTGCTACAAATTAAGCTATGGCTATTTAAATTATTAGAGGTGCAGCAAATGCCGTAAAAAGAAGCATTGTTATTATTTCTCCTCATAGTAATAAGCATATATGTCTCTTTAATATCTTCTCCGACGCTAGTCAGCATTCACAACATGTTGATGGACTTCCAAGCGTTGGTGTTTTTTTCAAACTTAGGTCCGCTAGAAGTTGAATCTGCAAGTGAAGAAGCATATGCGGTTTAAACTTATCTTTGAAAATGTAACAAGTAGGACAAGCAAGGAATGGTAATTGGCAGGATTTAAGACTGCCATGCTTGAAAGTAGATTTTCAGCACAACAAATTGGATTTTTGACATGACTATATAAGTATTATGATTGAAATGAATCATGTCAGTTTGCAGCTCTTACCATGCACTGTTGGAACTAAAGTTCATCAAAACATACCTTGATAATTTGAGATATCAATCCAAGGACAAGATGAGGCTGCAAATACAATATGCACCTTATGTGATTAGATAAAATATAGAAACACGTCAATTAAACTAATTTCCAAAACAGAAAGGCCTCTCCATTTATAAATTCCTCAAAAAGCAGGTCCAAACATCGTATGAGTTAGAAAATAGAGTCCATGTCCCTATCAATCAAAGAACCAGAATGTACCTACTTTCTAAAGAGCATAAAGTTATGACGTTCACAATTGACTTTCTTAGTTAAATGAATCTTTAGAAATTGCAACCATATAGAAAGATTATATATTGGTAGAGAAACCCTTTACCTTTTTCAAATTTATCAATGTATTATTAAGAATCCACTTACCTTAATTCATGAGTTATGAAATAGGTAATTTAAGGATCTAGGCCATGAAACCATCAGGTAAATCCCACAACCAAATAGAGAGAGTTAGACATGTAGCATAAATATATTTATGCCAGTTACAACAACCTTAAATCTTTCAATATTAGGACATATAACTCAGAACACTCTACTGTTGAATTGAGCTAACATAGTATGGCAGTGGTAATATATAAAGGTTGGATCAACTATACAACTTATTTGACCTACCATCCGATCATCTAAGTCCTCAGATACAATATGTAATTTAACAACCTATATACAACTATACAGAAGATTTCACTTACCTGCCCTTCAACTAAGTCCCGTGTTCCAATATTTACTACTGTGCATCCAATGGCCTTTGAAGAATTGAGCCAAATTGTATGATTTTCATTGATTTCCAATGGATTAAGATTTGATTTCGTATTTATTGCTCGATCATCAATGGTGCCAGGAACAATGACATTGATCAATTTACTGCATCATGCCCACAAAAATAGAAACAATAGATGTCTTCATTCTAAAGAATAATAACAACAGCTAATTGTATGAACAAACCACAAGATCCAAGTACAGTCAAAACTTCATGAAATGCAGCTATCCTATAATTACAACAAGGATGTAATTATTAGTTAATTGAGTATTCATACCATAGAATAATGCCATCTTTCATTATATCAAAGAGAAAATTTGTCATAGGATCAATTGGAAGGCATCTTTTCATCACTGGATCATTTCTAATGTAGCTGTTGATATGAGCAACAAATGCCACCTTCTCAGATTCACCAATTGTGTGAAGCAAGGTTGTTGTGGCATTCTTCAGAAATGCAGATTTGTTCTTGGAACCACCTAATTTTGTATTTTCCCGTGTCTGCAAATTAAGATTACAATTAAGGAAATTCTCTTGACCTATTATTCAAAGATAGATAAATCCAATTCAACATACAGAGAAAAGAAGGAAAAGAACTTAATCATGCATGAGTCTCATCTCCATACAAGCTTTTCCTAGAAATATAATTAGAATGTCAAAATTCACCTCTTGATTTGGTGTCAATAGAGTACCAGGGGCACTTCCCCTCATTGGCTATTGTATCAAACCTGTCAATTACATACCTCTGGTACTCTTACATGATGTGCCCTCCACATTAACTTCAACCTTCCTGCAAAATATGGGATTGTGAATTTTGGAGTTTCTCACTAAACCCACCTTTTTCCACATTGTAAATGGATATTGATAATTCTCTAGATTCCATACACCATAATGCCCTAGTCCTAAGTGCAATATTGATCTTTCATACCCAAAAATAGTTTCTGTTAAAAGTTGTTGTTTTGAGCCTCATGGCCTCCACATTGTTGTCTGTTGAAGTGAACCAAAACATGAAAATGAGATAATTAGAGCCAGCTCATAACATGAGAAGAGATTTGTGCTAGACCTCTCA
The DNA here is from genome assembly GCA_001517045.1 of Pseudotsuga menziesii. Taxonomy (NCBI): domain Eukaryota; kingdom Viridiplantae; phylum Streptophyta; class Pinopsida; order Pinales; family Pinaceae; genus Pseudotsuga; species Pseudotsuga menziesii. Next base: position 114,231 of record LPNX010890530.1, on the reverse strand, counting down.
AGACTGATAATTTGTTTGGAATTGTAAGATGGTTTGCTTGGAGCTGTAGAGGGGGCTATCTGCATTAAGACCACATGTACAGAACTCTCTAGGACCTGTTGCACCTTGATCCATCTCAGTACTCGAAACAAACATGAGAGACATGTTGAGAAACTATGAAGTCCAAAAACATTTTGGTGAATTTCATTTACTTTACTTGAAAAGAGAAGAAGAGAGAGATAGTGAAGTATAACGCTTATTTAATAATTTAGAATGAACTGGTAAGAAGAGGCAGGTAGGAATTGGAGGATAGAATGGATAGAACAACATACACAAATTACAATAATATTGAACTTTATTTGGGCATCCCCTCCTTGAATGAACCCAGAAAAAGAGCAGTGCACAATAATTGTATTAAAATCTTAGATACATATTGCTGAAACCAAATATAATGAATCCAAGACCTAAAATACATAAAATCTAAGGAAACAGGAGCAAAAGCTCTTGTGTATGAAGGGGGCAATAGAAAGCTTAATAGCACGCACCTAAACATAAAATAAAGATTGGGTGCACTTCTCAACATACCTTCACATATTACTAGCTTCATTGACCTTTTCTAATGGAAACAATCACACGGTCTACAATCTCTTGTCCAAACAAATTAGGAAAATAATTGAGATCATTTTCAATCCCTATACTTTTAATCTGTTGATCTCTCACCAAAAAATTATCTTCTCCTCCTCATCCACCTCACGTCGCCCACCACGACCATCAAAAGCTTTGACCCATGTCTCAAAAACCTTATTGGCTATGGGATGAATCCATTCCTCTACTAAATGCAAATCATGGGGTGAACTGAGATCTCTGAACTTGAACAACAGTGTAGTTGGGGACACAATGCTTCTGACATAAAGAGAATATGGAATATAGAACTGTGATTGAGGGGCATTTTCAATAAGTTGCCTGTAATTTTCAAGCTCCGTCTCTTCATAGAATGTTTTCAGATAATCAGGTTAAAGACAAGGAACTTTTTGGGTAACACATCCAACAAGAGAATGAAATTAGAGGAATCATTCTGTATTACCTCCATTATGAAATGGGGGCATTGTTTCCCAGACCCAACATCACAAATAGCATTGCAACATCCAGAGTTCTAGCACCCACCTTGCAGTGAATCCACCAAACAAATGCAAACCTGATCTGCATTTCCCAATTTGATGTGAAAAGGAATCATAAGCAGGAGGAGAAAGGAGAATAAAAACAATGTGTTCCAGAAAGAATGTTGTAAACTCATGGAGAATAACTGAACTACCTGTGATGTATTTGCTCCAGATCTGAGTATGAACGAGCCTTCTGCATTTCCTCTTGGGCTGGAAAAATGGGTTTCATCTTATGGAGTTCTGGTTGTTTGGAGAATGGATTCAACTAGTGGTCAATGGATTTAGCAATGTCCTCCATCATGGATCTGCACGGTCCTGTTAGATATGGAAAACGAATCCAAATTTCTTTTTCCTCGCTTACTTCCAGGGCTATGCGTGTGACTACAAGATAGGTTATTGGGACGTTCTATGCTTCAAAAATAAGGCGTGGTGGAGGTTAATGCGTGGCAGAATCTGATTGGGGCGAGGGATGACACTGCTACAGGGGTCCAAAAACCAACTTCTGATAATATAATGAATCCAAGACCTAGAGAGGCTTGTTGTTGCCCCCTTCATACACGAGAGCTTTTGCTCCTTTTTAGTGGTCCATTTCTCATGTGTGAGAGAATTCATCGCAATCATTCTGTGTCCTCAAATCATAGGTGTCAATTCCAAAATGTAAATATTATGCTAAAATTGTCTAGTGACTTCCACCCAACATCAAACTTTTTTACACTTTCCATTTAGGTGGAGAAGGCCACATCCAAGCAAAGAACCCTGGTGACTAAACATTACATCGACCATACCTGTGAACCAAGGCCTGATGACTAAACAAAGATTTCTTATTAAGCTAAATCCACACTTTCATCCAAGGTATCTTTTAATTTATAAAACTACTGCCTTTGATATATAGAATCAAGTTCAACCATTCATAATAGTTTTCTAAAACTGCGTTAATATATATTGTCTAATCCACATACAACTGTACATTTCACTTTAAATTGAATAAACTTCAAACATTATAAGTTCATTTTTTCTAAGTTATGCTAAGCCAACAGAGTCTTGGTTAGTTGGTAAAGCAGGGACATTTCATATCCCACACTAAGGCTCAAATCCCCAAAGACATGTTTAGGCCCTTATGAGTCATCTCACCCATGCAAGCAGGTTGTTTCATGTGGATGGGGACTGGTGTAAATCCTAGGTGAATTTGGCAGAATAGATCCACCACACTCGTGGCTTATTTCTGCAATGATATTTCTTAGATGATTAAGAGTATTGTAAGATTAACATATCCATTGTAACTCTCCCAGAATGACATGTGGATGGGGACTGTTGTAAATCCTAGACGAATTTGGCATAATAGATCCACCACACTCATGGCTTCTTGCTGTAATGATCTTTCTTAGATGGTTAAGAGTGTTGTAAGCTGAACACATCCATTGTAGTTCTCCCAGAATGGCAATTGACAAGTTTATAACACAGTGATAATAGGAAGCAACCACATTGATAATATAAGCATCTTGTAATGAAAAAAAAATTGTTGTGGAATAACAAGTCTTGCAGCTGATGTTGTTGTGGTTCAGCAGTGAAGATGGTGGCATGTCAGGCACATGAATAATCAGTTACTACTATGGTCATGTCGCTGGGTGATTTTCACCAAAAATTACCCATGTGATAGCAGCTTAGTAAAATAAATGTTCTATTTATTGATTTTCCTCTCAAGGGATTTCTATTTATTGATTTGTCTCTCGAGGACTATTTCACCCATGTATATAGTATTTATTGGTTTGCCTCTCGATACCATTTCACCACCCATGTAAACAGGTCTCTTATAGGATGCATTTTCTGGATTAGAAACAAAAGCACAACCCAAGGTCAATGGCTATTACATTGACATGCATAAACTAGAGTTCCTCCGAATGTGCCAATCAGGATGGGTGACTATTCTATAAAAAAAATGACATGGATTTGCATGTAGTCCTATAACTGGTTGAGACATGTCTTTCGGATCATACATACCGGTGATAATCGATCCTTGGTGTATGGTTTAAATTATCACTGATGTCACCAATAAACCAAACCCATTGACAATCTAGGTGACTTGCTCAAAAAACACACTTATTACATAACATCTTATAAGTCAATATTGAACACATGAAATAAGGAAATATCAACTATTATTATTTGGATGCTTGCAAACAAGAAGGTATCACAAAAAGGATAGTGAAGAGGACCCACAGTTAACACAAGCACTTTAAGTGGTATTAGTACTATAACAACAAAAGTGAGGCAGTGAGGGAAGAAACTATCACCTAAACTCTGGGTGGAGTTGCAACCCCAAGCAAACTTCATAATTGACAAAGTTGCTTTTAACACATCTAGTAATTCATAAAATACCGATGTCTCACTATTGTTGCTAATGTGGGATTATTAAACTCTTGCACTCCTTTGTCGTTGGCTAACTTAATGTTTAATAAAATGCGATAGTAATCAAGGCACTAACCTACATCTAGAGACAATCCAAGAGACCGACACATATCTAGAGATTCCTTTTGTGTTGAAGCAGGAATTAGTATCTCCAAAAGCTCATCCTTCTCGTAGTCCATCGCGATCCTAAAATACATTAAGAGCTGCAAGAAGTCTCGACAATCCAACCCATGCTTCTTATTAATCAGGTTTCTCCAAACCTCAGCAATCTCCCTGGTCGAATTCTTGACATTCAATGGAACAACCTCACTGTTGTCATTACCAAAAATGGGGTAAAGGGATTCCAAGAGAAAAATGCAAACCCATTTGCTAGCAGAGTAACATAAATCAAATCCCTCCAGAACCTTCATAGCTAGCTTCACCATATCAGGGTCATTACTGAGCACCACCGACAACTCCTTTCGAAAATCCTGCCCCCACTTTCTTGTTCTATGCGATGTAATCTATGAGAAGACACCCATTGGATTTATTGCAGATCTCTTTGAGCTAATAGTTGACATGGACATCTGCTATTTTGTTCTCTTTGTTTTCGCCCATGGTTGCGGATTTTTCTGATTTTTCCTCCATTATATGTAGGGTTTCGTACCACGATTGCAGGGATTTGTGGGGGTTTGGTAATACGCTCTTCTGCAGGTCGAAGGCTGACTCACTGTGTTGTCTTTGAAAAGTTGGGACAAAAACTCGTCGAAGGATTCCATCAATGATTGAACGCGCTAGAGAGGTTCAAGCACCAAAAATCCTTTGAAGGATCTGCTGCAGCCATTTGCGCTGTGAGGAAAGCCAAAAATCCAACATTTTTTGGGAGTGTAAACATGAAGACAGGTCTATTTGGGGTTGAGAAAAGGCCAAGCGAGGAGCTCCTCCTGACGTTAGAGGACCTGAATTGGAAGCTTCGTTCCCTTAACCAAGAGTTTTCAAAAAAAACCCTAATTTCTTCATTTTGTTCGTAGTAACTTCACTAAAAACAAAGGTTGTATCTGCGTTAAGGCTGAAGTCAATGACCCGTATAAACTTACCAATAGGGTTTTCCAAAATTGAAACCCAATACAACGCCTACAGGTCATTTTAATTTGGAATCGGTTCATGCTTTTCAAAATAATAATAACGTGTCAATAACCCTCTCCTTTGACAATAACACAGTGGTGTTTAATATCCTACAATGGTTGAACTATTCAGACAATTTGTTGTTCTTGTGTGTATGTGGCTGGTTTAGGGTGAAAATCCATTATAATATTCTCCTCATTGAAAAGTGCATTTATTGTTGCAAAAGAATAAAAATGATAAAAAATGGAATTAAAACATCCATTAACAAAAGAGTGTTAATTTGACACAAAAGTAAATATAGAATGCATAATTTGAAGGAATGGATCTAAATCTTAACTAGAAAATTCCCAAACTACACTGAGAAGTTCTAGATCTAAGTTTCATGAGTTTAAATTCCAAAAAACAATGAAAAAATAAAACAATAATTCAAAGAATACAAAACTTGGATGGGTTTAATATTTAAGAACCCGAGTTTCGTTAGGGGGGATTCTTTAAACCTTAAAAAAGTGAATACCTATTTCGCCATGAAACTTTTGGAACTAAAAAAGACTCTCAAGCCAGTGGTAAGTAAATACCTCCTTGGTTGACCATGAAATATATGTCGGAAAGGTCATCCATCTCCATACAAGTCCTCTCTAACACCTTGCTAATTTCGAGAACTCCTCTTTTGCAATTTCAAGCTCTTGATAGACATTCTTTGTTGTGTAACTCCCAAAGCAAAGAGAAAAACACACAATAGATTCCAAATGATCAAGGGCATATGCTCGTAGCTCTTCTCCTCCTCAATTGGCGCAAGCGTATGCAACCTCCACAACAGTGCACAAACTTCTTCCTGCAACCAATGTTTTAAATAGAAGCACAAGGAAAAAGCAATGAATGCCATTTCAGTAAAGTTTAAACATAGGTTTCAAAAAAAGGGAAAAATAAAAAATAAAATTAATAGAATTGGGATAGATAATAACAGAAATCTTAGCTGTTCTAAAGTCCAATAGGCCAATAGCAACTTAACAAAATAACACAATTCTTTTTTCCACCCAACCACAAATTTCCATGAAAAAATGCATCGGCGTCCATGTTAATCATTACCAGAACTCTCGAAGAAACTCTCAAAACCCCAGAACTAAACAAAAGCTAACAATCTGTTGGCAAACTTCAAAATACATCATGATTTCACATACACCAAAAATCCGGCAGCTCAAAAGAAACCAAAACGCTAGAATATTATTTTTTCAGTATGAATTCATCAAACCCTTACCAGTTGTGATTGAGACGAGCATTTTGAAACCATTCACATCCCTATCATGTGTTATTACTCTGCATTCATTCAAAATTTTGACAGTATCATCAAGATTCTCTGGAAATTTTTCATCAAGAATATCCATATCTTCTAAAATTGTTCTTAGAGAAATCCTTGCATATAAGAGATCAGTTGAAATCCTATTGAATTTAAGGCAAATCAAGAGAATATTTGCACTCTTCAGTGCTTAAAACAAGAAAGAATTTATTAGCTTCCATTTGATGTGCTCTAATCGCTTCTTTCCAATTTTCCACCTACACCAAAAAGTTCAGGCTTAGATGGAAAATTAACCCCAAACCACATATGGCCTCTATGCTTCCATCTTTCAGCTAAATCCACTGAAAGAAATTCATAGATTTATGTTGCTATATAAATTTTCCCATTTGCATTTAAAACCGACCATGAAAACTCTGCTTCCAGTTATGAGAAATGAAAGAAAACCCTAAGAAAAATAAGTGCACCTTATGAAATGCCAAAATAAAAATTATGAATTTCGACTGGATTTTCAGATCTTGTGTGTGAACACCAAGATAAGTATGCCATGACTAGATAAAAACACATAATTCAAGTTTCTGTTATCTATGTTACATTTATCTTCAAGTTCCCATCCAGAAATGGGAAATGGAAGCCAGATGCACCCCCCTTAAAAGTTGTTTCTGATAACATAAACATATTATACAATGTCTAGAGATGTCGAATGAATAAATGATTCATTAACCATTTCCTTGAGACTCTATATATACTTTTCCCAAAACACTAGAAATCGGTAAGCTGGAAATGAAATATTCCAAGTAGATAATAGATATATCCACCAAGACATATTTTCGTTCTTTTTTATACAGGATTTAAATTCTCAATACCTATTAGATGTACATAAGGACGAGTAATACCTCCTTCAAGCATGGTCCATTAGAAACATTGCAAGCACTATAAAGGGCAACATTGGCAGACAGGTAACAACACTTGCCAACAGAGAAGCAGACTCTGCCTTGATGCCTGCTTGAACTAACAAGGTGTCAACTCCAGATTGTTTAAGTATTTGAGGCGTGAATTTGAGGACTGCACCGATACCACAGAGCTGTGCCAAAACAAAGTCTTCACTTAGAAATACATCATACATAACCAATAGCATGCTCTAAGGCCCAAAAAATATCTCTTATGTAATAAAAAAATGAATTTACCTGCTGGAGTAGTTGAAGAGACATCCCCACTGTAAGAGCTCTTCTTACTTTGATGTCAGAGAAATCATACCATGACATACCCTTTTTTCCACTTGTGAGGGGTGCAGAATTGCAGGCCCAGAGATGGTTCTTCCTATCGCCTACACCAATGGATCTACATTGCTCTTTGTCAAGCATAAGGTTGGTTCACCCACCAAAGAAGCAACCTGAACAGATTCTTGTCCTTCTAGATTGGATAACAATCACATAGAGCTAATAGTTGAAGGAGCATGAGACAAAGATTCAAGAAAAATAAAAACTCTCTTCAAGTTACTCCTCAGATTGGGTTCATCGGACTTTTTCCATTGCCAAGCCAGCTCCCAGCCACCTCCCAATCTTGTTCCTTGCTCAACTGAACTGGAAAACCAACTGTCCACATTGGGACTATTGTTACCCGGATATTTCATATCGCTAGACTTCTTGATGTCCCCTCCTATGTACGACACAGCAGTGGATCTCATCGTTGACTGCTTGTCTTTGTATTGCTCTGGCCATCAGGAAACATACAACCCATTGCTAAGCTGGTGCGCCTAAATCCTACTATTGGTCCCCATTTTCAGCAAGATCCTATCCTCCTCCGTCAGTTGGCTTTTGTTGGGGTTTTGTCTTCATCTTGAGATGGCCGGTAAAACCCAATTTCAAAGGAGATAAGAGGGTTTCATGGGTCAAAGTCTCCACTCCGCGTTCACTTACAGAGCACACCCATCCTCCCCACACACTTGACAGCCTGGTTCTCACTGGCAAGTCGAGTCACCTCCCTTATTTATCGCCTACACCTAGATCATCACGGATAGTTTCAGGGCTCTAGATTCGATCCATTTCATAGGATTTGCACTAAATGCAATGGAAGAAACCTCCATAACAATGAAACCAAACCATGTTAAAAACCTAAACATGGAAACGACTGGACAGTTGCATAAACCAGTGGACAATACAAAAAACCTATGAACAATGTGCAGCCCAGGAGAAGACACGCGTAAAAACCTATGAACACTGTGTAGCCCAGGAGAAGACACGCGTAAAAACCTATGAACAATGTGCATCCCAGAAGAAGACACGTATAAAAATACCACTGGCCAGAGGGACGACGACATCTACAGTGGTTTAGAACAAAACTTCAAAGAAAAACGCCTAATGACGCAATAAAGAAATCTTTGGGTATGAGTTAATGATAAAGAATATACAAAAGTGAAAGTGAAGAACGAAAAGAGAACATAAACGTAGTGTTTTTACTGAAACGAAGGAACATAACATGACCATAACATGAGATACAAAGCGAAGACTCTAATTAAATGCATAGGGAGTAAAGAAAATGTGTGGGTAGGAATTAATCATAGAATAAATAAAAAGTGGAGAGAATTAAAATAGATAGATATAGTTGATTGGATTATAGATTCATCTTATTGGTTGGAAATCCTCAAAATCTGATATTTCAAGAATGTTTGTTTCAAGAAAGGCATACATACAAAATGGAAATTAAGAATACATACAAAATGGAAATTAAGAATGAGTACAGAGTGATTTACTTCAAGATTTCTTTTCAATGATTTGGATTTTTTATGATAATGAGTACGCATATTTTTAAATAAAGTGTTAGGGTGATTCATATTTATGCAGGAACACAACATAATACAAAAATAACCATAAAAACAAAGATGCAGCAGAAATAACACTTCGTTTCATTAATATCAAAGAACTGAAACTTGTTTACAGACAGGATGGAAATAAACTAGCTAGAGTGCTGGTAGCTTATCTCTGAGAAGAGATGTGGCAGCTACATGCCTTTGAACTTTGTGTTATAATGAGGCTCGAAGGCCTATATATTATTGAGAAACAATGGAAAACCCTACACATCCAAAAACCTGACCCTAAGAGGTGAAACGCCAGAATGTGGGCCCCGTTGGGTAACTTGGTAAGGAAACTGAAAAATTGAAAGAAACAATGGTGGGGGTCCATGTGGAATAGGAGGGTGGCCACCAATATCCTCCTGGATCATTTATCACCCCTTAGGAAGCAATGGCCCCCATTGTGTTGAGTTCCTCCATGAGATGAGGAAACTTTTGTTGAACTTGGTCCCTGGTGAAGGAGTTGGCCTGCTTTGACAACTCGATATAGCTGGATCTTCTGCTGGTGGGTGTTCTTGATTTGTGTGTCCATAATTCGTTCAGTTGTGGCTTGTTCCATGTATTATGGGTTTAACTCTGTTGGTGTGAGTTGTTCCTCCCTGTCTAATGTGTCTAGCAGAGGTGGAAAGTAGTGCCGAAGGTGGTCCACATTGAACACTGGGTGCAGACCAAGGAATGGTGGAATATTGAGCTCGAAGGCATTGTCCCCAATAGCCTTAGTGATGGTGTATTCCCCATATCGAAGCGAGCTAATATTTCGTTGTGGTCTAGCAAGACTCTCCTTCTACAAATGTAGCCACACTTTGTCGACCACCTGGAAGTTATGTTGCACCCGATGCTGATCATGCACGGCTTCTTGTACTTAGCATTGGTTCTGTCCAATATGTCATGAACCTATTAACGAATTTGTTGAATGTGCTCAATGAATTTGTCCACCTTGGAAACTTCAGACTAGACATGAGTCGAATCATCCTGAGTAGCTACAAATGGCATGGCTACGTCAATGGGACATAGTAGTTGGAATCCCAAGCCCACCTGAAATGGGATGTGGTCGGTTGAGTTGTGGAGGGCCCGGTTATAGATATGTTGTACATAGGGGAGGCTCTCATCCCATGTGAGTGGATTCTTTGAGTTGTACATGTGAAAAATGTGTACGATCATCTTCTTGACAACCTCTGTCTGGCCATTAGTTTGGGGAAGGAAAGCTATGGACTTGGTGAGCTTGATGTCTAGCATTGACCATAGGCTGGACCAAAATGTACTAAAGAACTTGTTGTCTCGATCTGAGATGATCGACTATGGGATCCCAAAGTGTACCCACACTCATTCAAAGAAAAGTTTAGTAGTGGCTTCTGCTATGATATTCTTCATGCAGCTCACCATTATGGCCATGTTTGAGAATCTGTCGATGACCACGAACACACAGTCATTGTTGTACTTAGTAGAAGGAAGGCTTGACTTGTAATCCATGGATATGGATTCCCAAGGTGGACTAGGGGTAGGAAAAGGAGTATAGAGCCCTTGCTTCTTGGTGGACGGTTTGGAAATGGTGCTGGCAGTGCAGGATCAAATGTCCTTTCTGACATCCTGTCCAAGGTTCAAACAATAGAAATACTTGTGTAGTACTGCAACTGTTTTCTCAACCTTGAAATGCCCAGCGGCCCGACTGTAGTGCACTTCCCAAATCATCTTGGCACACTCGCTTGAAGGAACAAAAAGGTGTCCCATGTGACATAGTAGTGCATCCTTGAGGTAAAAATTTGTAACTTGGTTTCCCTCCAAAACCGTCTTGTATGTGTGGTTGAATTTTGGATCGCTTTTGTAGAGAAGCGACCAATCAGAAGTCTCGTGCCCACAAGAGTTGAGCACGGTGGTTATTGCCACGATCGATGGTCAGTTGAGGAAATCTGTAACATTATTGGTGATGCCCTTCTTGTACTTGATGATCAAATGAAAGTGTTGTAGATATGTGGACCACTTCTGATGGCGACCGTTATGAAGCTTCCCTTGTGTCTATATGAACTGTAGGGGTCAGTGGTCAGTGTGGATGACCGTTTCCTTCCCCAAAATGTAATTCTTCCATTGTCAAAAATCCTGTACAATGGAATGCATCTCTTTTTCATAAGTGAGATATTTGCGGACTATGTCTCATTGTGATATGCCACTAGATACCCTTGCTGAGTAAGGAATACCCCAATAGCATAGTCAGAAGCATCTGTCTCAATCTCAAATGGTTGTTTCAAGTCTTGTAATGTGAGCACTAGGGCACAACAAAGGCGATGTTTCAACTCGACAGATGGCTTTTGTTGAGTTTTCGATCAAAATATTTTTTTTTCACTCCTCCCTTGGTGACTTGTCTCAAGGGCCAAGTGATATGAGAGAATCCCAACACGAACCTGCGGTAGAAATTAGCAAGACCTACAAAGATGTGAAGCTATGTTAGAGTGGTTGGGGCTGGACAATATTGAATGAATTAGATCTTGGTTGGATCCACATGCACCCCACACTCATCAATAATGTATCCCAGATACTGAACTTGGGTCATGTCAAAAGTGCACTTGTGCAAATTGGCACAAAACTTGTGCTTTCGCAGTGTTTGGAGGATCTATCGGATGTGGTGGAGGTGCTCTTCCTAAGTCTGGCTGAAGATCAGGATGTCATCCAAGTATACTACTACAAATAAGTTGGTGAATGGCCGCAAGATGTCATCCATTAGTCTCATGAAGGTTGCGGGAGCATTCGTCAGCCTGAAAGACATAACCAGCCATTTGAAAAGGCCCTCCTTGGATTTGAAGGCATTCTTCCACACATCGGTCAGTTCGATCGGTACTTAGTGATACTTAGACTTTAAGTCGATCTTGCTGAAATATTTCACCCCTTTAAGTTGGTCCAGGAGGTAATCAATCCATGGGATTGGGTACATATTTCGGACAGTGATCTTGTTCAGCGCCCGATAGTCAATACAAAGTATCCAAGTCCCATCCTTCTTCTATACCAACATGATCGAGCTCCCAGAGGGTGATGAACTTCGTCGGATGTGACCCTTCTGCAGCAGCTCTTGAATTTGCCTCTTGATTTCAGCATTCTCCAGAACATAGTGCCGATAGATCGGTCCATTGGGCAGCGACACACCTCGGGTCAGATCGATGGGGTTCTTGACTTGACAGTGCAGAGGCACCCCAATGGGGGAGGTGAATATGTCCTACTACTCCTCCATGACCTTGTCCATTTGTTGTTGTCGTGCGGAGGATCCTTGTCTAGAGGTCGTGGCCACATCTTATTCTTCCTCTAGGGGCAGATCATCAAAAAAACAAATTTCTCGATTTTGGAAATGAGCTTATTGCATTGTAATTAATGTAATTACAAATTTCCCGATTCATCCAACTTGATTATATTTTATAATGTAATTAATTTAATTTTTAATTAAGTATATTTATCAATATTATCAATATAATTTGATAATAATGAACACACATAATAGATTCATTCAAAGTCATTTAGTTCATACATTATATTCACCTCCATTATATTCATACATTATCATCAAAAAAAAAATTCCTCGATTTTGGAAATGAGCTTATTGCATTGTAATTAATGTAATTACAAATTTCCTGATTCATCCAACTTTATTATATTTTATAATGTAATTAATTTAATTTTTAATTAAGTATATTTATCAATATTATCAATATAATTTGATAATAATGAACACACATAATCCATTCATTCAAAGTCATTTAGTTCATACATTATATTCACCTCCATTAGCGAAGGGACCATAATAGATTTGGACAATAATTTTTTCAAGATTGCGAGTACCTCCAGTGTCCCCGAACTCCAGCTAAAATAGCATTTAAAAAGAATGCAAAAGTGCACATGACCAACATTCATGTCAAAATCCCACGGGGCCACTGCTCTATCATTATCATACGAATTAGGCATCAAGAAAATAAGTGCCACATTCCCACTTCACCCAAACCAAGACTTGTAGGGCACTATAAGCCTTTATGCCGACAGATCCCGTGTGTGATTTGACATCATTATAACATCAGTGTCTAAAGGCGAGGTCCGTATGCACCCATCTCTTTCCTCGATCACTTTGGATCCCTTGCACCCATCTCGACATGAAGTCTTTCCCTCAACAGACAAGAAAAAAAACACAGCTAGATTTCCTATGCATGTGATTGCCACGTCAGGAAAAATGGCAGAAGCTGTAAGTGCTTCACTGACGTCAAATTGAGCAAAAGCAATATTACCTAACATATGAGTATGATTTCAGAGCTATACAAACGAGTCATAAATATGCACTTACACTCATGTCAAATTGAGCAAAACCAATATTACCTAACATATGAGTACAATTTCAAAGCTACACAAATGAGTCATAAATACGCACTTACACTCACGTCAAATTGAGCAAAAGCAATATTACCTAACATATGAGTACAATTTCAAAGCTACACAAACGAGTCATAAATACGCACTTACACTCATGTCAAATTGAGCAAAAGCAATATTATCTAACATATGAGTACGATTTCAAAGCTATACAAATGAGTCATAAATATGTGCTTACACTCACGTCAAATTGAGCAAAAGCAATATTACCTAACATATGAGTACAATTTCAAAGCTACACAAACGAGTCATAAATACGCACTTACACTCACGTCAAATTGAGCAAAAGCAATATTACCTAACATATGAGTACAATTTCAAAGCTACACAAACGAGTCATAAATACGCACTTACACTCACGTCAAATTGAGCAAAAGCAATATTACCTAACATATGAGTACAATGTCAAAGATACAC
>LPNX010890530.1:88155-100296 GCA_001517045.1 Pseudotsuga menziesii | reverse complement strand
AGCTACACAAATGAGTCATAAATACGTTAAACTAGCAATTGCCCTAAAAGGTGCAATAAAACACCATAAAGGAAAAAATGGGAAGAAAAAGTAGATGTGTTAAAGTGGAAAAGAGAGTGGTAAAGTGAAAAACAATATTCGAGTAGGTCCCATAATGACATCCATAGTGACACAACTATGATTTCTTGAGTCGGCATTAGATTTTTTAGTTTGTATTTTTTCAGGATCAAATCATATTCATATTGGTATTTATAATTAAACTAGCAATTGTACCTAGGGGTGCAATAAAAGAACTCCGTGTTGCAAGCTAAGCAAGGAGATGTGCACATATACAATAAGAAAGACAATTTGAAGTGTTGAACCAAAAATTTTAGTAAATAAAATCTTATGGTTGATACAATAATTTAAAACATTATATTCTTCACATAATTGGCCTTACATTATCGGAATTTCAAAAGTAATTATGAAAATTAGTTTTCTCTCATCCAAATGACAATGAATTGTTAGTTTTTGTACTTCATTGTAGATGCAAAAATTTTATGGATCTATCTACTACATAAATAAAAATAATTCATTATTGTTAAAGGCTAGGGAGTAAAATATTATTTCAAGATTAACTTTGCACAAATTAGGATAATTGATTTTGATAAAAGTTGCTTGCAGTCAAAGGTGAAGTAAGTGATTTTCCGTTATAATTGAACATGCAGTCTATGGTTATGATGAAAAACAAGGCTTGTGTTTGTCCACCTATTGGGTGTAACCATGGAAACCTTTGATGCTAAGAACATAATATAAATGCTCATGGAAAGAGAGAGCCATCCATCATTTCACATGGGAATATTTTTTAGCTACTCACTACTCCTCACTCCACAACACACTCCTCTTCAGCATCCATAGCATAGCTCCACCTTCCCCCTTCTCCCACACAGACCTCCACAAGGCAGCACCTACCTCAGCTGACCATCTACCCTACCTCCTAGCTTCTTCCACTTGTTAATCCTATCCATGTTGTTAATGGTCTATATTCATTGTGCTCTATTCGAAACCATTATTTACACCATTTGTGAGTCAAAGTTAAGCATTTACATGTCATTTCTCTTAAGCAAATACCACTAAATTTATCCATTCGAATAAGAATATTCGAAGCTTTAAACGTCTGTGGCAAAACTATTAACCATATCAAATGACAGTAAATGAAGTCTAATAATAGTCCCTATACTCTGTTTAACAAGTTGGGAGGGTTGCATAAGAGTTGGAGAGACATTTCTGCCCATACCCTAGGGGAATTGTACCATAAATTACTAGTAATTCTACCTTTTTACCAATGTCCCCAAATCAAGTTGCAGATGTCTATAAACTATCATAAATTTATTAGAGAGTCCATTAAGTGGTCCTAAGACTCCCCATATCAGTCCCTAACCAATTCAAGACCCTCTTGTGCCATTCGAATCCCCTAGAGTCAAGACTAATCAAGGCATTATTCCCCCAAATTCTGCCTTTGGTGGGAATTTTCAAATTGGGTCATTACAGGTTTTCCCCATTTGTAAAGAATTCATGGAAGAAGTACCTAAACCTAAAGCCAAGCTAAACCCAAAACTAAGAATTATTAAAAATCACCCCAGTTAAAGCCAAGCTTGTATGCATCTTTCATAAGTTTCTTTATTTAAACTGTCACAATTTCAGATATCTTATCTAGCTAGCTTATCTTCGGATATCTCTTAGCACAACTTCTTTTGAGTGGCAGATCTCTTCTCTTTGTTTTTCCTTTTTCTAAAAGGTTTTGTCTTTGATATGATACAATGTTTTTCAAAGAAGTTTGGCCAGTGAATTCTGAGTGAGAGATCTCTTTTCCTTTTTATAAAAGGTTTTTCCCTTGATATGATACAGTGTTTTCCTAAAAGTTTTAGCTATGAATTCCGAGTGGCATATCTCTTCTCTCTACTTTTCCTTTTCCTAAAAAGTTTTGCCTTTGATATGATACAATGTTTTTCAAAAAAAAGTTTAGCCTGTGAAAATACACGGTAGAAGCCAACAACACTTCATTATGTTTTTATTATTCATAAACTGATTAGGACTCACACAAAGATAACAAATTCTTGTAATTACCATCCTTCAACAACATTGTCCAATATAAAAGCTTTCTACCTAATAAATGTACAATACTACACAGATAACTTGTAAAACATAAGCTCTACCTGATAAATTTACAACTTGTAAGATATAAGCTCTACCTGATAAATGTAGAAGGATAACCTATAAGATATAAGTTGGAGACATACAATATGTTTTTTTGTTGTATATTAGGAAACATTAGGAAGGAAGGAGATAAACAATATGTTTTTTTTCAGTATATTAGGAAACATGAGGAAGGATAACCATTAAGATATAAGCTCTACCTGATAAAAGCTAAGCAAACGAACAATATGTATTTTTGGCGGATATTTGGAAACATGAGGAGACATTGTGAGATATCAAGTTTTAACAAATTTCTTTAAACTTACATAACTGTATAAAAATGTATTTTTATACTTTTGCAGTAATAAAAAAAATCATGAAAAAAATAGATCTCAGTTGGTTTTATTAACCATTGCATTTTATAAAAACTACCTCAATTTAAGAAACTGCTAAAAAAATCAATTAACTTATAAAATGCAATGGTTAATAAAAAATTAAAAACTTACAATTCAACCCGTCCTCTCTACTCTTGCGACTTGGAAACCATTAGATCGAGGGCTTCGGAGACTAACTCAACGATTAGGTTTTGCTTTACTTATGAGATTATGCTTTTCTCGACCATCGATACTTACTGTGAAGAATTGATGGAGATATTGCTGCTGAGATATATCTTCTCATTTCTTGGATAGCAATTGATATACTCGGAGAATGATTGCTGCCGCTATTAATTGCCCAAGATCTATCGATTTGACCTTAATATTAAGGAAAAACTTGATGGCTTGCTCACTCGCTTTACTTACTTTCCTTAGCCCAACAAACAACACTACCCAGTTTATTGCTTGCTAGCAGCTGCTCGATTAAGCTAGCTAGGAAGGGTAGAACCTGTTAGGCAAGAATGTTTGGCTAGCTAGATATAGATAGTGTGGCTATCACGTGAGGAAAGAAAATGACTAGATTAATGAAACGACTAAGTGAACTCCGGGAATAGGGGCGGGGTTGACAGAATGAACCCAAAATTTTGAAACAAACGACATAGATGTACATTCATATTCCATACTAAAATGACTTGTTTAAATACTCCAAAATGTTTAAATGACGTACATGTATTGCATATTGAAAGATATTTTTAATAGAAAGACTACAATATATGTCTACTAAAGTTTTGTTTCACAATCGATTTCAAACAGATAGTAAAGAATAAGTCCAAGGACTTATCTGTGATTGCATTTAAGACAAAATTACAAGATTATTGATATTGTGGCAACATATAGCAGGTATTTATGAGACAAAACCATGCGTATGCATCTAGGAAAATGTACAAATCCTATTGATATTTTTTTCAGCTACCACTCAGTGTTGAAAATATAGAGGACAATATAATATTTATTTGCATAGATAAGCATAGAACTAGCTTATATAACATTTACTTGTAAGTATCATACATGACCTTGTTTTTCCCTCAAAATTAAAATTAAATAATAAATAAAAACTGAAAACTTCCCAAATTTCGATTAAAATGCAATCTCATTTCTTTTTATATTTAGCTTCTTGTTGCATAGTATCCACGTGGCTATAGGCGTCGTAGGTGGGACTCCAAAGTAGACCATTAGCAAGACCAGTGCTTGTTAGTATTACTTAAGGGGCTCAACATAAATCAAATGGTCACTCTACGTGGGACCCTCACTGCAAACACAATGACAAAGTTAAATATAAATGGACAAATACCTCACACATGGATTATATGCCAAACAAACACGTCACACTTCCATCATGTTTTAAGAAAACTGTCAAATTCTTAGCATGCAAACTCCATGGTGACTATCATGCTTTGAGGCATGGGATGCTTTTTGCAATCATCATCTCTATGAAGTGGATTGTATATTCATGGTGACAATTGGAACGGCAAACCTTTTGTAGGAAAAAATGTGCAGGGTCATTCATACCTCCAACTGAGTAATTGCATTTGAACTTCGGCTCAGTAATACCAAGGAATAGAATGGCAGTCACTACCATAGCCATTTGACTTGGATGCTCATTGTGCAGTATTTGTGTGGATAATATGACCTTGGTGCTAATCAGCAGACCAGATCTTAGAGAGACCGGTTAGTTTGTGGGTTTGAATATCGAATGAAGATTGTAGACGAGAATGCATCGAAGAAGCATAATGACATTTGGTGATTACAAATTTTTGGGTTTTATATTCTAAACTTTCAATTCTTTAATGTCAAAACAAGGCTGAGGGAATTATAGTAAGCAAAACTAATATGAATATTTTTCTTTTGTACTTGGGAGTAATTCCAACTGTCATTTTTTTGCCTTATAGAACCATTTCTACTAGGTCATATAAACAAGGTTATTTGCTTGCAGTGTATTGTCTCGTGTTATGTGGAGTGGAAGCTCCTTTCTGTGGATTTTGCAGTGGGTTTCCCATATTTTTGCAGAGCAGAAATCAGAAGGCAACACATTTGGATTTCTAGTCTCCCCAATGATGATGGAAAATTGTAGGATTATGGATAAACATCTTCAACATCTAGCCATGTGTGCTTATAAGAGATGACCCCCACTAGTTTACTGCTAGCCCACTTTCAATTCTCATCTCATTCATGTATGGGTTCTACCCAAGAATCCCCAAAGTGACACGTCCCAAGAGCTTCAATCTTGCTCCAGACAAAATTAGGTTGTTTCGGTGAAAAAAACTGCCCATAACTAGTTGGGACAATGGTATGTTACTTTAAATGGTTAAAGATACTACAATTTTTTCTAGTTATTTAATTGGCATCATTATGGTTAAGCATCCTCAACATCCAGCGCTGACCCCCTCTGTTTTACTGCTAGCCCAGTTTCAATTCTTTGCTCATTCGTGTATGGGTTCTACCTGAGAATCTCCAAATTGACACGACCTAGGAGTTTCAATCCTGCTCCGGCAAAAATTAGGTGGTTTCTCTAAGAAAAAAAACTTCCCATAACTAGTTGGGACAAAGGTATGTTCCTTCAAATGGTTAAAGATATGACAATTTTTTTTGGTAATTTAATTGGCATAATTTCCTTTTAGTTAGGCCATTAACTCTGAATGATGTTTTTTTGTAAATGTATGTGCTTCCCTGTATGGATGAATTTGAGTGACCTGTGTCCTAAATGTGATCTACTACAAAGGAGGACATGTTTATTGCTGTATTTAGGCTACAGGAAATGTCCCAAGTGGTGCTGGGAACCTGCTACAGAACTATAACAGCATGCTTCCATGGTGATTTTACGTTGTCATAAGAGCACTCAAGTCACCTCCAAACTCTAACAGGTCTTCTATGGTTTTGAGTAGATTTAATATTTCACAGGTAGCAAATGTATATGCATCTTCTCTTCCTTTTATAAACTGAATGTGACAGTCTGCTTCTCTTCATTTTACATACAAAGAAGGAATGAATCTCTCTTTAAGGTAAACCTGAAATGAATCTTGTAGCATAATTTGAATGGTTTTTCTCTTTCAGAGCTTACAAAAGCTACAATTTTGTTGTTTGTTGTTTGTTTATTCTAGAATTGCACTCTACATGCCATCCCTGTGGTTACTGGCGCAATCATAGCTCAAAAGAGGATGTCTTTGTTGGAAGACTTGGGCTTCATGTTTCTATTCTGCATTTTGGATGGACATGGATTATTGTATCTTAGCAAAGCATGGAGACCTTACTCCACAATAGTATATGCTTACTCTTAAATTCCTAATAGTATAATTTCATCTAAGTTGTTAATGCGAACACACATTTATGCATAGATAGATTGGAACAATTGGGTGTTAAAACACATGAGCAAATTGCCGACAGGAGTTTCGTCTAATGGCAAGCGTCAAGGTGATCAGTCTCCTTCGATTTCAACCTAACATCCCGGAAGTACATATTGCATTTCACCTAATTCAACATAAATATATAGATATAAATATAGTTTTATTTGATTTTAGTCAGGGTTTCGGGCCCGGAACTCTGTATAGGTACAGGGAAGCGAGCTTCAAAGGCGAAAGGACGGTTGCAAGGAAGGTTTAACAAAGAAGCTGGAGCGTGGAGTCCTGGGTATGTTTACATCTTCCAGAAACTTGAATTACAAGCCTTTGAAGATTAATTTTATGATTACTTTCAAAGCTAATGTGAAGCAATTATTTGTTTATTTATTGCTTCAACACACATTACTAAAAATTCAATCAACTGAATCCCTTTATGGGAATTTGGAATTCAAACCTCATAAACAAGTTTCGTAACCATAAACCTTACGCAGCTTCAGAAAACGGAAAACAAACTGAAAATTGCAGCTTTTACATCAGCCCTAAACTTAATAAGTGGATGGAACTGAAACTATCACAAGATGAAAATATCAACAGGAAAACACAGGGGTTTATTACCTTTGTCTAGGAAAAATATCCACGCTGAAACGATTCTGCCTCAAAAAGCATCAAATTTGAGCCCAAAGGCCTGTTCTTCTACTGTTGAAAGTGGATTTATGCCATTCGAGTCAGAAAAAAGGTAAGAGCAAGACAGTAAATTCTAAATAGGCCCTCAGGCTTCATAGCAGGTTATTTATGGCATTCAATTTTCTTGAAATGGGACACTAGTTGGTGCCAAGTGCAGCCTCCATATTTTCCTTGGATATTCTCTAAATTGCCTCTGATCAAACAAAGCGAAGCAACGAAATAAAAAACCCCTTCTCAACTCTAGAAAGGGCAGGGAAAAATGGCAAAAGGGCGATAGAAACAAAGTAGCAGTGATATCCACCAAGAAACGCAGCAACCAATACACCAATCGAAAAATACAGTATACTGCACAATTTAATCGAAGGAATCACAGTCATTACACACAATTTACAAACACAGCCATCATCGCCTAAGAGTGTCTGCATGTGCGATGTGCATTTAAGGCAATTTACAAACACAGCCATCACCGCCTAAGATTGTCCACATGTGCACGGAGCTGCGATGTGCATTTAAGGGAGCAGGTGCCAGATCAGCAACAGATCAAATTCAACCAAACAGATTAACCCAATCGTCGGACGAAAGCATCCTAGGGCTGAAAAAAATAAGCATTAACTTCGGCGAGTCGACTTCCACTTGTTGAAACACCTTACGAAATAATTATGTTACTATAGTAAAAACTCTATTTAAAATATCATATCTATTTTACTAACATTAATTAATAACTTAAAGTTATTTAATTAAATATAATATCATATTCTATTATCTTTAGCAATATAGATTTACAAGTATTGCATTTCATTTTGGCTTTTAATTCTCTCACCATTTGAGTTAAAGATAAAAAAAACAAAATTTTCACTTATATATATTTTGATGATATCTTCTAATTATAAAGGTATACAAAGTAGACTTTTATGACACATGAACTCATTAAACACTTTGTAGGTGCTTTTTTTGGTTGGCAATAAAAGCACAAAGACATTATCACTATGTAGGTTTTTATTATATTTTTAATAAAATAATCATAAAATATTAATTAAACATAATTTTAAAATATATTATTAACTTATATATATAATTGAAATATATTGTGTTATATTTATTTTGTTGTTATTCCAATTTTTTATCAAAAAATATTGTTATTTTGCATTTCTTCAATTTTTTTATTATCTAAATTTTGTATTGTTTTGTTTTGTTTTTAATGTAACTATAAATTATAAAAACTATTTAGTTAATTTCAAAATATCATATATATATATATATATATGATCATCTTTTATTTATAGTTTAATAATTAATTTATTGTTGTTCTACTCATTATAGTATTTTATGATTTCACAAATAAATCTATTACAAATCTCAAACTATATCTTAGTTATCTTCAAATATCTAATAAATATGAAGCAAATTGATTTTAATATAAAGACATAAATTCATCTTAATTCCATGTTTATCATGCCATAGATTTATCTTAACTCTGATTTGTCATACACCGATCAAATATATCTTCAAGTTTTGTTCTATAAAAAAAGACTTGCACTTCCATGAAGTTGATCTTGCTTGACACATGATAAAACAATAATTAAGATTATCTATAAACATATTACTTTAATGGTTCTCCACAATTAATTTATTTAAGCTCTTTCTCCAGCCATATTAATATTGAAAGAGTCTTCATCACTTTAAGCAAATTTCAATAATAGAGACTTGCTTTTGTCGAATTTTAAAAAATCAATAAAATTTTAACAAAGTTTTTGTTGAATTTTAAACAATTTTTTTAATTAAAACAAATTAAATTTATTTAAACTTTTTTCAAATATTATATTAATATAGAAAGAGTGCTCATTACTTTAAGCAAATTTCAATTATAGAAAAATATATTTTAATAAAGTTTTTGTTGAATTTTAAACAAATTTTTTAATTAAAACAAATTAAATTCATTTAAACTTTTTTCAAATATTATATTAATATAGAAAGAGTGCTCATTACTTTAAGCGAATTTCAATTATAGAAAAATAGTTTATTTAAAAACATTTTCACAAATAAGTCTTTATTGTACTCTTCTAAAATGCCAAAGAAGTGAGGGTTACTCCATGATTAATGGATAAGGTTTTAAGGTTTTTAGTGCAAGGTTATTTCAAAGGTTTAATGTGATAGTTAAAATTTTGATAAGAAATCAAAGATTCTTTTAAATTACATCGTGCATAAGTTGATCAAAATTATGGAGAGCCAATGTTATCTGTTTGCTTTAATTAAAAAACGATAGAGAAAAAGCACCCGTGAAAATTAAGCCTACAATATAGCGTTGTTCAAATTAAATAATTGGAGACTTCTTTCTAAACAGGTTTTTTCTTAATCACAGTCGCGACATGGTACTTATAGTCAAAGTTGGGGATTTCTGTCCAAGTTGTGTTGTGGACATTGCAATTAAGACTCCGGGGGTGACCACTGTTCAGTTCGGCGTGCAGATTCGTGAAACTAATGTTGTATACAATTCCCATTACCTGATCGTTAATATGTAGCACGCGTTTTGCATATTATATTTTCCAATCCACTCTCACATCATATTCAGGTTGGAAAGTAAAATGTAGAGCCTATTTGTGAGCTTGTAGGAGGCTTCTTATGCCTGCCAGGACCGTCTGAGTCCCATCGTCAGAAAGACGAATACATATTGAGGAACAAATTTGGGAAATCGCTGGCGGGAAGCACTGAAGCGGTGTATACGAGGCCATTAGAGGCAGGGCAGCTACACTCAAACAACACAAATTGGACGCACTAGTGAATCTGCTGCTCCATGCTGTTGAGCAACGTCGGCTCTCCACGGCAAGTGCTAGACCCCATGAACATAAAGCACAGGGAGAACAGAATGGTGGGAGAGTGTGTGTGGCAAGAGTTGAGGCCCTATGGCAGTTTGCTTTAAGTAACCTACAATACCTCGATCTCTCAAATAAACCATGAACTCAGTCTCACGCGTGGCGAGTAGTTCATGGATAGACAGACGACAAAAAATGAACCAATAAAAACCGGTAAACTAGAAAAAGGACCCCAGAGAAAAACACCTTACGACGTAAATATAATTATGATATCATTTAAAAAAACAAAGACAATGTGGTAGCGGATTTCTTGTTTGGAAAATATCAAGAAGATGGATCTCTATTTTTTTCATCCCCACAAATATCCACTTAGTTTATTTACTATTTCTTGTTGTGTGATGTAAACTATCATATTAGGTATATAACAATTGGCTTGCTCCCTTTAATGATTTTTTAAGAAGTACGTAATTAGTCTTGGTAGTCTCGTCATACATAACCTTGGCATGAGATGTAAAGCAAATAAAGTATGTGGGGAGTATGAACAGTCCATATGCCAGCATAGAGAATTAAATGTATAGTAAATAAAGAAAGCGTCGGGTATGAATAAATTATAAAGAATATAAAAAGTGAAAGTGAAGAACAAAAAGAGGATATAAATATAGTTTTTTACTGAAATATATATGTGAGGAGTATGAACATAACATATATATGTGAGGAGTTTGAATGGAACATGAACATTGTGTGAGATGCAAAGCGGAGATAATTAAATGTATACGGAATAAAAAAAATGTGTCAGTAGGAATTAATCGCAAAATATAAAAAACAAAAAGTGGAGAGAACTAAAATAAATAGATATAGTTGATTGATCTCTTATTGTTTGGAAATCCTCAATGATGCTCCAAAAATGCTTGTTCCAAGAAAGGCGTACATATATAATGGAAATTAAGAATGAGTACAAAGTGATTTACTTCAAGATTTTTTTCAATGATTTGGATTTTTCAAGATAATGGCTATGAATATTTTTAAATAAAGTGTTGGTGACCGTGAATATGAGTTTAAGGAGCAGTATAAGAGCTAACCAAAACACCCCCAACTTGTTGGAATCCGGTAGAGCAATTCATGCTGAAATGGCGATTTAGACTGATCAAATTGCAATTTCTGCAATGTGGTTAGTTTTAAAATCGGTCATTTAGTCTAGGTCAGGAAAATTCGATTGCTAAAATTGTGAATATCAATTTCCAGGAACAATTTTAGCTGGTTTCTATAAAAAATTCGCCAACAAAGTGAGGTGTTTTAGTTGTCTTTTATCCTACTCGTGAGTTTAAGGAGCTTTAAAATCTTGCAAGAACCCCAACTAAATTAGGTCGTTCCTCAAAATATGTCAATTCCAATAAATTCAATTCTATGGAAGGGGTCGTAGATCCGAAGGTGATAATTGCATGTGAAACAAGTGGCTTGAAGAAAGGAGGAAATAATGATTTCATGATACGTACCCTATCGGGCCACAAAACTCGGGATAATAGGTTTTTGGAGAAACTAGTTGTAAGTGATGTGCCCTTAATGCAGTATTTAATTCCCAATGGACCTGGAACATAATCAATAAATCTTAGGCATAAGCATAAAAAGAAGATGAAAATTGTTTCAAAGAAAAACAACCCTATCGATTTGGTTATTGGGGAGGATATCCATTCAAATGAGATCATTATGACATATGAAATTACATTAGTGGGGATATTTACAGGCAGAAGGGTAAATGATGTTGGCTTAAAAAGATGGGTCAGTGAAGTTTGGAAGGTGTTTGTTGATTCAATTCCTGAAGATTTTGTTCTTCTGCCTGAATGGATTACTTTTGGCTTCATAATTGTGAAGGTTGCATCAACTATTTTAGCTTGAAATTGGAGGTGGGATTCAACAACTTTGTTTCTCAAAAGATGGAACCCTTTATTTGATCCAAGAATTGAAAGGTATGATATTGTTCTCATCTAGTTAAAAATTCCAAACCTGCCATTTAAATTTTGGTCAAGAGATTTTTCTTAAAGTGGTAGGAAATTTCCTTGGTCAATATGTAGAATTAGATTTATCTTATGAGGATACTAGTATAATGTGTGTTGGGGAAATTTTGTTTAACTTGAACCTATGGGAAGGCTTAGTTGAATCAATCACTCTTCATAAAGGGGAATTTTATTTTATCCAAGATTGAGATTATCAGGGCATTCATTTCAAATGTAACAAGTGTCATTCTTATGGTCCTGTGGTTTTAGAATGTTCCATTTCTTTAAAAAGGAAATCCTAGGTAAGAAAGACCTCAAATCAATGGTAGTTGAAGAAGAAAGAGGTGTTGCCTCCTAAAAGGTCTCTCCTATGAAGCCAGCGAATCAGATGTTAATTGTGGAAGCTATGGAACCCTGTAATGAGAAGCATGTTATTGTCTCGGATGGAATTGTTCTTATAGGGGATAGGGTTTATATGGATGAAGTGCGCCAAATAAGAAGAGGGACAAATGTTATGAGACATAATATGATACAAAACATTTTCCTCTAGACATTCTACCTGGTAAGTTAACTGATTCTTTGAAGTCTCTTCATCTCAATGATTCTGCATGTGAAAATATTCTCCTAGGGTTCAGTCTTTTTAGCAGTGGCTTTGTAGATATACAGTCTTCAAAATTGGATTTTAATCTATTGACAAAACTTTTATCAGATT
>LPNX010890530.1:74159-87898 GCA_001517045.1 Pseudotsuga menziesii | reverse complement strand
TTAATTATGTATTTGAATAGTAGGGATTTGGCCAATTTACCCAAAAAACTAGTTGTGCAGAGGTTAATTATTGATCAGAGACCTAATATAGTGTTTTTAGAAAAAACTATGTGTGAGGGAGAAGGTATCATTTTAGTTTTACAAAAAATGATTGTTGGATAGAATTTTGAGTTTGTTGATGTAAAAGGGATGTTTGGAGGTTTGATTATTTGATGGAATATAATTAGTATGCAAAAGAAAAAAGCATGGGATCTTGACTTTGGGTTAGGGATATATATTTTTTTAGTTGAATCGGGAAAGGAATTCAAGGATATATCTTCATTGAAAGCTGCTTATCTAGATGTTGTCAAAATTGAGCAAAAATTTCAGCAAAAGAACAAGTGACAATTTGGGCCTACGAATCTGATGCAGAAGAAAGGAAACAGAAACCATGGATTTCAAAACAAAGGACAAGGTAAGAAAAACCAACCCCAGGAAAACCAGTTCCAACCACAAGAAAAGGAGGGAAATGGAAATACATAGAAGGACATTGGGAATTGTTATGAGTTCAACAAAATCCCTAGCAAAATAGTAATGAATGTCATTTAGAATAGTCATTGGTGGCCGAGAACAAATATTTAGATTTAGATTTTGGTTTCAATTTTTATTTATAACCTAATGCCATAGTTGCAAACCAAGGGAATTGGATCATTCATGTAGAACCCAATGTCAGCGCAAGTACCACACAATTTCAACTAGAGAAATTATAAGGGTCAGAGGAAAATGATAACCTCTTCCACTCACATATGTGGGTGAAAGGAATCCACCTACATTTTTTGTTGACAATGGTATCAAAAGGAACTAGTAGAATTCGTCAAGATATTGGAGCTACTAACAACACCAAATCGACAACCATAGACCATCGATTGTCTAAGACAACATTGAGGCATCTTTGTAGATTACTAATGTTGTCTACCATACAATATCAAACCTTTCAATGATGAGGTATTGTGTGATGTGTCCCACATGAATTTTGTGATGTTCTTTTAGGGAATCCATATATGAGGAAACATCATGTTGTGCATGAGTCATGGACTCATAGTGTCATTATCACTTTGGGAGGACAACTCTATTCGATACTAGATATAATTACACCTACCAAATTCTCTTTAACCTCACACAAGGAGAGTAGAAATATAATCTCCCACAATAGGAAGTTTTTCCTCTTCACATTTTCCTATGAAGGTGAGCACCAGATCACAAATACTTCCACAACCTCTTCGCAGGTCCCTCTACTGAACAAAAACTAGAAGAATGAAGAGGCTTTGTTGCCTCATCTATTAAGATACTTATATGGAGAAAGGGCACACATTCAAGGTGCTCCTGTAGAAAATAATCATCCATGCCGGTTTAGACTGAGGATAATGAGGAAACCAAAATTGTTGAATGAGTCTATCACATCCATGAACAATAGTTACACTTCAATCAAGGTGTCAAAGAAAGGTATATTCTTCAAATCAACAAATTTCTCACCAAGAGCTCAAATCAAGACACAACTTTCCATATGATGAGGGACTTGATGCAATAGATACCATTAATTGTTAAGGGGGGAAGGATGATCTAGATGAATACTGGTGGCCACCTAATTATTCCACAGGCTCAAAACAATTTTCCAGTTTGGTCATTTTTTGGGTCAGAGTACTGCTCCAAATGGATATAGGTGGCCACCAACATATTCCATGCGCTCAAGAACGTTTTTTCCAGTTTGGTAGTTTTTATGGATTTTAGTGTCCAAAACTTCCAGGGTTGTTTTGAGGCCCTAAATGACGTTTTTTGGTGAGGATACACTCCAATTATGGTCATAGATATTGATGATGCTTTGTGAGTGATATTTTACAAGAATACCGTGATACAAAATATTCCTCATAGATATGCACAAGAAATTAGAGAGAAGAATAATAATACTAAACACAAAATAATTCAAGAATAATTGGAGTATCTTATATGCATTATTATTCAACAATAGTGTACATAAATAATACATCCTCAAGAGACAAAATTGAATTCCAAAAGAGTCAATTCAATAGCTCGTAATGCATGCTTACTAAAAATGTGAAAACCCCCCAAGGTGACAAAAACCACTTTCCAAATCATACCAAAAGAAAAAGAATTGGATAAAGCATGAGTGATGTGTGATGAGTGATGGAAAGGTAATATTATCATGGAAACTGGAAAGACAATCATGGACGATGTGTTGGACACAAAAGGAAAAATTTGCTAGTGAACTAGTTTATCCTTATCCACTAAAAAGTAGAAAAATAAGGAATGAAGTAGTCTAAAGCAAGAAGGCATAGCTTCCATTCCAAAATAGTCTAAAAGAAGACATGATCTATCAAGAATCTATCCAAGTGCATTTCATAAGCTAATGATGACAAGAGTGGACCAATGGTGGCTAAAGGTTGTCAACTGTAAGTTTTAAACCTACGCAAAGAAGAAAATCATACAGATTCTTTTAAGTAAAAAAGAGATTACAACACAACATTCACACATAAACACAAATATTTACCCTGGAAACCCTTAACCAGGAAAACTTGCAAGCCTTGGAGCCACACCTCCTGTTTTCTCATTATAATTATGAATCCCTCACAATAAAAAATATAGGTATTTCGCAGCATCCAATACCCTAACCCGTTAACCTAGATTCCATAATAGAATCCCATCCCTTAACCAGGATTAAATTACATGTTTTTAGAAAATCCCCAAAATAGCCAAAAATAGCCAAAAAAATTGCCTCGCTTGCACTCGTGTCAGAAACGACCTAAGGGTTGTTTTCGTGAAGGTGCTGAAAATGATCGTTAGACCTAGCATTGATAGGCGCACCTCCCTTGCACACGCACATGCAATGAATATAAAATATACCCAAAATTCTCTCACTTGTTTTCTTTTCATAGAAATGAGTCATGTACTCATAAATTCATAGGTTCAAGGAATCAATGACCATAGAGTCTCTAGACCAAGAGAACTTCTCTATACCGAAAAACTTTGTTAATGAGTCTACAACTTTTTTCAAGGTGCCAACCTTCTCCAACAACACCTTCTTGTCTTCAACCATATCTCTCACAAAGTGATATTGCACATCAATATGCTTTGTCTTAGAATTATAAGCAAGGTTATTTTCTAGGAAGATTTCACTTCAGCTATCGCAATCTAACCTTACATCTTTATGTACAAACCCAATAGTTGAATACAGTCCCTGCAACCATACTACTTCTTTGTTGGAATGTGTGGCTGCCATGTATTCAGCTTTTGTAGTTGAGAGTGCAACTACATCTTGTCTCTTGCTCATCCAACTGATTTCTCCTCCAAATAGGTTAAACACATACCCACTTGTAGATCTTCTACAATCAAGATCTCCAGCCCAATCTACATTAACGAATCCATGCACATCTATTACTATGTTTAGTCTAGGTCTTCCTTGGTAGCAGATTGCATAATATGTGGTGCCACAGAAGTATTTGAATATGCTCTTTACAATTGTCCAATACTATTTCCCTAGATTTGACATATATCTTCTCAAAACTGCCACTGCATGAGAAATGTATGGTCTATTACATACCATTGTATACATCAAACTTCCAACTGCACTGGCATATGGAATTCATGACATGTCTTCTTCCTCTTCCTGTGTGTTGGGACACTACTCTACATATAAGTTTACACCTACAAGAAAAGGAACCTTAACCGACTTACTTTCCTGCATGTTAAATCTCTATATTACCATCTCAACATATTTTCTTAGATTTAACCAGATATTCTTGTTTGCATGATCTCTTCTTATCTCCATTCCCATAATGAATTTTGAAGCATCGAGATCCTTCATGTCAAATTTGGATGACAATTGAGACTTTACTTCCTTTATAAGATATTTGTTGTTCCCAATCAGCAACATGTCATCAACATACAATACTATGTTTGTGACATGATCACCAATCTGTTTGGAGTATACACAGTGATCAACCTTGCTTGTCACAAACCACAATCCATGTATGTATGTGTCAAACTTATGGTACCACATCCTTGGATATTGCTTTAGAATGTAAAGGGACTTCTTTAGTTTACATACCAACTCTTTCTTTCCCTTTACTGTGAATCCTTCTAGTTGCTTCATGTAGATCTCTCCTTTGATATCTCCATGTAAGACCGTTTCCTTCACATCCATCTTCTCTACTTCAAAATCAAAACCAGCAGCATTAGAAAGAAGAAACATAATGGAGGTTAATTTTGAAATTGGAGAAAATATTTCACCAAAATCAATTTTCTCTACCCGAGAATATCCCTCTTCTACCAAGCGGAATTGTAATTCTCCACTTTTCCTTCTGCATTCAACTTATTTTTAAATATCCATTTTCTCCGAACGAAGTTTCTTCCAACTGGTAACTATACTAGATCCCAAGATTCAGTTTTTTCCATGGCATCCATTTCTTCAAACCATGGCCTTCTTCCAAATATTACTATCTTCTGAATCAACAACTTCCTTCACATTTATAGGATCATAATTAGTAATAAAAAAAGAAAAATGAGAGCAAAAATAAAGAGGGGAATACCTTTTTGGTTTCCTTCTTTCTCAAGATGATCTCCTCAAAACTGGGGTATCAGGTTATTCTTCTTCTAATTTAGCTTCTTCTATTTAGTCATATTATTCACCTTCTAACTCAAACTCTATCTTCTCTAGTTCCTTTTCCATTGGAGTCACTTCCTATATGGGGACTTCTTTTACCTCTCTAAACACAACATATCGATTGTAAACAATATTCTTAGTTACAGGATTCCAAAGCTTATAACCTTTCATATCGTCTTTATATCCAATAAAGATCCATTTATAGATTTGTTATCCAACTTGCTTCTTTTATCCTTTAGAACATGTACATAAGTATTGCAAAAAAAAAACTTTCATATGCTTAATAGAGGGTTTCTTACCAGTCCATACCTCTTGTGTAGTTTTGTCAACTAATGCTAATGCATTTGATCAATTTATCAAGTAACATTATGTCTCCACCGCCTTTGCTCAGAATTATTGTACTATCCCAACACTGCTTAGCATGCTTCTTTCCTTTTCCATCAACGTCCTATTCATCCTCTCAACAAATCCATCCTGTTGAGGTGTCTATGGATTAGTATTCTGCCTTTCTATACCATACTTCTTACATAAGTACTCAAATTCATTCCCACAAAACTCTCCACCGTTACCTATCCCCAACACCTTTATTTACTTTTCTGACTGATTTCTATAAGAGCCTTAAATTCTTTAAACTTAGCAAATACTTCAGATTTCTTTCGAAGGAAATAAATCCATGTGTTCCTTGAGAAATAATCTATAAATGAAACATAATACACATATATACCTAATGATGGATCATGCATAGATCCAAATACATCATTGTGTACTAACTCTAGAATTCCCTTTGCTCTTGTATCACCAGATGCAAATCTTACTTGATTATGTTTTCCATATATGTAATGTTCACAAAAATAAAAATCTAGAGTGGAATCAGTCATAGATTTGTTGGGTATATGTTATATTCTTTGCATGTGCGGTTGGAGGGGAGGTGCGCCTGTCAGCGCTACGTCTGACGATCCCTATTGGCATCTTCATGGAAATGACCATTAGGTCGTTTCCAACGTGAGTGCAAGTGATTGGGGTCTATTTGTGTAATCTTGGTTAATAGATTAGGGTATTGGAGGCCATGAAATAACTATATTGTATTGTGAGGGATTCATAATGATAATGAAAAAATAGGAAGCATGGATGCAATGTTTGCTGGTTTTCTTGGTAAAGGGTTTCTAGGGTAAATATTTGTGTTTATATGTGAATGTTGTGTCGTAATCTCTATTTTTCTTAAAAGAACTTGTATGTTTTGCTTCTCTACACAGGTTTAAAAATTACATGTGGTATCAGAGATCAATTTGGCATCAAGGGGCCGCCTTTGTTGTTGAGGGTTTGGCGTGGTTGATAGATATTGGGTCTTTGATAAATATGGGTTTAGTGCAAGGTTTGTAGTGTTTGTTTGTGCATTGAAAGAGAATGGCGAGTAGATCGAGAACAATGATAGAGAAATTGCTAGAATTTTGAGCTATGGAAGCTCAAAGTGGAATATTTGCTTGTAGATCGAGAATAGAGGATTGTTGTGGATCTGGGTACGAGACCCACTGCAACATCACAAGATGATTGGGATGAATTAGAAACAAGGGTTAGGAGTGCAGTACAATTGTTCTTATCAGACTTTGTGTTTTTGAATGCATCTGGTGAACATAGTGTGGTAAAGCTTTTGGAAAAACTAGGGAGTTTGTATCATTCAAAATCCCTTGTGAACAAGTTTTTTATGCAAAAGAAACTATTACACCTCATAATGGATGAAAATTAAACTGTAATAGAGCATCTGAACGTCTACAATAATCTAGTAAGTCAGATAACCTCTGTTGGCATTAAAATGGATGAAGAAGATAAATGTATTACTTTATTGTGTTCGTTGCCAGATTCCTGGGACAACCTAATTATTGCAATAGGTAGTGCTATACAAGCAACCTTAAAATTTGATGAAATAGTATCATCCCTACTATCAAAAGAGATGAGGTGGAAAACCATGGGTAATCATAGAATGGATTCCTTGTCTGTGAGAGGTCGCGCCTAGGAGAGAAACAAAAATAAATGATTTAGGGGGGGGTCTAAATATAGGGTAGATCTAAATCCCCAGTAAAAGGAATAGGGAAGTTTCAAAAATGAGGTAAAGTCAGGAACTATAAAAAGGATTGAATATCTAAGAATGTGGATAAAAAAAGGGATCCAAGGATACCCCTTCTCGAAAGGCAAATACCTCCTTAGAAGGAGGGGATGTGTACCTATATTCCACGGGTAATCATTCAGAACGTGATATATGGTTGATTGACTCAGGTGGGTCATGTCATATGACCCCTCATAGGGAGTGATTTTGTGAATATGAAAAGTAAAATGGAGGAGATGTATACTTGGGAGATGATTCACCTGCCAGTATCATTGGATGTTGTAGAGTCAAGCTAAAACTGAAGGATGGAATGATTAGAACTCTACTTGGAGTGCTACACATTCCAAATCTAACAAGAAACTTGATATCTTCCAGAAAGATAGATGTTGCAAGTGTAAAGACTATGTGTGGAGATGGTGCTTGCAAAGGTGTAAAGACCGTGTGTGGAGATTGTGGTTGCAAAATGGTTCAATGGTATTAATGAGGGGATTTCGGTATGGAAATTTGTACAAACTATTGGGAAGCACCATCATTGATGAATGTAACAACTCTGTTGTGCATGAGGAAGGAGGTAACAATGACAAAATCCCGACTGCAATAGGAGGAAAGACAATGCTATGGAATCAAAGATTGGGGCATATAGGAGTAAAGGGCCTTCGAGCATTACAAGGTAAAGGTATGGTTGAAGGTATGTATGATTGCACTCTGGATTTTGATATCTATGAACATTTCATATATGGAAAACAAAATTGAGTAATATTTTCCTCTGGTGCTACAAGACCAAAGGGAATTCTAGAATTCATACAAAGTGATGTGTTTAAACCCATGCTTGTTCCATCATTAGTAAAATATGTGTATTATATTTCATTTATAGATTATTTCTTAAGGAACACATGGATCTATTTCCTTAAAAATAAATTAAAAGTATTTGTTAAGTTTAAAAAATTTAAGGCTCTTGTAGAGAATTAGTCAGAAAAGAAAATGAATGTGTTAAGGACAAAGAATGGTGGAGAGTTCTGTGGGAATGAATTCGAGGAATCCTGTAATAAGTGTGATATAGAAAGGTAGAATACTGCCCCATACACACCTCAACAAAATGGAGTTGTTGAGATGATAAATAGGACATTGATGGAAAAGGAAAGGAGCATGTTAAGTAGTGTTGGCATGGGACAAGAATTCTAGGTAGAAGCAGTGGAGACAACATGTTACTAGGTAAATTGATCACCCACATCAACATTGATTGATAAAAATCCACAAGAGGTATGGAATCATAAGAAACCCTTTATTAAGAATATAAATTTTTTTGGCTATCATGATTATGTACATGTTCCAAAGGAGAAAAGGAGCAAGTTGGATAACAAAGTTGAGAAGTGTATAGTATATTGGCTATAAATATGACATGAAAGGTTATAAGATTTGGAATCTACTAGACCATACATGCAATGGGGCATATAGGAGTTGGTAGTTTGATGTATGCAATGGTATCTACTAGACCATACATTGCTCATGCAGTGGGAGTTTTGAGTAGATATATGTGAAAACCAGGAAAGGAGCATTGGGAAACTGTAAAGAGGGTCTTCATATATTTGCGTGGCACCACATATTATGCAATTTGCTACCAAGGAATACCTGGACCAAACATAGTAATAAATGTACATGGATTTGTTGATGCAATCTAGGTTGTAGATCTTGATCGTAGAAGATCTACAAGTGGGTATGTGTTCAACCTATTTGGAGGATCTATCAGTTGGATGAGAAAGAGACAAGCTGTAGTTTCACTCTCAACTACAGAAGCTGAATGCATAGCATCCACTCATGCAAACAAAGAAGTTGTATGGTTGGAAAGATTGTGTTCAAATATTGAGTTTATACACAAAGTTGTAAGGTTAGATTGTGATAGACAAAGTGCAATCTTCCTAGAAAAGATCCCTACTTATCATGCTAATACAAATCATATTGATATGTAATATCACTTTGTGAGAGATATGGTTGAATACAAGAAGGTGTTGATAGAGAAGGTTGACACCTTGAAAAATGTTGTAGACCCATTAACAAATTTTGTCAGTACAGAGAAGTTCTCTTAGTGTAGAGAATCTATGGGCATTGATACCCTTAACCTATGAGTTTAGGATTACATGACTCATTTCTATGCAAAGAAAGAAACAAGTGGGAGAATGTTAGGTATATGTTATATTCTTTGCATGTGCAGTTGGAGGGGAGGTGTGTCTATCAGCACTGCGTATGATGATTTAGCTAGTTTTTCACTATTTTGGATTTTTTTCTAAAAAATATGTAATTTAATCCTGGTTAAGGGGTTGGGGTCTATTTTTATAATCCGGGTTAACAGATTAGGGTATTGGAGGCTGTGAAATACCTATATTGTATTGTGAGGGATTCATAATGATAATGAAAAAATAGGAGGCATGGATCCAATGTTTGTTGGTTTTTTCGATTAAGGGTTTCGGGATGATGGACTGCAAGGCCATGACCCCACCTATGGCATCGAACTTGAAGCTGTTGAGTGATGCTTCATTAGAACCGATTGATGCTATGATGTATCATCAGATGATTGGGTCCTTGATGTATCTGATGAACATGAGACCGAATATTTGCTTTGCTGTGAACACCTTGAGCCAGTTCTTGACAAATATGAGACATGTTCACTTGATTGCTGCAAAGCATATTTTGAGGTACCTGAGGGGTACAATTTATTATGGGCTCAAGTATGAGGCGAATCAAAAGATTAACCTAGAGGGTTATGTTGATTCAGATTGGGCAGGTAGTGCCATCGATAGGAAGAGCACTTCAGGGTGTTGCTTCAGTATGGGATCAGGTGTGATCTCTTGGTTTAGCAATATGAAATCCTATGTGGCAATGAGTACAGCTGAAGCAGAGTATGTCGCAGCTTGTTTAGTTAGTTGTGAGGTAGTATGGCTGAGGAAGCTACTGTCTAATTTATTTGATCTCTAGATGGATGTTACTTGTATACATTGTGACAACCAGAGTTGTGTGAAGTTGTCAGAGAATCCGGTGTTCCATGACAAGTCGAAGCATATCGAGATCAAGTATCACTATATCAGGGATATGGTGCAAAGGGGAGCAATGAAGCTCCAGTATGTTGCGATGGACGAATAGATAGCTGATGTGTTGACAAAGCCATTGGCTAAGGTGAAGTTTTAGTACTTCAGGGAGAAGCTTGGTGTTCTACAGATCGAGGTTCCCTCCAAGGGGAATTGATGAGACCTAGAGCCATTCTGACATGGTGAGAGGATTGATTCCTTCCATGGTTAGATTTAAGGGCTGAGCCATTCTATCATGGTGAGAGGATTAGTTCCTTCCATGTCAGATATGAGTGCTAAGCCATTCTAATATGACTGTAGGATTGGTTCCTACATGATCAGAAGTAAGCACCAAATGCCATTTTTGGAATGGAGGCACCTGGTCAGTTACCAAGAAATCTCACTGAATGCCATTTTTTGAATGGAAGCACTTGGTCAGTTACCAGGAAATATTAGTCTGGGACTAAGGGCCATTCTGATGTGACTGTAGGATTGGTTCCTCACATGGTCAAATGTGAGTGTTGGGCCTTTTTGACAAGGTTGTGGGATGTGTTCCCACATGGTCATATGTGAGTGTTGGGCATGCCTTTCTAATATGATTATAGGATTGGTTCCTACATGATTAGATATAAGTGCTAGGTGGGCCATTCTGACTTAGGGTCAGATATAAGTGCTCGAAGAAGACTTACATGGAGGCTAGGCCTACAACCAGCATGAAAAAGGGTTGGTTCTATAGAAATTCATATGAAGAGAAGAATCAAGAGATAGCACCTGTGATGATGATCCAATAGAGATGTTTCAGACCATAGATGATCCAGATCAAGTGATGATCCAGATCCAGTGATGGTGTTCTAGTGATGATGATCCAGATCCAGGAGAAGATGACTTGAAGATGAAGATGATTTGAAGATAGAGATGACTTGAAGGTGAAGATGATGAGGAATTGATCATGATCCAGATGATACAGAGAAGAAGACTTGTGCTGATAAATTGTGTCGAAAGAATACCTAGGCTAGTTAAGAGGGAGTGTTGATGTAATTGTAACTTCAGAATGTAGTCACTTGCATTTATTATGTATTGTAACCCGACGTTTATTCCGGGCTGTATTTGTAATGTACTTGAGTCATGTCATGCCTCGATGTTCCTATCGAGAGTTTATATAATGTAAACAAGTCATGTCAAGTCAATGTGGGTAACCCTCCTATTGTCTAAGGGTTAAAGTCTCCGCAGTTTTGGGGCACTAGGGTTGTTAGACTCACTTAGTGAAGTCGGCCCTAGTAGGTTTTAGTCAAGTTAGGAATTAGTATAAATAGAGAGCTAACCTCTCTATTTATCACACACTCACTCACACTCAGTTGTAGCGCATAATTGAGGAAGAAGAAGACACTAGGACTAGGAAGAAAGAAGGTTACTGCTGTCAGGAGATCATCTTACTGTTTTTGGGTTTTACTTGGTGCTAATTCTATCTCTGAGGACGTTGCAGGGTTTTATCCATTTATGGTTTCCCCAAGGAAAAACAATGTGTTCATTGTCTCTTACGGTTTGATTGTTGTGCTTGTTATTCTCTCAGTTAAAGATCCTAATGTAATGCTAGATTAATGTTAAAAATCTAACAATGGGCTCAAGTATGAGGCGAATCAGAAGATTAACCTCGAGGGTTATGTTGATTCAGATTGGGCAGGTAGTGCCATTGATAGGAAGAGCACTTCAGGGTGTTGCTTCAGTATGGGATCAGGTGTGATCTCTTGGTTTAGCAGGAAGCAATCATGTGTGTCACTGAGTACAACTGAAGCAAAGTATGTCATGGCTTGTTCAGTTAGTTGTGAGGCAGTATGGTTGAGGAAGCTATTGTCTGATTTATTTGATCTCCAGTTGGATGCTACTTGTATATATTACGACAACCAGAGTTGTGTGAATTTGTCAGAGAACTCGATGTCTCATGACAAGTCAAAGCATATCGAGATCAAGTATCGCTATATCAGGGATATGGTGCAGAAAGGAGCAGTGAAGCTCCGGTATGTTGTGACGGACAAATAGATAGTTGATGTGTTGAAAAATCCATTATACAGACTGAAGTTTGAGTACTTTAGGGAGAAGCTTGGTGTTCTCCAGATCGAGGTTCCCTCCAAAGGGAAGTGATCAGTTCGTCATCCATTCTAACATGGTGAGAGGATTGGTTCCTTCCATGGTCAAATGTAAGGGTTGGTCCATTCTGTCATGATGAGAGGATTGGTTCCTCACATGTCAGATATGAGTGTTGAGCCATTCTAATGTGACTATAGGATTGGTTCCTACATGATCATATATAAGTGCTGAATTCCATTCTTCGAATGGAGGCACCTAGTTAGTTGCCAGGAACAACCAGTCTGGGACTGAGAGCCATTCTGATGTGACTATAGTATTGGCTCCTACATGATCACATGTAAGTGCAGAGCCATTCTGAGGCAATTGTAGGATTGGTTCCTACATGATCAGATGTAAGTGTAGAGCCATTATGAGGTGATTGTAGGATTGGTTCCTACATGATCAAATGTAAGTGCAGATCCATTCTGAGGCGATTGTAGAATTGGTTCCTACATGATCAGATGTAAGTGTAGAGCCCTTTCAACATGTAGGTAGGATTGGTTCCTCGCATGGTCGAATGTAAGTGCTGGGCCTTTCTGACATAGATGACTAGATTGGTTCCTCTCATGGTCAGATGTGAGTGCTGGGCCTTTCTGACAGGGTTGTGGGATGTGTTCCCACATGGTCAGATGTGAGTGTTGGGCGTGCCTTTCTGATGTGGTTGTAGGATTGGTTCCTACATGATCAGATGTAAGTTCTAGGCGGGCCATTATGACTTAGGATCAGATATAAGTGCTGGAAAAGACCTACATGGAGGCTAGGCATACAACCAACATGAAAAAGGGATGGCTCTGTAGAACTTCCTATGACGAGAAGAATCAAGAGATAGCACCTGTGATGATGATCCAGCAGAGATGTTCTAGAACCAAAGATGATCCAGATCAAGTGATGATCCAGATCCAGTGATGATGATCCAGATCAAGTGATGATCTAGATCCAGTGATGATGATCTAGATCCAGTGATGATCCAGATATAGTGATAATGATCAAGATTGAGGGATGATCCAGATCCAGATGAAGATGACGAGGACTCGATGATGATCCAGATGATACAGAGAAGAAAACTTGTGTTTCTAAATTGTGTCAAGAGAATACCTTCCTAGTTAATAGGGAGTGTTGATGTAATTGTGACTTCAAAATGTATTCACTTGTATATCTTATGTATTGTACCCCGATGTTTATTCTGGGAAGTGTTTCTAATGTAATTGAGTCATGTCATGCCCCAATGTTCGGATCGAGAGTTTCTATAATGTAAACAAGTCATGTCAAGTCATTGTGGGTAACCCTCCTATTGATCAAGGGTTTAAGTCCTCGCAGTTGCAGGGCCCTAAGGTTATTAGACTCTCCTAGTGAAGTTGGCCCTAGTGAGTTATTGTTAAGTTGGGAATTAGTATAAATAGAGAGTGAGCCTCTCTATTTATCACACACTCACTCACACTCAGTTGTAGCACATAGCTGAGGGAGAAGAAGTTGCCGAGGCTAGAAAGAAAGAGGCTACTGCTGTCGGGAGATCATCTTATTGTTTTTGGGGTTTTACTTTTGGTGCTAATTCTATCTTTGAGGAAGTTTCAGGGTTTTCTCCATTTATGGTTTCCCCAAGGAAAAACACCGTGTTCATTGTCTCGTGTGTTTGATTGCTGTGCTTTTTATTCTTTCAGTTAAAGATCCTACTATAATGCTAGCTTAAATGTTAAAAATCTAACAAAATTCACATGGAATATATGCGTTTCAAGTGCTTCTATCTATCACATGATTAAAAAATTAGGTTTTCATCGCCAAATTTTACCAAAAAGTGTTA
>LPNX010890530.1:38720-58659 GCA_001517045.1 Pseudotsuga menziesii | reverse complement strand
TATATATAATAATATCTAAATAGAAAAGTGTTGATTAGAGATCAAAGTAACCGTTTATAGCCATATAAATTACCCTTGTGTCGGATCCAACCATGATGAATCATCTCGATCATGCCAAGAGAATATATTACCGCAACACCAAGCCAACCCATTAACATTCACGATTTATCCATGCATGGACATTGGACATTTTAATACTCAAGGTTTCTCGACCTAGGCATTTATTTGTATTTGTGCAAAAGATACTCAACGCGAGTTAGAAGTCTAATCTTTCATTTCTGATTCTAAATCTTGCATCAGTCATCTGCTTGCTTGTGTGTGCCCATCTAATCTTTCATTTCTGATTTTGAATCATACGTCAGTCATCTGCTTGCTTGTGTGTGCCCATAGATATAGCGTTTATTCTTTTGCAGCTTGTAGAATTCACAAATTAAATATACATGTAACTATTAGCATTGAATAGTTTAACATATTTCTGTTAAGTACATTCTTTTATTAAATAGGCATAAATATGAAAGTTTTACGCTAAAGGCATTTTCCCTATGGAGACATAGTCTCAGAATATTCCTTGTATCCCTAGCCATTCACACTTCGACAGGTGTCGCGTCGGATTAGGGAATGGATCCTGGACAAGTGTTGTGCTGATCAATCATATTTTTTGTCTTCTGCATTTTAGTTGGGTCCCTGATTCTGCAATCTCGATTGGTGAAATTCTGTCCCATAGACCGTTGGTGTCCTATGTGTTACGGTCGTTGTTGCACGTGAATGGATTGATGGATTGATTTCCAGTTGTAGGTCATTCTTTGGAGTTGGTGTTTAGCATTTTTTCTTCTTCTGCATCTCAGTTGGGTCCCCGATTCTGCAATCTTGATTGGTGAACTTCTATCTCGTAGATCGCTGATGTCCTCTATGTTAGGGTTGTTGGTGCATGTGAATGGATTGATGAATTGTTTGCCAGTTGCGGGTCGTTCTTTGTAGTTGGTGTTTAGTGTGTTTTCCTGACAGATGGCTTGCGTGTATTCTCTACTCTTCCATCTGTTGTCCTAAACCACCGGTTCTGGCGATTTTTTGTACATGATTTTACTCTCCTTCCCCGCGGTTCATTTATCTCGGCAGACTCATTGCCAACGATTTTGTGGAGTTTCGGTTCACCATTTTTTTTGGGTTTAGCCTATGCTATTCTCAACGAGTTTTCTCTCTTTATGCTCACAATTTGGTCGAGCTTCCGTTTTACTGGTGCTTCACTGAATTGAATACACTTTTCCCATGTCCCTTCATCCACTGCCATTAATGTTTCATCAATGCATTGTTGCTCAATTAATGCAAGAAAGCTTGTCATATGATTCAGACATGGGTCAATATCTTCATCTTTGCTCAGCTTATGACGATCTTCAAAATCTTGTTACAATACTGCATTTTCCGCATTTGTTATTGCACCGCCTTTGCTTTGCACATATAAATAGACCTTTAGGTAACCACATATTGATTTTAATGCGCTTCATTTACACTTCAGAATTTCTAGTTTCTTTAAATTTGCAGGTATTCCTTTAGTCTGCCTAAATTTTTTGAAGATTCATTTAGTCTGATTATGAAATGGTCAAACACCCTTGCTTTGTTTTCATGTTATTGCTGCTTTGTACAATTATTAGTTATTTATGTATTTTGTTTTACAGTTTGCGGTTTCTTTAAATTTGCAGGTATTCCTTTCAATCTGCTTAAATTTTTTGAATATTCATTTAGTCTTATTATGAGATGGTCAAACACCCTTGCTTTGTTTTGTTGTTATTGCTGCTTTGACTGAAAGAGAATGACATAATCCTTGCTTTGTTTTAGTTCAACCAAAGAAAGCAACGGTGTTTCATGAGATGGTCAAACACTCTTGCTTTGTTTTGTTGTTATTGCTGCTTTGTCTGATTATTAGTTATTTATGTATTTTGTTTTATAGTTTGCAGTTTCTTTAAATTTGCAGGTATTCCTTTAGTTTGCTTAAATTTTTTGAATATTCATATAGTCTGATTATGAGATGGTCAAACACCCTTTCTTTGTTTTTCTATTATTGTTGCTTTGACTGAAAGAGAATGGCATATTCCTTGCTTTGTTTTAGTTCAACCAAAGAAATCAAGGGTGTTCCATGAGATGGTCAAACACCCTTGCTTTGTTTTGTTGTTATTGCCGCTTTTTATGATTATTAGTTATTTATGTATTGCCTCATATTTTTTTTTCCCGGTAATAAAAAATTCGATACATTTTTACCTGAAAGGAAGTCGAAAGCCACAAATGCCAAACGCCTTTGCTTTCTACATATAAGCACACCTGAAGGTAACCACATATTGATTTTGGTGCACTTCATTTACACTTTATAGTTTCCAATTTCTTTAAATTTGCAAGACACCAGCGGTCCATAGTTATATTACGTTATTTTGTAATTGTAAACTGGGCTAAAATGGACTAAATAGTAAACTAGATTTTGACAAGCACGTTCCAAATAGTTGAATCTTGTAGAGGTCACCGACGATTTTTTATCATATAATTTTTTTAGAAAAAAAAAATATTTAGGTTTCGGCTTTTTACCTTGTGGTTTGATTTAAGATTTTTATTGTCTATTTCCGCAACATGCAATTTGCGGGATTACGAAATGCAGAAAGGGAAAAATAAAATTACCCTATTTTTTATGCCTGCATCTTGCATTTTTGTAATCCTGCATCTCGCAATTCCAGGATATTATGCTTTTGCCATTGCATTTTCGGCTTTTTACCATGTAGTTTGATTTAAGATTTTTGTTTTGTGTTTCCGCAACCCGCAACCCACAAATTGTGGGATTGCGCATTGCGGAAAGGGAAATAAAACTTCACTATTTTGTAATCCCACATTCGACATTTTTGTAATCGGGCATCCCGCTATTTTGTAATCCTGTATCTTGCATCTCGCAATTGCAGGATGCGGGTTGCGAGATGCGGGATGTGGGTTGCAGGATGCGGGATGTGGGATGTGGGTGGTGAATGAAATATTATTTTGTAATCCTGTATCTCGCATCCTGCAATTGAGGGATAGTGAATGATATATTAATCTATAAACTGTTTAATATAATGAATAAGACTAAAGGAATACAATTAAGAATGAAAATATTTATAGTGAAAAATTGAAATAGGACACAAATTAATCTATTCATGTTTATTTCAAATTTTGATCAACTACCATAGAATCAATCTCGACAGTACATGAAATATTATTTTGTAATCCCGTATCCCACATCCTGCAATCGCGGGATGTGGGTTGCGGGATAGTGAATGATATATTAATCTATAAACTATGTAATATAATGAAGAAGACTAAAGGAATACAATTAAGAATTAAAATATTTATAGTGAAAAATTGAAAGAGGACACAAATTAATCTATTAATGTTTATTTCAAATTTTGAACAACTGCCATAGAATCAATCTCGACAATACTTGTCTCATGCTCATAGGTAGAGATAAAAAGGAATAGATCTTGGTACACCCAAAATATCAATATTCCCCCTTGGTGTAAGTTCAAGCAGAAAAAAAATTGTGTCATATATGCAGTCACGTTTTTGTCATTTGATCACATGAATATGTGACATTGAGATATTTTTTTGTTCTTCCCATGTTTCATTTCACAAGAAAAAAAAACTGTCACACTATGGAGAGTATGCTAACTGAAGATTCTATTTCACTCTTGCTGCATGGTGCTATCAACATTTGCCCGCTGGTACAAGTCTCCTCGTTAAACAAGGTGAATTCACTGAACTCATCATCTATTCGATTCTGAATTTCTATCTCAAATGGGCTTCACAAGCATGATATATTGCTTCCAACTATATATAGAAGTCTCATAGAAACTAGACAACTAAAAGAAGGATCTATAATCAAACTTACCAAGTGTACATCGAACATTGTACATAGTGTAATGTATGTTTAATTTCCATTTTGTCTTTGTCCACTTAATCATTTTCACACTGTTCATGCATCCAAGGTTTTTCTATCCCATTCAACTCTAAAATACTTCTTCTCATAGGACTATCACATTTCTTGCACTCGAAGTTGTCACAATGGATGCAACAATTATTGGAGATCCTGCACCTTACCACTTACCCGTACCTTCTCCCTCACAGAGTTGTTCCTATGTTCCAATGAATCCTAGCTCAGTAGATGAAAACCCTTCCTTGGCTGCATCAACTATTCCATTCACATCATTCTCCTCTTCTAGAAAAGTTTGGAACATTCAAGGTCGATTTATTGGCAAGACAAAGCTACATGAATATGGAAACCAACAAGGGTTTGGAAAAATCTTTGGATTTGACATTGTTAATGCTTCACACAATGAAATACATATATCTGCATTCAATGAATTGGCACTCTCTTTGTATGACCAAATACATATAGGAATAGCGTACATAGTATCAAATGGCACAGTGAAAGCATCGATCGAATTTTCAACTATTTGAAAAGCCATAATGAGATTTTCCTAGGTTCCTCCTCAACCATCAAACCATGCTTAAATGAATACCCCTTAATACCTTTTTTTCCTTTAACTTTAAAACTATTCAGGAGATACAAAGTATACCTATCAATTTCATGGTGGACCTTGTTGGCCTTGTCATTTCAGTTTCTCCAACATCCACAATACGAAAACGAGATGGTGTTAAGGCTGTTAGGCGAACTATTGGACTTCGTGACATGTCAGTCTATAGTATTGACATAACACTTTGGGGAGAGCATTGCCAAATTGAAGGAGC
Source organism: Pseudotsuga menziesii (assembly GCA_001517045.1). Lineage (NCBI taxonomy): Eukaryota > Viridiplantae > Streptophyta > Pinopsida > Pinales > Pinaceae > Pseudotsuga > Pseudotsuga menziesii. The sequence goes on along the minus strand of LPNX010890530.1, from coordinate 53,901 downwards.
CAAGCTTTCCAACCTCCATGGTTTACCTACGCCTCCATCTGTAGCAATCAAAGGTGGTCGTGTTACAGATTTTAATGGAAAAACTGTTGGAACTATTTCCAACACTGCTATTTTTATAAACCTAGAAATTGAACAAACTTTAGTTCTCCAACATTGGTTTCAAGAAAATGGATTTCGTTTAGCATCACCATCATTGATCCAAAATTTCAATGCCTCTCACTCTAGTTCTCGTAAATTCATTACCATTAATGACCTGCAAACTCTTTAATCATCTAAAAATGATGTTTGGTACTTTCTTGCGACAACCATCACAAATGTTAACATGGATGACTTTTATTTCCTTGCATGCCCTCTTTTTTATTGATGGAATACAATCCATGAAAAAGATTGCTCACAACGTTGGAGACATTTGGCATTGTGCTAAATGTGATGGAGAGTTTCTTGAATGTGACTACCGATATATACTAAAGGCTGACTTGGAAGATGTTACTAGATACCTTCATGGTGTGATAGCATTTGATGATGTTGCAAACCAACTCATGGAAATTTTTGCAAAATATCTGTGTCTTCTCTCAACTAAAACAACATCACTTGATGAAATAGTGCATGGGATCTACAACAAAAAATTACTTCTTACTCTTTCAGTTAGAACAGAGACCTTCTGCCGAGTTGCACGCCTAAAAGTTGTAACTGTCATGGTTGAAAACACATAAATGACAATTTCATATGGACACATAAATATATACATTTTTTCAACTTGATACTTAACCATTCTTCATTGTTTAAAATGAATGCTTTCAATTGTCAATTTTAACTCCTTGTTTCATTGTCCAACATAGTAGGGCATTTTTTTGACTCTCTTATAGCACCACTTTCTTACAGTCTCTCGAGAATTTTGATCTTCTGCAGCTCTCTAGAAATATCCTGAAGCGGTTCTTACCTTGGGCCCTACGCCCTCTTAGAGTTTTCTCGGCTCACCTGTGTGGTTTATACCTCTACGATCCTCTCCGAATGCCTGCTTAGAGTGGCCATGATGGTTTCCAAGGATCTCAATATCACCCCCATCTCAGGACTGGAGGTTATCCTTGGCAGTGTCGATGGTGGGGTCTGTGGTGGCAGCGAGGGTGGTTGACCTCGACCTCGCCCTCGACCTCGACCTCGACCTCTGTGTGTTTGAACCATGATAATCCCTAACATATTCAACAACATTATGCCATTATTATCTCAATCTAATAATTGCAGAGATAAAAAAATTTAGTTATGCAATGCTTATATTTATGCATAGAGACAAATGGTCAATATTTGCATAAAACTTGCATAGTCACTTTCATTAAACGATTTCTCCTTGGGGTTTAATATGTGCCTTAACGTTCAGCTCATAATGCTAGTCTCAACAGTGTCTTGTTTTTCTTATTTTACATCCATCTCGCCTCTTCGACTATTAGTCAAAGTCTTAGTAATGCTTTAAGCTTAATACTTGAATTTCCAATAACATAGACTAACTAACGTTACCATATATTATGCCATATAATGTTACCAACCACTAACGTTACCAACCACTTAGTTTTGTAAAGATAAGTGAATGTTGTTTACAAATAAAGTGGTGATATGCACAACCAACCACTTAGTTTTGTAAAGATAGATGGCTGTTAAACAAAGGCTACAAGATAAAATGTGATGTACACTTGGTTGGGTTAATGTTGTTCAATGCCGATAAGTACCTATAGGCATAGTTACGATGGACGCTAATCCTCAGTGGGAAAAAAAAAATGTTAAGCCTACACGCATGAACACATGATTGGTAGATAGTTAAGATGAATTCTAATCCTTTAGAAATATGAGTGGAACAAAAAGCCGACACCTATGAGTACTATTAAAATTTGAAAATTATAAAAGTTATTAAGCCTTTCATAATTAATTTAATTGATCTATTATTTATTTTAAATAATTTATTATAAATTATAAATCCTTAAAGTATTTAATGTATTAAGATTTAGATAATTAATAAAGTTTACATCTCATTAATTTAATATATGTATATTTATATATTCATAAAGATAATAAGCCAAAGCATAAGAGACTCATTCTGCACAAGAAGCACGCTTGTAGTTAAATCAATGGATTACAGTGATTCCAGTTTGTTATTTTAGAAAATAAATTAATTTAGGTTATCAGTGGTAGTGCTTTGATGGTGTTAGTTAAAAGCAATTATTATGGTCTTATCTCTTTTATGTAAGCCTGTATTGTTTTTTTTTGGTCATTTAGATCATCATATTTTACAGGACATATTCAAAGTGAATAAATTTGTCCGATGATGTAACCATAACTGGTTAGAGTGCTACGCATTTCTCTTAGCATAAGGAAGAAGGCACTGGTTTAACTAGCTAATTTAATGGACTGATGGGACTGACTGAAACACGCTAGGCACATGTTCTCTAAACTGTATTTTTCAGATTATACTAAATAAAATATATTTCCCATATGACGTGAGAGGATCCAATAAGGGTCGTCCCTTCTTTCTTATCGTAGCTGACCCAATTTAGAGGCCCGCCCTTATCCCAAATGATTGAATGTATATTGGGTCCTGCAGGAAAGTACTACGTAAAGAAAAAAAAATAAGGAGTTGTAAATAGTTAATAAACTAGTTGTAAATAGGAAATGATGAGATATTCAAACCTCAGCTTATATGCCTTGTTTCTAAGCCCCAGAGATATTCAATATTTGTAATTCATCTCAACGTTCATCTTAATGCTAGATAAAACCTCCTATTTAATCTGTCCTAAACCCTGTATTTATTAAGCTGCCTTACTTCTAAGCCACATGGCTTAGTTAAAAACTATACCATCGATTTGGGCATTATTTACTAAATACGAGATTACTCTTTCCTAGGTTTTGGTAACATTAGCATTTTATGCTATGATTGTTACTTTGAAAAGTTGTAACATAAACCATTAGATTAAATTCAATTCTATTAAAGGATGTAGAATGTTTTATCTTCTGAAATGGTGAAATCAATATAAATGTTAAATATGGTCGGCCATAATGTTTTATCATAAAATACAACATAGATATGCCACTTGTTAATATGCGATAAATAATAAAAACATATTATACATATGAGCTGTCTTTTCCACTTTAAATTGGAACACCACTTTAAATTGGAACACCAATTCAAAATATAAAGTTATAAAATTATATCCACCTTCCAGAAGGCTGCCCTACCTTACTCACGTGATGGTATGGTGCATGTAAGCCACGCGGGCACATCCATGAGGCTCCCCTGCATGAAGCCCACATGACGGTAATCCACGAGTCCTCCTCATCTGAATAAGGATGGATTTTAAAAAGGTGATACTCCTTCTACGCCTGTGTGCCAATATCTCATTTTTTTACGATCATTTCCAGATGGAGGAGCTCTGCAACTCTGGTCACGGTTGGCAGTGGTGGCTGTTGGGTGATCCTCCCTTTATCTCGCATCCTCGCCCTCACATAACTCAATGGAGTATGGAGTGGATGCTACAGCTCCCTTCCATCTCCTCAGGTTACACACGCCCTCAAGCTTCTCTATCGAAATATACGCGTGGGGTTACTGACGGCTGTGTTTTTGTAGGGAAATTTCATTGTTTGGACAAGCAGGGAAACATTATTCTATACGATGCAGTTGCGTACAGTCAAATCGCCAAACCCTCTTCATCTTCAACTTCATCTTCTAATTGTATGGAGTCCGATGAAGAATAATATATGGCCACGCCTGGCGTGCATTGGCGGTAGAAGTTTCGGGGAAGCTGCTCATTGTGCAAAGTACCGGATACACCATTACAGCAGCTCTGTGAGCGAATTGTTAATGTCCAGAATAAGATGGGAGAAATTATGCTCTATAGTAGCTGGGTTATGGCCTCGTGGAAAGAAATTGCTGCGTTAGCGGTTCTATTGCTTCCCGATATCGAATTCACAAATGAAGGCACGTTCTTTTTCCTTTTTCTTTTCTTGGCGGTTTCCATTTTGTTTTAGGTTTACCTTTGATGCGAAGCTTGTGGTATCTTCTGGTATTCCGATCATTTAAATGAAAATAAAGTGTTGTGTATATCAGATAATTCATTATTTAGAGATTCATTTGATGTTTGGCAAATACTGTCATTGTATTGTGTGAAGTTCTTCAAGATTGTGTGAAAATTCTTCAAGATTGTGTGAAGTTCTTCAAGATTGTGTGAAAATTTGTAGCTCATCTACGCATTGTTGTTTTTTTTTTGGTTAAAGGGGACAGGTTGGACGCTATCTCAATGCCATCCTCCACCAAATTACGCTCTCTCAGTCGCAGGAAAAGTTCGGTGGAGATTCGAACCCGCAGCTTCAGAGGAATAGGAGGCATTGGAGAATATCGTATCCGCGTCTAAGCGGCTTATATTTCTCCGCCGGCTGCAGATCCTCATTTGAGATACAGTCTGTTCCTTCTATATTTGCATTTTATATATACCCAATACAATTTTCAGTCCATGTGGTAGTACCAGAATTAAAATTAATTAGCATTGCAAGTCAACCTCTACGTATACATAATTTTCAGCCATGTACATACTATTCTGATTTCCATCCTTGTCATAACAGCATCTAATTGCACTGTAGCTAATTCACATGAACCACCTAATCTACAGCCCACCATTTGCAGTCTTTAATACCCTGTGACTTTCCTATCATTACAACGCCTCTTCTACTGTTGGGGTAGTGTTTGAGGAATCGAACCCAACTCTCCTTGTTTTGATTTAAATTGCAGACACAGATTAATGAAATCCTCCTCAACAAACTAATCAGAAGTTTTATGCACTCTATTGTTCATATCTCATCTTAGCTTCTACAAATCATAAGTTTTAAGCATTTAATTGTTCATCCTTAACTTAATCAATCGATTGTTCAGAGTTAGTGTTGGGATAGATTGTTCAGTTTTTGGTTTAGTTTAAAATAAAATAAAAATTATACTTCTAGAAATTGAATCTCTTTTGATGATAAATAAATTCTGATTTAAGATATATTTAAACTAGTTTATCAATGATGGCATCCTATATTACTTAAATAAAAATTACATAATAAAAAGAACTAAATAGAGGGAAAGTAGTGCTGTGTTTCAAGTAAAAGTGATGTGTTTCAATTTGAACAGTGTTATGGATATTAATGGCTTAAAATAATTTCTCTCTCTCTCTCTCTCTCTCTCTATATATATATATATATATATTCCAATATATCAATTGCGAGCCCTCTGGTTCCAGATTTGGAACCATGGCTCTGATATCATTCTGTAGTGCTCTGCTTGCCGGGCAGAGCACTAAGTCCTAAACTTTAACAGCAAAATGACATTTGCTCTTATTTTGATTTTTCAGGATTCATATATTTGTAAAATAACAAGAGGGTTCAACAAAAAATACCTGAACCTTAGCGAGCTGAAGATAGTCCTTGAATCCTGCTCTTATATCCTTCCCTCTCCCTTGCCTGAGCTTGTATGAGCCTTGATGCCAATTCGGATGATCCACCCTACCGACCAACATTGAACCTGCAAGCCCTAGGAAACCGATGGGTTTCCTAGCCCCCGAGCCCACGTGCTAATAAACCCGATAGCAACTTGCTTGTTTTTCTAAGTGTAATTCATCTCCTGGAGTTAACCCCCTCCTCTAGTTTTCTTCCCTCTCTGTTCCATCACCTTCTTTCCTCTGTTCTTCTATAAAAAATTTCTCCCGAATACTCTCCAAAATCCTCGCCCTCAACCATTCGATCCCCCTCTTTATACCCCCTTCTCCACCTTTCTTCCACCGCCTCCTTCATATTTAAAATAATAAGTTTTATTTAGTTCTTTTCTTGCGCAGTTCAACTAGTTCAGGTTTTTATTAAGACATTCGTTGTACGCAAATAATTTTTCTTGAATTGTACAATTTTCACTCAGGATGAGATGGTGGGAAATTACTAGATGTTTATCCTATTGAATTGAACGTGTAAATTTTAAAACATAACCAGCTGTCATACAATTACACAATTATTGTTTGTTTAAGGTTTTATGCTAAATGGTAAAATAATGGTAATAATAGTATTGTAAATTATTATATGTTATTAATAAAATAATAAGTACTTAATAATATAAATATTGATAATAGATAATGACAACAAAATAAAATAACAATTATTATTATTAATCAATAATAACTAATTGCGGTATTATTATTAATTGATTGAAATGATAACATCGACATGTTTATGTTTTTTAAGTCCCCTTTGCACATCGATTTTTAATAAATAAGGTACATTTACAGGTTTAAATAAATCACAATTACTTAGTTACCCATCCAACTATTTAATGTTTTTCAATTAATATTTCATACTAGCGTGCATGTGTGAGGTGTGCATGCATGGCCAATACATGCACAGGATGCACATGTACTATAGCAAAAACCCCTAAATTCTAGGTGATACAAATAATATTTCACGTAACAAGACCAATATATAGATATAATATGATTTCTTTTGACATTCAGAGTTATTTAACAGTTATGTTCTTATTAATCAGTTAATTAAGATTGGTACCTACCATCACTAATCCAGTATCATAAATGTCCAACACTCAACAATAATAACTAATATGTCAAACCATCCTAACCTACGTCCGCATCCTCCCTATCCTTCCTCTACTAGTACAAAGTGGATGCCAGCTGTACTGACCTTCCCACACAAAACCTGAGAGCGGTAGCGTTGGCTAACAAGCGGACCTAGCCTCTCCTAGCAGGCATCTGACCATCGTCATCACAATAGCTTGGGGAGCGTGTCTTAGCACTGCCCTCCCATGACCTCGGGTATCAAAGTGACATAGGGTGGGAAATGCATCCATCCCTCTCAACATACTGGGTTCATACTCATCAAACCATACTGCGTTGCTATCGAGTTTATTGGTACGTGTCATCATACCATCACTTGGCAATTAAGGCTCTTCTTCAAGATATGTATTGAGTCATACTTTGCATCACACACTTGGCTATCACATAGCCCCTGTACCCTACAGGTTAGCACTATGCAAACATGCATTCATAACAATATTAAATCAATAGTTGGTCCATATTATCAACATTAGTTCCTTTCATCACATAAAATCATAAAATCAATTGGATCATGGATGGGTGCCCATGTACCACATCATATCAAGGATTACAATCAACTATATGTTTCTGTTATGAAATAATGAATCTGATGACGACTACCGCATGATAATCACATAAGCACAATACCTTCATATAAATGATAATCATCATAACATCATAATAAGCATCTACATAGACATGTTAATCGTCGTAACATCATGATCAAAGCATAATATAAGCATGATAACATCATAATATCATAATTAGAGCATAATCCTGGTAACATCATAACATCAGTAAATAATCACATATAAAATGCCAAAATATAGTTTATGAAGTATAGTTGAGTCCACAGATAATAAGTAAATACAGTGTAATAAGTCTGAGTGATAAATATGCCGGAGTCAAAATATGGGGCACTACACAAACTAATGCTAGAACTTAGGTTGAAGAAATTAGACAGTTGTTACACATACCAAATATCCCATTACCACCTTCCATTGATTGGCCCCTTATATAAATTTCCCCTATCAATGAGTACAACACAGAAGGTCTTCTTTCCATGGCTTTTCCAACTTTGTTTCCCACAGGTACAAGAATGTTATTAAAACCACGCATTCATGAAGTTGATATGCACGAATATTCACTTCACCTTATTCGCTATCATGACAATAGATTTGCCCAACATCCTCGCTTCCGATACTACATATACAATCTAATTATGCATCATCAAAGTAATGCTAGTGCCTCTATTTTTGTCAAAAAAAATCTTGAAGATACACTACCTCCCACAGTACATGAGCTTGTCAACCAATTGCAAGACATGTCGAATGATAAAATTGGTGAGAGGATCACAAGATTTCGGTCTTCATTACATGGAACATGTTCATATTGGAACAAAAGTAGAGCTGAACTGACAAATATGATCAATCAACAAGGTACACCAATGTTATTCACCCTTAGTGCAGCTGACACAAAATGGCCATATTTGCATGCTCTAATTCCTGCTAAACGTCCTAATGGTTCAGCTCAAGCTTATCAATGGAAGGTTCACAACATCATATAAAATCCACATATTACATCACAATACATGCACAATGGATTCAAAACATTTCTTAAAGAGGTGCTTCAAAAGGGTTTTCATGTAACCGATTATTGGTGCAGGTATTATACCATCTATTCCTTCCTATTTTTCTCTATGTATTTTTTACTTTATACAATTTATTTCTAATATATGCCTTTTCCTCCCATGTAGATATGAATGGAAGCATAAAGGATCCACACACATTCATGGTTTTATTTGGTTGGCAAATGCACCAAATATGGACACGCTAGATTGGAAAGATGATGTTGCAGTTGAAGCTGCAAATTATTTTTTTTGAAACACATGTGATAGCTTGGAATCCTCGTAATTCCCAACTATCCACATATACGTCACACCATTCTACTACAAATGATCCATGCAATCTTGCATCACCATCGATATTTGCATCAAACTACTCAGCTGACTATGAAGAACTTGTCAATTTTGTTCAAGGCACACCAAATGTTCAAAGTCAACTTGCCTTCGTAAAAAGGGAACATCTGTTCAATGTCGCTATGGTTTTCCATATGAGCTACAAGCTACTTCTTCATTATTCATTGATCCAAATGGATAGAAAACCTACAATCCTACAAGAAATGATCCCCTTCTAAATATTCACAACCCTACCATGCTTTCAATATGGAGGGCTAATGTTGATTTCCAACCAGTTGTTTGTAAACATGTTGTTCTCAAATACATTTCAAAGTATGCATCAAAAGTAGAGCCAAAATAAGAAACCTACCATGCCATTCTCTCTCTCCTTGCACATGTTGCACCAAGTGATAGCCCCATTCTTCAGCCAATCAAACAATTTCTTGCACAAACAGTTGCAAAAAGAGATGTTAGTGCACAAGAGATGTGTCACATGCTACAAAAAATTCCTCTTGTGCTTTGTATCCGTCACTTCTTTTCCCTAAACATGAGCCAAACTATCTTCCGTCGTGTTTCTAATGACACTAAGAACACCCCTGCAATGCCCCCCTTCATTTTTGCTTGCATGCAAAGTCCCATTTCTCTTGAACATCTAACTCTGCTTGAAGCTGCTCATTGTTGGTCTTTCTTTCCTAATAGGAAAAAAATCCATGGAAACAAAACTTGTGTGACAAGATTGTCAGAGTCTATCCACATTTCACTTCCATTCCTCCCTCTGATTCTTCATCTTTTGGACCGTTTTGTTGGAGTGAAATTCTTCTATACAAACCTTTTCGGTCTATCCCTCACGATATTGGAACCACAACTTCTGAAATTATTTCTCATTGGCATCATATTAAAGGCACATATGTTGTGTGGCATATTGTACTTGCAGAAGAAGAACCCTCTACATTTCTATCCGATGGTTAAAACTTTGATGTTATTACGAGTCTATTTCCCCATACCATGGATAAATGGGAACTTCTCTCTCAAATGAGACCAGGCAATAAAATCCAAGTTAATGACCTTGAAATGCTTGGCCATCGTGAATTTGACGAAAATCATAATTGGTCACATAACAATATATGCACCCATTTGCATGAGACAACAACATCATTCATTGAGCTCAACTGTTTTTCCATTGAACTACATGAAGACATCCCATCCTTCTCCAATATGCCTAATTCCTTATATTCCATACAATGCATAGCCTTTGATCTTGTCATGTCCCATTTCAGAAACACTACATATGTTGAACCACTAAAACTAGTGATTCAAGGTACTGCAGGAACCGAAAAATCTTACCTCATATCTTGCCTCAAATTTGCACTTCAAACTGCATCTGAACAAAATGCCTTCCCACTTTTTCTCCTTGCTCCAACTAGTGTTGTTGCTTTTAACATACATGCATTTACAATACATTCTGCTTTTCGAATACCCATTGGTGAAATGCACCCTCTTGAAGGAAAATCCCTTTCAAAACTTCAAGAACAACTTCGCCATATTCGCTATATTCTAATAGATGAAACAAGCTTTATTCATCCAAAAATGTTGACTCAATTTGGAGCACGCTTACGTCAAGCTTTCCCCTTGCAATGTACAATCCCATTTGGTGGTCGCTCCATAATTCTTCCTAGTGACTTTGGACAATTACCTCCTATAAAAGACATCCCCATGTATGCAGGCTCATCCGTTGGAACTTCTCTTTGGCGTACATTTTATACTTTTATCACGCTCGAAACAATTTTCCAACAACAAGGAAATAGTGCTTCTCAAACTGCCTTTCGAAAACTCTTGCTAAAACTTCAAAATGTAACACCAACTATTGAATATTGGGCACTCCTAATGACAAGAACAACCTCATGCCTTTCACATGTCGAAATTTCTTTATTTGAATAATCTATCCATTTGTATCCCACAAATAGCTCTGTTGCACTACACAACAAACACATGCTAAAACAACTTAATATGCCAATTGCACATTGCTTATAGAACAAAGGAACCAAATGCCCATCAATCCATTGATGACGAACAACTAGAATTAAAGGCCCTTCTTGTTGTTGGTCAACAAGTCATGTTAACTGCTAATTTATGGGTTCAAGCAAGACTTGTGTTGCAGCTACAACATTTTCCCAAATTCTAAAAAATTTTGGACCCTCCTTTACTTTGAATAAGTTGGTTTTCAGCTTGGTTTTAGTCTGATGACTTTTGGTCTATGGATTTTGGAACGTTGTTCAGCTCTTTGGATTGCTGTTAATGAATCTGTTTTTCTTTTAAATCTTGAAAGAATCCCCTACCTAAACTGAGCTCATCATTGCTATTGGATACCTTCAAATCCTTCCTGTATCGGGAGTTAATTCGTTTGATTGTCCCGCCGTTACGGGTGATTTTCAGATCTCGATTTTCTTTTTCGCGCCGACCGTTGCGGAGGTTGGTTGCTTTCTATTTCACCATTGCGGGTGGTTGTCGAGTCTCTATTGTTTCAGGTGTTCTTTTGTTCCGCGTCGGAAGGGCATGGATACTTTCGTGGCCGACGTTGCGGACAGGTTATGGTTTTGGACTCCGTCGTTACGGACCATTTGGAATTCTGAGTTTCGTTTTCCCGCCGATCCATGTGTATCGGAGCTCTTTACTTTCTGTTTCCCTCCGTCGTTGTGAGCCGGTATGAGTTTCTCTTTTTTGATGAGGAATCTCTGGGTTTCCGATGCAAGTTTATGATCATTGCTTTATCGAGATTCCTACCGTTGCGGACGGATTTTAACTTACGGACGCCCGACGTTGCGGAGGAGTCTTAATTGTTGACCCCCGATCTAGGTCCCCGCTGATGCCCGATCAGCGTTTTGTTATTTATTTACACGCTAGGGTCGACATTGCGGATGTGGTAAAGCTGGTGACTGTCCGCCGTTGCGGATGGGCTGAGGCTCTCGCCGCTCGATTCGCTTTCGTCCCGCAGCCGATTTAGAGCCCACCCCACGTGCGAGCTTTTTATATATATGGCGACCGGTTTGTATTTTTGTATTATTGTTTGTTTCATCGAGCTGTCGTTGTCTGTCGACCCTGTGAACTTGGTGGAGCTCCATGCTTGTACCCGCGTCCAGCTGTCAGTTGGAAGCTCAACCGTTGTCGCCTTAGCAGCTGTACATCACTGCCAGGTAGGATCGTAACCGCCTTACCTAGTGTTTTTCAAGGTTTTGATTGGGTGATGTTGATGAGGCTTGGTATATTACTAGGGTTGTGTATACATTTCCCGTCCTGCTCGCATACTGAGTTTTTCCCCGCGGCTAGGTGCCATAGTCGCTTTTCTTATGTTTTGCGCCCGCTTTTTGAGATAGTTTCCGATGGGGATAGTTGTTTACGGTTAGAAGGGGGGGGGAGTCGTTTTATTTTATAGAGCCCGTGCATTTTATTTTACCATGGCCGTGTAAGTTTTGCCTTGTGCGCAACAGATGAAGGCACGGTGCAGGCGGCCGTTATGCCGCCTGCACCTGGTTCTTTCCTTGTAATAACGATGTCAGGGAGAAGTTTCAATGGGGGGTTTTTGCTGGTGATTTGTGATGATTTCTCTATTGGTCAGTTTCCCTAATATGTATGCCCATTTTGAGCCCCTACCTTTGCCCGCGCCGCGCAGTTTGTCATTCTCAACTGTTTGAAACCCTAGGTGTTTATGAGGGATGTGCCTCTAAAATGTTTGCATTTCGAAGATCTCATGGGTGGCGGTTCTGGTGAGAGCGTCATGTGCAGCAAGCTAATGTTGATACCCGCAGTGCATAACCACACTGATGTATTTTTCCGCGAGCGGCATAGGCTTTGCAGTTTTTTTTGTTTGATATTCTGGGCAGTTACATTCGCACCTTGCGTTTGAAATTTATGCACTTGCATTGCGTATCATTTTTATTGGAAAAAATTGGCATACTGTGCAATAATGTAAATTTAATGCTAGGCCAGTTGATGAATAAATGCAGTTTTAGTATTATGCAGTTGAAGGACATTGCTTATTATGTTACAGTAGTGGACTGAGTATATTTCATGCTGTTAGTTCTGATAGTCAGGACATGACTGGGTTGTTCATACATGGGATGGTTTCTTTTCTTGCTTGCACATTAACATAAGATAATAGCACATTTGCACAATATTGCATACAAGTTCAATTCTTCAACCTGAAGGGCTTACGTCTGAATTTCATTACAGTAATGATACACTTGAAAGAATAAACTGCTTGATGTCATAATGTTTTACATTGCAGGAGGAATTTACAATGTCCAAAAGGCAGAAAAAGAAGGCCCCTATGGTCGAAGAACAAACAGCAATAGAGGTCGTCCCACAGACAGAATATATATATGAGGACACCCAATGTATCTCTAGTATTGAGCCTGAGTATAAATGGGGTGAGATATACACACTGATTTCCCGTAGGGAAGTCCCAGACATGGTTCTTGAGGAAGAACCCATTTATGCCAACATTGAAAAATCCTCCATCATGAAGGTGGCTACGAGACCAGAGCTGTTCCCCTGCTCTGATGTAATGAGATGGATTCTACCACACACAGACAACAACACAATGCTTATAGGAAATGTCGAAGGTCAAGGCTATGCTACATTTATCCCTGGATATGTGGCATTGGCTTACCACCTGCCAGAGCCTCAATTCTTCCTGTCAAATGATTGGTTGGATAACCTCAGGATGGATTTAGTGGAAACCCTGAAGAGAATGCTCTTACCAGGAAATCTATATCGACACAGGGAAACCGAATATTATGATACATCGATCTTAAGAGCTCCTTACAAGTTTATAGCCCTGATGCTAAATCGGATCTTCGGTAGAGCCAATGGTAGACTCTTCAAATTGGAGTGGGTACCCCTTATATTCCATGTGGCCACAGAAGGAACAATCTTCAACTGGGCCAGCCTAGTATCAAGTAGTCTCTCTTCTTGTGTAGCTGCAGCCTTGGGAGGAGGAGAAGCCCGAAAAAAATCTGAGTTCTATATGAGTTCCATTTTGATAGACTACATACTGTGCCACCAACCTTTCCCTGGTCTCAAGTGTGCCTGGGATAGGGAAAGAATTCCTGTATATGCAGCTTGCAAACCACTTTGGTCCCATCAGTACCACAGTTATTACCGAGAGATCTATGAGCATTTTATTATGCCACTATACACGCTTATCTTCCGGAAGGAATGTGACTGCATGTATGAAGAGGCCCTGCAGGTAATAGAGGAGCATGGATATTATTTCTTGACAGAAAATGGTATGTATCTTAGAATGTTTGGAGGATCAAAGACACCTTATATGCTGCCAAAGTATGCAACAGACTATATAATCCATAAAGAGGCAGTTAGATAGGTGTTTATTGACGGAGTTGGTCATTTCTTGTTCCAGCACAAGAAAACTGCATATCCCCCTTTACCATTCAAGCTGGGTAACTGTAGATTCACCAATGTGAAGCAAGCTCCGGAATTTATAGAGGAACTAGGGAAGTTCCATTTTGGGGAAATGCCTTTCCAGCGCAATGACACTCATGGTAGGGTGGCTGAGCACTGCAAGAAGCAAAAGGTGTTTTATGAGTACACCCATCATTTCGATAGTGACGAATCTATTTTTAGGAAGGCCCCAAACATGACGGCACTCAGCAGAAGGTTCAAACCAAAGAACCCCACCAAAGGTGAAAAAGGGAGTGAGCAAGATAAAGCTGAGCAAGCTAGGGCTGAAGAGGTCACCAAAAGGATAAGAGAGGAGGCTCAGAGGCTGGAAAACGAGGCTGCAGAATGGCTGCAGAAGGGAGAAGAAGAGAAAAGGAAAGCCGCCCAGGAGGTAGCTGAACTAGAAAAAGAAGCAGCCAGAGAAACAGAAGAAGCTTCTAGGCAAGCCGCCGAAGAAGCACAAATGAAGCTAGATGAAGAGCTTCGAAAGCAGGAAGCTGAAAAGATAAAGTTGGCAAAGCAGCAAGCCTCTGAAACACCATCAGGGTAGAGTCAGGAAGAGGAAAACCCTGAGGTGCAAATCCTTCAAGTACCTACTACCATCACTCCTACAACTCCTAGGCTCCAACTAGTTCCCTTCATCCAGAGAAGAGGGGAAGAAGTCCCTGATTTCAGTACTATCTATTACGCCAGGGCCACCAAAAGAATCATGAGGAGCACGGAAAAGAAGGTGGAAGCTGTTACCACCTAAGTTGTACTTAGTGGTTTTTATCAAGTGAGCCTGGTAAACTAGACAGGGTTAACTTGTTCGGACTTAAAAAAGAACTTTGGAAGTACTTCTGGGAAGTGCTTGTTGTATCATATCACATGTTCATACCCCATGGGGGAATTGTAATAAATGTTCTAGCATGATAGTGTCTGTAAAAGACTCGGTCTCTTATACTTCATTTGTCAATCTGATCAGCCCAAGGTGTTTTTTCCCTTGGTTATTATTGGTTGTTGAATAAACGACTGATAATTTCTGAGTTTTTCACTCCATACCTCCAAAGTTGGGGTGGTCAGCTTGGCATTTGTGCCTATTGAGGTTATTAGAGTATATTTGTCAATGTGTAAACATGCTAGACATCTTTTTTGAGTCATATGAACATGTCTAAGTCCA
>LPNX010890530.1:7486-29557 GCA_001517045.1 Pseudotsuga menziesii | reverse complement strand
ATTGAGTCTGTAATAAAAGTGGGCCAAATAATCAGTTTCAGTCATGTAGGTGCTCATTTTGAAGCTAAGAGCACCATGTAAACCCATGGACCCACTGTTTCCCAAGTTTTGAGTGATCTTCCATCACTCAGGTCAGAAAGCCCCAAAAATCAATTATTGATTATTTTAATTAATAAATTGATGAATAATGGAGCAAATCCAAAATCAAATAAATCAATGGATTCTCAACCGATTTGACTGAAATCAATCAGATCTGGAGCAGATTGACTGGATCTGACGAATCCTTGACTGAAGGAGGGGATCAAATCAGATCCAGAGCTGATCTACAGTGGTCTTTAAGGGGAATTTCGCCCTCCCTCTTTCCTTAACACGTTTTTGGCTCAAATGGATGATTTTGGGGGGATTCTTCAGTGTTTGGGCCGATGTGTCAGTGTATGGGTTGATGTGTCAGCCAGATCAGGCCCCCGGTTGACAATTAGGCTCAGTTCAGCCTCAGTTTTGCATTGATGAACTATCCATCAGCTGATTTCACTTGATTCCATGAGGATTTGCGCCCCCTCTGGGCTAGATGGCCTGCTAATTGTATAAATCAAGGCACAGCAGCCTCTTCCAAGCTAGTTAGAGCTGGACTGAAGGGCTTGCCATTGTAAAATGTGTATTGATCTTATTTTGTTGAATAAAGAAAAGCTTTGGAGGCTCAATTGTGGAGTATCTTTCATGTGTGGATTGTCATTGTCTTGCTGCAATCGAGGTGAAGCTGCTATTTTTCCAGTTTTTTGCACTTAATTATTGTCTGCCTGAATGGTTTCTTAAATCATAAGGATAGATCATTGTAAGTAAGATTAATTACTTTCTATTTGCTGCATATGTTTGAATGAGTTAATACCTGAGTGTTAAATAAGGTTATTTGCATACTGTATCATCCCTTTCTCATATGTATCTTCAGATCTGATAGTTCTGTATGCAGGAATTGTGTTGTAGCTTACAGGTTTGCCGTAGCTACAATATCGATGGTTCAGGTTTGATTCCATTGATTTCCAGCATAGATTTCTAAGATCGTGCCCCTCGGTGCTTCTCTACCAAGGTCCCTCTGCAGATCTGCTTCAACAACAAGCACCTTTCTTCCCCTTTCTCTCCTTTAAAATTATTAAACTTCCTTCAAACTGGTTACTTTAAGGTCTCTTTTTTAAATCTGATCTATCTCATAAATAAAAGCATACATATATCTAATTATCAATATCCCTTCAATTTTCTAGATCTTAGTTTCACTGTGGACATAAAGTTCAATTTCAAGAGATCTAGCTAAAATTGCCTTAGTTTCGCAAGTATTTTAGTGAAGAATCAATAGCTTGCTGTTAAGGTAGTTTCATTTGCTGTTCAATAATTTCAATATTATGCAATATCAGTTCTGTTAATTGGCTGCACAAACAGCAGGCCAATATCCCAAGGAAAGCTTGCTTTCCTTGGTTCCCTTTCGTCGATTTAGCTAGTTTAATTTCGTTAATTTTTTGAGATAAAGTAGGCTGACCCAAAGGCACTCTTAAAGTGATTTGGGGCATTTGTTATTCTAATTCATTTGCTGTCATTTACCAGGTCTGACAGAGGAGAAAAGAAGCTGCTGTCCAAAGTGCCTTTTGGAGCGCTCAAATCCCCCCAGGGGGCTCTCTTTCGTCACATAATTTGTAATTGTTTTCCATAAACTGTAATATCTTGGTTTCATCCTGTATAAGGACCAAGAAAGATCTGTTTTATCAGTGCTTTGATATTGTAACCTCTATAATAAAATCATCCTTTGAATAGGCTCTTTCGATCCCATTCCCCATCCCCCATGGGGGGATTCGTGTCGGTGCCTTTTTTGTCTTTTTCTGTTTATTTCCTTTTACTAGAATTTATCTGATTAGTAGAGTAGTATATTTAATTTTGTTGTTAATCACATATTCCATATCTTATTTTCAAAAGTAATCATAATACTTACCCCATGATTTCCCGAGTGACCCGCAAGGGGAAAGAGATTCGTGGTAGGATTAATCAGAAAACCGCTTTTGTGTAGTTGTGTTATTTTCTCATCTTTTGTTTATCAGCATCTTAAAATTAACCCCTCCTTGATTCCCCGATTGAGATCCACTTGGATCGAAAGAGGTTCTTGGAGGCTTGTCTTTTTAAGCAAGAACACTCCTTTAAAACTTATTAAAATTTACAAGACTCCAGTGTGTATGCTCTGCACTTGGCTACGGTTCGTCCGATCAGTCAAGCTGTATCAAAAGCATTTGGGTGACTAGCATAATTAGGACTCACCTTCCCCAATTAACAAACCATCAGGTGAAAATCCAACACCTCGATCAAACCTTTACGGTGGCAAAATACCCAAAGGAAGCGGGAACCTACTGAAAAATGACCTCGGGGCGCCGATCTCTATCACACCCTAACGAGTGCGTTACGAACACAGCCCCAGAGACTCCATTTCAGCCCACATATTCCTTGCAGGTAGCCATATAGGCTTTATTTTGGACATACTACAAGTACTCTCGGGTATATCTGGAGTCCCCCTTAAGCCTAACTTAAACAACTCATACTCCAATTTTAACTTAAAACGTACCAAGATGCAATCGCAAAACATTTATTCCAGACACATGCAAGCACACTGATCTTTTTTGACTCCATTATTAAGGCACTGGTCTTTTCTGCTTCATATTTATATCGTGTATCAATCTTGTGCTTTCGTGTGTATCTTTGTATCTTGTCATCTTGATTGTTTATAGTTAAAGTTTTCAAACTCCTAAAATAACTGATTCGGTACAACATCATTACACTAAGAAATCATCCTTAGTAACTTAATAGGGTCTACCCGCCTTGGCTTCGTTAGGAGTTGAGCCTAAACGGAGGAGTCAAGAACAAGGTGACAGCCTTGACTCGAGACTTGCCCCCAAGGACACACCGAGTGGCTTGAAGATTTCTGCCACGTGATCCAAGTGTGTGAAAAGGCGGCAACAGAAGCCAAAGATCTGTCAGGGAAGATGGTCACAGATATAGCAGTCATGCTAGGGACAGACAAGGACCCTCTGTTCACGATAAGAACAGGGACTGCACTAATTGATGCCTCCGCTGATAACATAAACAAGCTAATGATTGAGTTAGAGTCAGCTAAAAGGACCTCTGCTCAGCTTAAGGATACACTGAGACAAGAAAGAAATGAGGGTAATAGACTAAAGAGGAAGTATGAACACATGCTAAGGGAAATGGAATCAACAAAGGGTGAAATCCACGCCCTCCAGATAGAAGCGCAGGCCAAAGAAACAACACAAGGGGCTCTAGAAAACGTGTAGCAGGAAGTTCAAGATCTGAAGAATGAGAGAGAACAGTTGAGGGCAAAGGTGGAAGACCTAGAGGCACAGCAGAATGTCATCTATGAGTCCAATACTTTATACACCGAAGAACTGAAAGCGAAAATGGACTCTCTGACTGCTGAAATGGGGATAGCAAAGGAACAACAAGTCAATCTGCAGCCATTTAAAGAATATATAATGGCTCAGAAAGTTAAAATGCTACAGCTGCAGACGGCCCTAGAAGAAAAAAGATGCAAAGTCCTTTAGATGGACAGCAGGTTAGAGGAGATCATAGAAACCTCCTCCTATTTCGTAGAGAGGTCCCAGGATGTGCTGGAAGTCTTTAATGTCAGAATGACGAGACCAGAAGATGATGCAGAGATCCCAGAAGGGCTAGCAGTCAAAGATCATCAAAACCTCAGAAGAGATCACAGCCTGGTAGAGTTTGCCATAAGCACTGCTGAAGACTTTAAGAAGACTGTGAAGAGGACGCGGATAGCATGCTTGGAATATTTTAAAAGGTTCCTCAATGCTTACAACCGCTGCCAAACAGAGGCTGAACTCAGGTTTGAAGAGTTCCCGGATCATGAAACCTTTGTGGAAGTATTGCAGAAAAGACATCAAGATGCAGAGGCCAGGACGCAGCAGATTCAATCCATTGATGCCACAGTACTGAAGAATTAGGTGGGCCATGCAGCCGTTAGCATACAAGTTCTAGAAGACCAGCTTCGGTTGATCCCAGCAAGGATCGAGGCCATCAGGAACCAAGTCGACAAGTTTGAAATTAACATCTAGTTCCTAGAGCCATGCACTTTTGAAGGCCTCGCTGCTGAAGCAGCAGCATGGAAAAAATTCCTTGAAAGCCAAGCGGGACCCTCTTCATAGAGGACCGGTCCACTTTGTATTAATTTAATATTTTATAAAATATTTTTGGGAAAAATGAAGCGTTGGGAAAACCAAGGGTTGGGAAGCCCAAAGGTCACTTTGGGCAGCCCAACCAACTTTTTCCTTTTGTATAAAAGTAGGAAATGTAGAGAAGAACATGGCTTTTTTCCCCAGTAAGACTCGAAAGTTGTTGTAAGAAGAACTACTTCCTTTTGCAATAAAAATTACAGTTTGCCTGTTGAAAGAAGATTGGTGGGATTTCAAATGTTTTGACATGGATAATCGAAAGATGAACTACTTTTTTTTTCAGCATTGTATCCATGAATCGTGAGATCGTTCTAACTTTATGACCTATGTCTTTGTTTAATGATTTCTGATTTATTTTATGAAATCTCTACCATGAGTAATGTATGCTTGTCATAAACAATTAGCTATCTGGTTGTGAAATATCTTTCGTTGTTCATGTGTGTAAAATTTAATGTAAGCTATCTGAAATTGCTTTCATCACGCGTGCACATCCACATTACTCATATATGTTAATTATAAGTTGGATCCCCGAGGATAGGGTAGGTAGATAGATAGGTAGGCATATATATGGATAGTCATTTCAATTCTGCATGAGTGTTTCAGATGCATGGTGAGCCTAAGACGAGAGGTAAGAACTTGCACATCACTTTGTGAATGCTCCTTGCATCCTTCACCACCATGCATTTAGTTAGATACTTTCATTTCATATTTAAGTCAAAAATACAAATTTCGGTGGACCGGGCTGCAACCGGTAAAACCCTTGTTTGTTACTTTGACCTACGGTAGCTGGACCATAAAACCGGACGGATTCCCTATACCAAACAGTCAACGGGCTAGTTGGGAAAGTTGATTGGGGAGAATCCCTTACTGTTGTCTCCTGCGAATTTCCAGGCCTCAACAACTTGTTAACAGCTCACCTGGAAAACTCATTCATATTGTCTACAAGTCAAATGAGAAACCTCCTACCTTGCCATCGTTTGTTGTTGTCAAATTTCTGCATTACAAAGGACCCTTATGGGATTCTTCTATCCTACTTATGTTCCAATATCTGCAATAAAAAGAGGATCCCGTAGACAAATACGACTTCTAATGGCATGGGTTTAACAATTCATAAAGCCCAAGGTATGACCCTACAAAATGTAACAATAGATATTGCAAACATTGATAGACAAGGGCTTACATGCACTGCAATATCAAGAGTTACATCTCAATCAGGCCTACGCATTTCTCCACCTTTCTCTTTTTCCCGATACTCTCGAATGCAAGGCAATCGATATGTCGAATGTAGGAAACAAGAGGAAAGCTTACTTGCTTCAAATTATTTAAAACCAACTTCTGCTTGAATCTTCTCATTGTCTGTTGTATAAATGTATTGTTTTTCTTTGGTCACTTGTTTATGTAAAATATCTACTTTTTTTTCAATAAATATCCAAGAAAATTTTAAATATATACCTAGAAATTGGAGTTTTGGTTTTTAAATTGTTGTTTGTTTGATCAATCTCAAAATAAGACAATATCCCTACCTCGTGGAGAAACTAGGCACAGTTATGAAAGAGAAATACAAAAATGGCTATCATGATAGAACTTATGGTGGTGGACGTGGGTCCTTTACCTATAACTGCATCTGGTGAGGCTCCCCATCCAAACTCATATCTACCTATTGAAATTTCCAACAGTAGTGCTGGAAATAGTTCCAACAGTTTTTCCATTAAAATCTGTAACATGGCCAATCTGTATCGCCTGTTTCTGAATATTTTTCTCTGGTTTGCTCCATGTAAACTCAACCTCCTACTCTCTAAGTCCATTTCCAAGTCACCATTCAAGTCCCACCGTTCCCCAGTGCTACTTCAACAATGCTTGCGAAAAACTTGTCCATTTAAGAGGGCCAACTTATTACCTGGGAATCTACAGCTTCATGTCTTTCTCTCTGGGATGCCCCTTTTTCTCACAAGTTATAGGAATATATAAAATTGAGTTTCTAATTTTCTAAAAAAAAAAATCAACAAATTAAAAAATTAACATATGTATTATCGAATTTACTGTGTAATCATTTGCAGAAATAGATAAAGATTTTAATAAAATAAACTCTATTAAAAGTTTGTCAGTACATGAGTCACTAGCATGGTTGTGAATAAATGTACTAATTGATCACAAAATACTAACAGTAATATTGATCCATCTGAAATAGGAAAACTCATAATTCATTAAGGAAACTTAATCAAATAAACAACAAGAGATATGAAAGAATATCATAACTGTATTAAATTGATTTGCACAAAATTACAAAACCTGAATTAAACAGAGGTATCTCCAGTCTCTTGTCCATATTTTTCCCTTCCAAAAAGTCCCTATTACATGTGAAACCCACCCTTTAAATAATTATTACAATGAGTAGATTTCCATCAAATTGGGATTGACAAATATAAATAAAACTAATATCTAAGGAATCCTGCCATCTGTTCCAAATCCCTAGCAATTCCTCAATGTTGGGATAGTTAGCTGATTCAAAACCAAGTTGAGCATCACATTTTATAATTCTCTATTTCGTTTTTAGCTAACTTATGCCAGATGCGGATGTAAATGTGGACCTTGCCCTCAATAGCCAACGATTGTCTGATTAAGTGATCCACATCTTCAGTGGTTATATGATTGAGCCCTTGGATTTTCTCCCTTGCTTCATCTCTCCAGCGTTCAACCTGCTTGACCATCAATTTTGGAGGACAGGCATTTTCAATAAGATCTATTGTGGGAAAAAGCAAAGCCTCCATGATAATGTCAACAACATACCATCTTCTTCCACACATGGCTTGTGCCTTTTTAATAGTCTCTTCGACCATCTCATTAAGATCAAGCCAAGAACAGAGTATTGTTCTGACTTTATTTAGCTGAAAGTTGCTGAGGATGATGATGTTTTCTGGTTTGTCCTTCATGTACCTTTTCTACTCCACAATGTCATCATAAGCCTTCGAATATTTCTCCCTCTTTTCCACATGATCTTCAAGTACAATAGCCATCTGACCAAAAGCAATGTAGGTTTCATAAATATCATTTAAACTATGGAACAAGTGAGTTATTCACTCATAATGATCTTGATTTGTCCTGATCACCAACTCCTTAAATTCTTCTTGTGAAAACCTGGAGAAAGAAGAGGAAGCTGCACTTTCATTTGCATCTTCACATTGCTTTTCAAGTGAGGCTATCCTCTGTGTAAAGGAAACATTTGAAGTCTTCTCATTTTGCAGCACAACCTGAAGAAATGCACTTTTGACCTGTAGTTCATTGTACTTATCCTGAGATGTCTTCATAAGATCAGCAACATCAGCCTCATGTTCCCTTTTAGTCTTCTCAAGTTCTTTATTCAACTGGGTTATCTCTTCTTTCCTCCTATCAAACTCCCTGTTTAAAGTGTTAACAGAATGAGATTGGCACTTTTGAATGCACCCAAAGCAACGGCTGTATCTATTGCATCTACCTGTGGGTCACTGGATTGCTGATGTAACGTCCCGGTTTTGACCCCGTTTGCATGATGTATATAATGTAATTAATCATGGTGAGGAGCTAAAGGAAAAAGCCCCACCATCGATTTGGTTGTGTATGTTTCGGCAATAGAGGTAGTTGCCGGTAGTATATCGTGCTATTTGGCACATTATAATTCGACATCATGTAAACACGCACATCAAATAAAATAAGCCACAACCAGCTACGGCAGTGCAACGTTGAATGAAAAGGGCATGGTTCCAAAGGATAAGGGGTGGGGGATGTCAAACCTTGGTTATGGGGGAGGAAAACCATGTGTTACCACCTTGTGTGTTTGTCACCTTCCTTGTTTTGTTTTGCCACCTTTCCTTGTCAACCTCTTCAATGTTTCAGCTGGTGGTTGAGGAGTTATGGCTGCTGGTGGTTGAGGCAGTTATGGTTTTTGGGGAGTCGGGTGGCAAGACTATCAGTCCTTTGCCCATGCACCCACTCCACCCATGACTGCATTGAATTCGTTCTCATCACTCCCGCAGACATAGGATCCTCTCCACGGTCTATTCGTTCCTCCATTTGACCTGTTCACTCTCACGCAGGGGTGCGCAGAGAAACGATTTGCTCATTCCTCATGTGGATGTCCATCTGCGCGCATGTGTGGAGTTGTTCACTCTCACACAGGGATGGAATTCTTGCTCATTTTTCCTCACGCACAAGAGTTCTGCGTTGCTTTCCTCATGCAAGGAGCAGATGAAATGGTAGCTGTCACTCAGGATTTTCGGGTGCAGGAGCCATTCACGCTCTGGGCTGTGCGCCTGTGTGTTTCCCACCAGCTCGGAGCTTTCATCTTTCCCATGTTTTTGTTGGCTGTGGCACCCAATTACGTTTGGGTCCACTGTGCATTCGTAGTGAGCCATTTTCTGCTGTGGTCTGCGTTTGAATTTTCCATGGCTGTTGGCTGATTTTTCCCTGTTGTGGGCTGTGAATTGTTGCCATCACTCTTTACGAGTTTAGGCTATTGATATACCCTGGTATGGGTTGCAGCTGAGTTGTTTTGGCCACGATAGGCCCAAGAACAACTCTGAGTTGCCTTATGGGCTTGAGCTTTGCTCATCATTTGTTTGGGATCATCCCCGGTTGTATTGCCTTCATCACAGAGCTGTGAACCTCTTGTTTTGCTGTAGGTATGCAGTGGTTGTTCCCTTGGAAAGTGCTGGCTTGGCCAATCTGTTGAAGGCCTGTTAAACCCAGTTGTGTTGGTTTGCTTATTGTGTCCCCTGGCTATGTGTAAGCTTGCATTGACCCTTATCCTTGGAGGAATCATGCCCAGCTCGGGGGTGGCAGTGTTGCTAAGAGATTGATGAGCACGCTGGCCTATGGTTGGGTGGAATGTTACAGCGACGTAGCTGGTTGTGGAATTATTCATCAAAAGATAAGTACTGCTGTTATCCCATCTCTGTAATTGAATTATGATGAACATGATTAATGCTGGAGTGTATGTTTGCTTCCGTTTTATGATTAAAGAATTATGCATTGAGTAACTGTGCATGTAAAATGATGCATTGTGCATCTTGTTATGCATCATGTTAATCTTTTTCAGCATTGATCTCTTTTGCTATGTTCATGGGGCTATTTGTCCAGCTGTATGTGGCGTTCGTCGCGTCCTCTTCGCCGGTCTGAGGGATGGGGATGTGACAGAGTGGTATCAGAGCCCAAGGTTGTAGCAGTGGGCCTCTATGGGCCAAGAAGATGCAATGACAGAAGCAGAATTGCCTTCTACCTAGCTGCAATCAGGAAATTTGATGACAGTGGATGAATGGAAAAATTCAAAAAAAAAATCTAAGTATTTGAACAGTGGTTCATCGGAGCCCTAACTGGAAAAGACTTCCGCTGTGGCGGAAGTGTTAGCAGAATTGACTTCCGCTGTGGTGGAAGTGTTAGCGGAATTGGCTTCCGCTGTGGTCGAAGGATTTAGCGTTTGATAGTCTGTCATTGCGGCTGCCGAAAGGACTAAATCGCCGACGCGGGAGTAATCCGATTGCCGACAAGTGGGAAGCTTCAAAAGAAATTTGGTCTAAGTGTTGAGCCATCGGACAACTTAGTGGAATCGACTTCCACTGTAGCGGAAGGGCTAGTGGATTGACTTCTGCTGTTGCGGAAGGATAAGTGGAAGCACGCCCGACGAAGCACGGTCAGAGGGAAAATTTTGGAAAATTTCTAAGTGTCCGGTGTCCATCGAAAGAAAATAGTGGATCGACGTCCGCCGTTGCGGATGTAATAGCACCAAGTCTTCCGACGAGAAAGACTACCACCGGAAGAAGAAAGTGTTCTACCTCTGCCATTGCAGATGAAGAAGCAACTAAGCGTCCGACGAGAAAGTCATCCGATCGCCGACATAGAAGTACTTAGTGGGTCAAGCGTCCGCCGCAGTGGAAGCGGAAAGTGCTAAGTCATCCGACGAAGAAAAACTGCCGGTGGAAGAAGATAAGGTTTTGCATGCTGCCGTTGTGGAGGGAGAAACTGTTAGGCGTCCGATGGGTAAGTTCCTCGACTGCCGACGCTGCAAGAAAGTTAGAAAATTTTCTAAGTATGGAAGGCGTCGGCCATCGGAAGAATAAAGTCCTTTGAGCATCCGCCGTTGTGGAAGACAAAAGCACTAAGTCTTCCAATGAGAAATACAGCCGACGCCATGAAAGAAAGTTCAAAAGATTGAAATTTTTCTAAGTAACGATTGGCTGTCGAAAGAGAAAGTGATTCATGAGCCGTTGTTGTGGAAGTGAAAGCACTAAGTCTTCCGATGTAAAAAGGCTGCCGATGTCGATGCCAGTCAAAATTTATTTCATCAATCGGAAGAGAAATTCGTTTGTACAACGCCGTTGCGGAAGCGAAAAGCATTGAGCCTTCCGATGAGAAAGACTGTCGACGCCGATCAGGTTGTGCCACCGATCGGAAGAAAATTAGAGATCGTGTTCCGCTGTTGCGGCTGCCTAAATGACTAAACCACCCGAAGCACAAGAGCTTCCGATAGCCGATTCAGTGGAGGAATTAGTGGTTTCGAGAGCTGATTCTGTGAAAGATTAAGGGAAATGAGACCTGATCCTATGCAAGGAAAAATTTGAGTTTTTCGTGGGATTTTTCCGTTGTTTTTTAGTGAATTTTTAGGGCTGAAAATGAGGAAGTGGCAGCAGTCTTATGCGCCAGATTGCGCGAAATCCCCCTTGACCCCTGTCATTCCCTAAGATAGTCATTCTTGTGAAAAGAAAAATCTATGTTTTGGGAAAAGTAGTCAAACCCAAAATTCATAGAATGTTGTTGAAGTTGGAAATCTAGACCCGAATACAGTTGTGTGTAAAATGCAGAGATTTGGTGAAAATCGGCATTTTAGAAGCAGTGTGATTTTCACACCCAAGGTCGGAATGAAGCATGTGGATAGGCGTTGGAAATCTTATCTAGTAGGGAACAAGGATAAGTGACCAGAATCTGAGCATGGAGCAGAAAAGTGCTATTGACGGTCGCCGCTATCAAATAGACAAATCTGGAAAATTGCATGCCAGAGGTAGCAAGGACTATGAAGTCAAACCAGTTGTTGGGTGGAAAAGGAATTCCATGCAAGGATGAAAGAGTTGAAAAGGGAAGTTTTCCTTAAAACCCTGCCTTGCTGATTATAACTATGTTACATTTCCTAAGTTTTATGCTTGAAATGCATGAGGATATGTTTTGCATACATAGGATACTAAGGATTATATATCTATAATAACCCACTAATGATAATCATTGCTTTGATGTTGGCAATAGTGGAAAACCCAACGAGGACATGGACCCGGATGAATATGTTGCTGATGCTGATGAATGTGACTAGCAACCCTATGAAGAAAGGGATAAGGCAACAAGTCCATAACAAAAGTTGGTGAGCAAATGATGAAATCTCCTGCAAAGGACCAACCAAATTGGTCATGTCAAGGGTGTAAGTAAGACCCATGCAGGTAAGAGTTGCTTATGACAAATTTCATGGATTGGTACAGGTAAGAGACCTCATACAATGTGGATATTGGAATATAGAAAGGTGTCATGCCTATATATGTTGATGATATTGATTATAGTAATGCATCCTAGGTGAAGTGGACATGGCTAGGCCATGGTATGTTGAATGTAGTGAGATGAGTGCATGAGATATTGTGAATAACTAATGGCTGAAATGATGAATTGATGATGATTCTGGAACTGTTCCAAAGGCTGTTATGAATGCAGGATAGTAATTGCATGAAGAGGATAGTCACGATCAATTGGCTGCCAGAAATGCTCCATGGAAGAGTAGGGTGGTATGAATGATACGCTTGTGAAGTAAGGAGTATCTAACCACTTCATTTAATTGCATGAATGCTGTGACTATACCTTGCAATGTTAGCATGATGATGATTGCATGAAGTAAATGAGTTTTGGTAGTATTGATGTGACTAACAACTGGAATTATTTGAATTTTATAAATTCTAAAAATGCTTCGGTGATGGTTGTAGCAATGAGAAGGTTATATGCATCCAGACTTACCAAGTGTTTGGTTGATTGAAGCTCATGTTTCAGGTAGATTATTTCGAGCATGGCATTGAGAGGTAAGACCCTGACCAATGCCAGAATCTACCATATGGTATGCATAATAGGTTGTTAAAATTCGAATTGTGAATTTCGGATTTAAGAAATTGCTGACGACTACTAGTCACTATTGGCTTGCATAAGCTTGTGTTTGGTTGATTGAAGCTCAGGTTTCAGGTAGATTATTTCGAGCATGGCATTGAGAGGTAAGACTCTGACCAATGCCGGAATATACCATGTGAAAGATCTTATTAAATTTGAATTGTGAATTTCAAATTTAAGAAATTGCTGACAACTACTAGTCACTATTGGCTTGCAAAAGATTGTGTTTGGTTGGTTGAAATTCATGTTTCAGGTAGATTATTTTGAGCATGGTAGTGAGAGGTAAGACCCTGACCAATGCCAGAATCTACCATTTAGGAGAAGAGTCTCATGGTTGTAAAAGTAGTTGGCATGCATAATGGGTTGTTAAATTTGAATTGTGAATTTCGAATTTAAGAAGTGCTAACGACTACTAATCACTGTTGGCTTGTGTAAGATTGTGTCAGGAGGGACGCATGGTAAGTGGGTATTTATATCATGTTAGTAAGCATAAATTATAATGGGCATAGCAATGCTGCTTACAAGAAACCCACAATTGAGAAAGTCAATTTCTGTAATAGATAGAATTGCAAATTCCTATTGAATTTGATTACCAATGTCATTGCTTGGTTATGGAACGATCAATTTGGATTGTAGTATCAGGTAATGATTGACTGTTTGGCTACTTGATGAATGTCCCAAGAGTACACACTGCAGGAAGACCATGTGTGATGGCCTGCAGAAGCCGAAATTCATGGAAAGGTTTTCCCTTATCTTGGAAATGGGTTTCGGGTGAAATGCCATTGGACATTTTGAAAATGGCTCATCTGCACTGCATGTTTGGTGATAACATGAGTGAGATGGTATGGGTTATGTCGGTAAGACATGTGTGAATAAGAAATGTAAAAAGGAGTTGGGATGGCAAACTGAGGGGCTATTAACTCAGGGAAGGCGCCTCCATTCCTCCTTAACAACGGCATACTGCGACAGCAAATGGATAAGTGTTCTGTGACCCTTGCTAAGAATATGCATGCTTAATTGTGGAAATTCAATATGCAGAACATGTTTTGATTTTATTTCCATTATGACCGATTGCTTGAGTATGGATAGGGCCTACATGGCACACACCGTAAGAGAGTGCACACTTTTCCGATGTTGAGTCATGAAAGGGTTTTCAATATTGATTACACTCTAGGGAGTGGACGCACTCCTAGTGTCTCAATACTTGATAGTGAATGATATGAAATGTGACTACAGCTTTAGAGCAATAAGGCTGATGAGTTCGCTTGCATTGCTTGTGTTGCTTGTGTTAACAGGCTAAAGGTAAAGGTAAAGGTAAATGGTTGATATAAGTGTATGTCGGTATAAGTGTATTGTTGATAGAAGTGTATGGTGGTATAAGTGTATGGTTGGTATAAGTGTATGATGGGCTGTTATATGCCTAAGGATCCATAGTAGATCCTAGACCTGGAAATGGTCATGATAAAGCTCCAAGCCCAGTTGACATGAGGATGTACTAGCTGGACATTAATTATTTGATGTTGTGGGGTAGCCTGCGTGCTAACCTAACATCTAAGTCCATAGGCGATCCCAAGGCTTGCAAAGCGAAGCAGGATCCTGTGGACGAACGAGGAAATGCACAATACAGATAAGTATTGGATTATTTTGCTTATGAATATACATGTGTATATGATGTTTTAAGTTCTTGTTCTAGAGATAAAATTGATGAGAATAAACTAAACATGTGAATCTATTCAATGTTGGATATAGGTATCGCTGGGAGTGAGGACTATGGGAGCATCCTAGAGGTGCATGGGGACATGTGACTGTCCTAGAAAGCTCGGAATGAGCGGTGATGAAAAATGTGCTGGTAAGACTGTGGAGGTCCTAACAGCTAAGACAAACCATGTGGAGAGACTCCATGGTTTAGAGGTCTGGAATAGACCGAAGACACTAAGTGTCATGACCAAGAAGGATTGGTCCAGCATTCATGGTGAAGTGAAAGAGGCTGAGAGCATGAAAAGCCATAGTGATGGTGTGGGTTCCAGGATGGAACAAAATAAAGAGGGGAAAAACTCTTACTGCTCTCTCTTTCCTTTTGATTATATATATGTATATATGATTATGCATTGTGAAAACAAAAGATTGTTGAGTGCATGTATGATTGATAATGAAATGTGTGTATTTTCTCAAAAGTGAATTGTGAATGCTGGAATAGTTAATTCCCTGCCCAGGAATGGACATGAATGAGCTCATGTGCCTATTGGGGAAAGGCATGAAAAATATGAAAGTCTCCTTGATAAGACTTGGACTGTCATGCCAATTGGGTAATTAACTGACTGATTTTAATGACTATATTATGCTTGGTCTGATAGAATTTCAATGGTGCATTTCACAGGTGAGAAAAGTGAAACCACATGGTGCACATTGATCATGGCAGTAGATCAAAAGTTGTTGGACTTGGCTGGAAGTCTCCTTCAAATGATTGCCAAGACCCAAGAAAATCTTGGGGAGATGCTCAAGATACAGAGAAGGCAGAGTGAAATGAACCACCGGATTTTGCAAGACTCTATTGGTTTGCAAAGGGAGGTGAAAAGCCTTCTGGGAGCAATTGGCAAGGGAAAGGAAGGTGGACCAGTAATGGGGCAATTGTCCAAGCAACCCAATAAGAAACGGTACAAGCATGAAGGCTCAAAGGAAATTGAGCAGGTAAAGATGAAGCTGCCAGTGAGATGCTGGAGATGTGGAGGACATCATTTACGCCGGGACTGTTTGATGAGGGAACATGATGAGGGCAATAGCCACAAAGTTCCTAGACTTTGGGATCAGCTAGAAGCTGAAAACCAACAGGAGAAGTCCCTGGAAGCCGAGGGGCTTGGTCTTGAACGTTCAAAGTAGATGATTAAACGTGGGACAGATCTACAAAATTTTGAAATTTTGATGTGCAATTGTATATCTATTGTATATGTATTCCTATGTATTGGAACACCGAGGATGGTGTTATTCCAAGGGGGAAGGGAATGTAACGTCCCGGTTTTGACCCTGTTTGCATGATGTATATAATGTAATTAATCATGGTGAGGAGCTAAAGGAAAAATCCCCACCATCGATTTGGTTGTGTATGTTTTGGCAATAGAGGTAGTTGTCGGTAGTATATCGTGCTATTTGGAACATTATAATTCGGCGTCATGTAAACATGCACATCAAATAAAATAAGCCACAACCAGCTACGGCAGTGCAACGTTGAATAAAAATGGCATGGTTCCAAAGGACAAGGGGTGGGGGATGTCAAACC
This sequence comes from Pseudotsuga menziesii, assembly GCA_001517045.1. Taxonomy (NCBI): domain Eukaryota; kingdom Viridiplantae; phylum Streptophyta; class Pinopsida; order Pinales; family Pinaceae; genus Pseudotsuga; species Pseudotsuga menziesii. The sequence goes on along the minus strand of LPNX010890530.1, from coordinate 13,888 downwards.
TTGGTTATGGGTGGGAAAAACCATGTGTTACCACCTTGTGTGTTTGTCACCTTCCTTGTTTTGTTTTGCCACCTTTCCTTGTCAACCTCTTCAATGTTTCAGCTGGTAGTTGAGGAGTTATGGCTACTGGTGGTTGAGGCAGTTATGGTTTTTAGGGAGTGGGGTGGCAGGACTGTCAGTCCTTTTCCCACACACCCACTCCACCCATGACTACATTGAATTCGTTCTCATCACTCCCACAAACATAGGATCCTCTCCACAGTTTGTTCGTTCCTCCATTCGGCCTGTTCACTCTCACGCAGGGGTGCGCAGATAGACGATTTGCTCATTTCTCACATGGATGTCCATCCGCGCGCATGAGTGGAGTTGTTCACTCTCACACAGGGGCAGAAGTCTTGCTCATTTTTCCTCACACACAAGAGTTCTGCGTTGATTTCCTCACGCAAGAAGCGAATGAAATGGTAGCTGTCACTCAGGATTTTTGGGTGCAGGAGCCATTCACGCTCTGGCCTGTGCGCCTGTGTGTTTCCCACCAGCTTGGAGCTATCATCTTTCCCACGTTTTTGTTGGCTATGGCGCCCAATTACATTTGGGGCCACTGTGCATTCGTAGTGAGCTGTTTTCTGCTGTGGTCTGCATTTGAATTTCCCATGGTTGTTGGCTGAGTTTTCCCTGTTGTGGGCTGTGAATTGTTGCCATCACTCTTTGCAAGTTTGGGCTGTTGATATACCCTGGTATGGGTTGCAGCTAAGTTTTTTTGGCCACGATAGGGCCAAGAACAACTCTGAGTTTCCTTATGGGCTTGAGCTTTGCTCATCGTTTGTTTGGGATCATCCCCGGTTGTCTTGCCTTCATCACAGAGCTGTGAACCTCTTGTTTTGCTACGGGTATGCAGTGGTTGTTCCCTTGGAATGTGCTGGCTTGGCCAATCTATTGAAGGCCTGTTGAACCCAGCTATGTTGGTTTGCTGATTGTGTCCCCTGGCTATGTGTAAGCCTGCATTGACCCTTATCCTTGGAGGAATCATGCCCAGCTCGAGGGTGGCAGTGTTGCTGAGAGATTGATGAGCACGCTGGCCTATGGTTGGGTGGAACGTTGCAGTGACGTAGCCGGGTGCGGAGTTCTTCATCAAAAGATAAGTACTGCTATTATCCCATCTCTGCAATTGAATTATGATGAACATGATTAATGCTGGAGTGTATGTTTGCTTCCGCTGTATGATTAAAGAATTATGCATTGAGTAACTGTGCATGTAAAATGATGGATTGTGCATCTTGTTATGCATCATGTTAAGCTTTTTCAGCATTGATCTCTTTTGTTATGTTCATGGGGATGTTTGTCCAGTTGTATGTGGTGTTCGTCGCGTCCTCTTCGCCGGTATGAGGGATGGGGATGTGACAGCTGAGTCCAAACTATTTGCTTATAAACATATACTTCCATCCCACTTTGATCCCTAGCCCTCTTTTTGCCCTTTCTGATCACTACTTTATCAGGCTTGCTATAATAATAATCTCCAAGAGAGACAACAATGTCTTCATCAATTTGAGCTATTGGATCAATGGATCCATAGGTGTCAATCACTGTAGACACCAAAGAGGATGTTTGGGTAATGACAGGAGAGGGCATGGTCATGGTAATGTGAGTGGTAAAAGGATAAATGTTTTGAACAAGGGATATTTCAGAGATTGAAGACAAGAGTGGCGTTGAAGATTCAGAAGATGGGAAGTGGAGATTGATAGCTGGAAGTGGTGAGGAAGACACTAAATCCTTTTTAGTACCAGATGATGTTGACAAAGTAACTGAGGGTACATGTACGGGAATCTTGAAAATTGGTGCATGTGAATTGCTTTAAACAGGGGCTATTTCAAGGATACAAGAGAGCAGTGCGGTTGAAGATTCAGAAGATAGGAAGTGGAGATTGAGAGTTGGAAGTGGTGAGGAAGACACCAAAACCTTTTCAGTACCAGATAATGTTGACAAAGTAACTGATGATAGCTCTAGGGGAATCTTCAAAATCGGTGCTTCTAAAATGTTTTGAATAGGGTCTATTTGAACAATTGAAGAGGAGAGTGGGGTTGAAGATTCAGAAGATGGGAAGTGGATATTGACAACTAGAAGTGGCGAGAAAGACACCAAAACATTTTTAGTACTAGACGATGTTGATAGAGTAACTGACAGTAGGTGTAAGGGAATCTTGAAAATTGGTGCTTCTGAAATAACAGGTAGTAAGATGGAGGTTTGCACAGGATGAGATGTGACAGATTCAGGTGTAGAGGTCAAATCCTGATACAATTGAGACAATGCACGTGATATGCATGGTCCTATAGGCAAGGTAGATAAAGTATGAATGGATGAGAGGAGCAATGCTAAATATGAGCAGCTAGAAACAGAAGAAGATTGTGAAACTGTAGAGACGGGGATAAAACCTTTCTTATGATCACCATTCAAAAAATCTATGAATGATTGAAAATATTGATCCACCTCTTCAGTGACAGGTGCAGAGGCTATCATGTCTTCTTCTAAGTCTGAATCAACCAAATCAATAGTAGGAGCTATAGAGGAAGAATCCTTCACCTTCAATCTTTTGAATGGTTTTTGTTCAACTATTTCTTAATTATCACTTGGCTGACTGACTACAACAATCATCGAGATATCAGTAACAGTATCAGCAGCTGTAGCTGACTAAGTATTCAACACAAAGGTCATCATTGCCATCTTCTGTTTTGACTGTGTTGATGTAAGTATTAAGGGTTTGACCCATTGGGTAACTAGTACCTCTGGAAGGTCTTGCATTAGACCTTTTCCCTTGTCTCCATCCGGAAAAGTTGCCATTGACGAATTTTTTGTTGCTTCAAATTCCTTTTATTCTCTGTCCTTTCTTACTTTCTCCAAGAGGCCAACCTGCAGTGGGCCTATAACACTAAATCATGTCTTTCAGTTCCTTTTGATCCTGCAAGATGTGGGCTTGCTCATCCTTGCTTTTGACTCTCCCCAAGACTTTAGAAAATGTACTAACACCCTGGTAAATGGAATCATCAGGAATTTCCTCATGCACATAATGAATTTTGATATGGTACTGCTTAAAGTGGGCATCGAGGAATCCATTGGTATCATGTTTTTTCTTGCTGGAAAAACCAAGCTTCTAGGATTGTATCTGTTCACCCAATACTGCAGTCGATGTTGAAGTTGGGATAACCAACGATCCAAGGTTCAAAGGGAATTTGGGCCAAGCTTTTTTCTTAGGGCCAATCAGCTTCCTGTAAATCCTGTCATTGACAGTTTGGAAAGCCACTTCTTCTAGAACCAACCTATCAGGGACAATTCTGGGTAGCATATAGTGTTGCTACCCCAAATCCTAATCTATGAAAAATACTCACCAACATACTAGTCACCCATTGTGAAATCAAAGCTGTGGCTTAAGGTGGAAATGCAAGAGCTTCCTTCTTGAATATTGAAAAATAGATGGTGCCAAGGAAGTGTTCACATATATCATAGAACCTGGGTGCATAGTTAGTATCCCACAGTTCTGAATAATAAATGGGCACTGGGGGGGCCGAGAAACTTCACTTCCATCCCAAATTGGGATATTGGAACTCAGCTCAAAATATATAATAAATGAAGGCTGAAAAGAAGAAATTGGCTTTCTTTCTAGCAGTGGCCTTCTAGTAGTCTTGGATATGAATTTTGAGTTCTAGCGACAAGATGGATGCCCATGAGAAAGAATCGTTGGTTGCTAAAACATGATGAGCTACCAGAGCCCAATTAGCCTTGAACACAGAAGAATTAGGAAGGCCATCATTAGAGGAAATTTAGGGTCTAAAATGGGCATTATAAGAAAATGTGCCAACAATAAATTTTGTGACTTGGAATTCAAGAACGAATAGAATTCAATAAAATGAGTCAACCATAATGGTTGAATTGACATATTTGTCATAAAAGAAAACTACTTTTTTTGTTCATATTTTCGACATATCTCCCTGTGTTTTTAATCAAATTTCAAGTAGGAGATCTTTTTAGATGCGAAATTTAATTCTGCATCCAACGAGTACCCACACTCCATACTTTTGACAGACCCCGCTACCCCAAAAACAAGAAATACCTGAAAAGATGTGATGATGACATAGAAATGCATCATCATCACGTCTTTTCAGGTATTTCTTGTTTTTGGGGTAGCGGGGTCCATCAAAATTATGTAGTGTGGGTACTCGTTGGATGCGGAATTAAATTTTGCATCCAATGAGTTCTCCTGCTCAGAATTTGAGTAAAAACATAGTGAGATATGTCAAAAATACGAACACAAAAAGTAGTTTTTTTCATTCTTCCTCCAAAATTAATAACTATTATTTTATTACTTTCCTTAGGAGGCCCATTTTAGACCTCAAATTTCCTCTAATGACAGTCTGCATAACATAGCTTCGAATAAGGAATAGGGTTATTTTAACCAGGTAACAGGGCAAAGGTCGTCAGACCTCTTCAATAATTTACTAGGTTGGTGCATCCACGATTTTAACATTTCTTCGAAATTGAACCTACTTTTGGAGGATTTTGCAAATTCTGCATTGAGGGGTTGTCTTACCGGTTTAATGGCATAAGCCTTCGTAAATAACTCGGGAGGGAAATTGGCTATCTCTAACCCTCTACCATCGTTCAAAGAATGGTCTTTTGGTTCTGCATGTTCTACTATCCATTTGACCGCGCCATTGTAGGGGAGGATAGCAAGTCTAGCAGCAACAAAATGAAGTCCAGAATCCCTGATTCTTTCGTAAGCCAACTGGTTGTCTTGAATATCAGAAAATTTCTCATTGTCAAAATTTGCATAAACCCTAGGCCATTCAATTTGGTAGGTATCAATGATTATGCCACTGGTATATGAGAAAATACCGAATTTTGGATCCTTGGTTAACATATCCTTTTGCAGGTTTATGCAGCGGGTAGATCTTGCCATTGTTGCAAATTGGAAAAACTCCATTTAAAAGAAAAAACAACGGGAAGTAAAAATTAAAACTAATTTAGTCTTGACTATAGTAATAAATTGAATGAAGGTCTGACAAAGATACTAACCTGTAATCAAACTAGACTGTGATGAAGTTTCCTGGTAAAATTCATGCAGCGCAGTAATTCATGCATAGAAAATTCACGCAGCGCAGTAATTCGCAACAGTAAAGAAATTGGTAAAGAAATTGTAAAACACCAGCCTATATATATATTTACGCGGGTCAAATTAGGAAAGCAGGACTAAAACAAATGGACGACCGAGATTAAACCTGGCGGGATGCGGGATCATAACGAGATATTGCAAATATTATTTCATTCCGCATCCTGAATCCCGCATCCTGCAATCCGGGTTGCAGGAGCTTGAAATTTATTATTTGCAGGAATTTCCATCGTGCAGCCTGCATCCCGAAATTTGCAGTTGTAGGATTCGGGAGAATTTTTGTAAGTATTGTGTGTCATCCCGCTAATCTTTCCTGAACCCGCATCTCGCAATTCGCTGGTTCCGGGTTGCGAAAATCGAGATACGAAATTCGCGATGTAGGATACGAGAAGACAAAATAAATGAAGTTGTATTCAATCTTTCCTGAAACACACATCCCACAACCAACATCTCGAAATTTGCGGTTGTGGGATGTGGGATGCGGGATAATTTTTGTAAGTATTGTGTGTCATCCCGCTAATCTTTTCTGAAACCCACATCCCGCAATTTTCAGGTTGCGGGTTGAGAGACCTTGAAATTTATTATTATTTGCGAATATTCGACATACTCATTGCACGCGTTAGTTTTAAGTTGCTGTCAATTAATTTTTATTATTTCTTGCAAAATTTATAATTGAAAATCGAAACCCCAAAACACAACAGTTATAAATGTCTTAACCTAAAATTTCAAAACTCAGTATTAATATGTAGTCTCCCAAGCTAAGACACAAAGGTTGGCTTCAGAATATTTCTACCCTCTCGGCCCTTTTTTGCACCTCTTGGTGCAAATGCTAGTTTTAAATACAAGTAAAAAATATTACATATTTTTTTTGTTTGCTACCTTTCACTCCCTCCAGAAGAATTTTGTGGTTTCTATTTACTTCATACTTATGATCATATTCAACTTCAAATTTTGATGTTTCCATTTACTTCATACTTATGCTCATATTCAACTTCAAATTTCGATGTTTCTATTTATGATCATAATCAATTTGACTTGAAACCAAATATGCAATAATGACATGCACTGTTCTATTTATGATCATAATCAATTTGACATGAAACAAAATATGCAATAATGAGATGCACTCGAAAATATAATTTTTCTTTTTATACAGTTACATGTGGTAAGAAAAAATTTATTTTAAATTCATATTAATTTCGCCGATTTGCAATATAAAATTTAATTGAGAGTATTGTTTTTTTACT
>LPNX010890518.1:10465-32951 GCA_001517045.1 Pseudotsuga menziesii | reverse complement strand
GCAATATAATGTAGCCAATGTGCACTTCGGCTAAAAAGTTCTGCCAGCCCAGTTTTGGTACACAAGCATGATCCATACTACCGCTGAGTCCTTCAGGATTTCATGCCACTTGGTAGATAAGTATGATGAACATTTTTTATTTGAAATTTATGCCCATAATGTATTTTTCATACCTCGCCTCCCGTAGATACACAGGTCGAAGTATTCCAGATTACTAAGCAAGATATCCAGTCAGCCATCGAAGAATGGCGTGAGCAGTTGCGTCCAAAGCTAAATCCAGACGTAGCAATTGTTTGAGAAACAGAATCTGTGAATTAGTAATGCTCATAAAACTTTGCATCTTGTATTTAGTTAGTGTATTGATTAAAAAATCTTGAGTCTATTGAGCATATAGATTAAAAAATCCAAGTCCAAATTNAACAGAATCTGTGAATTAGTAATGCTCATAAAACTTTGCATCTTGTATTTAGTTAGTGTATTGATTAAAAAATCTTGAGTCTATTGAGCATATAGATTAAAAAATCCAAGCCCAAATTTGTTATTTAAGATTAAGATGGATGGATGCTAGATATGGGTTTCTCTCTGGATGTGATCAACAACTGAGAAAATGCTAAAAAAACAAAATTAAGTGGGCCTCAGTCTCACCGAAAAGTAACAGAGTAAACTATCACTAAACAGTGTCGAGTGCGCTCCAATAATAAAAGTCCTCGGAGAATTCTCTTAATTAAGACTTTCTTGACAGACGGAATCTTTAAATCCTGGACGTCACGACAAATTTCCTGAAGCTACCTCGGCACTGAAAGCCAAAGGAGAATCGATTTAATTACAGCTAGCAAACGTATGGTCTGTCTGTTGTTTGATTGGAAATATTGAGTGAATAAAGGGTATAACCGCTGACCGAGTTTTTGACCGACAAGCCAACAACGACAATTTCGCAATACTCTTGTGAGGACCGAGGACCGATTTCAGTCCGGGCAATTTCGCAAGAAGACATACTCTACATTGTAAAACTTAAGTCTCATCCAAAAGATCTTGTAAAGGATAGTTGTTATATGGTATTTCTCTATTTTATATTTTACAACAATAATATATGAGTCTCCAAATATGTCAATAGGGGTTATACCCTTTTCCAAATGCAAATTCAAGACTAACAACAAATCCCAAAACTATGCAAAATTGTTTTATACTCTACCAACACCATCTTTGAAGATAGAAATTTAACTTTCTTCATATGCATAATTAATGCTACCAACACTGAAGATAAGAGAGTTTAATGTTTAAGCTAATAATTTCCACCTCCATGGTCGAACTTAATTTCCCTTGGATTTTTAGTTCAAGCACTTCATCTATATCTTTAACAAGGTATATTTTTGTGCTTATTATTGTGTTCGGTAAAATAGATTGGATCTTAAGCATGGTTGTCTTTGGAAATATAAATTGCATTTCAAGCATGGTTGTTTTTGGAAATATCAATTTGATTTTAAGCATGGTTTCTTTTGGATCTTATTGTCTTTTTTTAGAATTAAAAATGATGCAATTTGACTATTAAATTGCTCCTCTCCCCAATTTTTAAAGGGTTCTAGCTCAATGGAAGAGCATTTATTGTACAAGGAGGAGATTGGTGGTTCAATTCTTGCATGCCCTAATGATATTGCAATGTTGGTATTTCTAATAAAATATTTATATGATGATTTATATTAATGGCTACAAGGGGGGTTTCAAACTGTCTTTGTATATTTCTATGCGAGGGGTTCTAAACCACCCTCATATGGCACTATGAGAGGATTTTTAAACTGTGCTTGTATGTTACTACGAGGGGGATTCAAATCCCCACCATAGAATTGTAAGAGGGGGGTTTAAAACCGCCCCTGTAGATTTGTAAGAGAGAATTTATGAGGGGAATTCATAACCGCCTCGTTGGTTTGTAAGAGGGAGTTTTAGTGGGCTGGGTCCAAACCTCCTATGTAGATATCGATGGGGGGATTAAAACTGCCTCTAAAGGTTTGTGGGAGGGAATTTTAGGGGGGGCTCAAAACCACCTCCATAGGTATCTACCAAGGGGGTTCAAAACCACCCTTGTAGATAATCTATCAGTGGGGGTTCAAAATCGCCCTTGTAGATATCTATAGGGGGGGTTAGAACCACCTTCAAAGGTTTGTAAGAGGGAGTTTTAGGGGGGTTCAAAACCACCCCTGTAGGTACCTATGGGTGGGGGTTCAAAACTGCCCCTATTGATATATATGGGGGAGTTTAAAACCATCCCTAAAGGTTTGTAAAATGGACTTTTAAGGGGGGTTTAGAACCGGCCCCAAAGGTTTGTAGGATGGATTTTTAGGGGGGTTTCCAGACCGCCCCCATAGGTATATATGGCGGGGGTTTAGATATCTTCCAAAATTGTCCCTATAGACCCATACCTTTAGCATCAGTGTTATTAGGGGAAGCTTTGTCAAGACTGACTCTAAACCAAAATCGCCCCCATAAGTGACTTTTGGGGGTGAAAGACAATTCAGGCCTAAAAGTCAAAATTGTAGTAATGATGTTTAGCACATTTGTTGCATGAATTTGTAGGTTGTTGATCTTTTTTAAAGTATTTCTATCTTGTTTAGTATCTAGATCTATGTGCTCAAATTCTACATAAACCATCGTTAAACTTTACTAATTAAACTTAGGGCATTATTCTATATGAACCACCATTTAACTTTACTACTCCAACATAGTGTATTGTTCTGATGGATAAGTTTCAATTGCTCACTACTTGAATTGGGGAGCTATTTACATAGTGGAAACAAAGAAAAGTATTCATGAATTGGAAATGTTATGAGGTTATCTAGATTTAGGGAATGAGAAAGAAGGCGCAATAATCATGGAAAATTTTAGGGGCTAATATTAGCACATGGGATAAGTTTAGGAGTTTTAAATTTTTAATGGGATAATTTTTTATTAATTAAACACCCATTAGGTATGATTATCCCACATTTTATTTAGTTATTTTTAATGAATAAAAGGTTAGAACAATTGAATTTAAAAAAGGGAGGTGAGATAAAACAATTTGGACCCTTGAATAATTGATTTAAACCTATGTTCGCCCACAAAAATCACTAGGAATCTCCCATTCTCCCTCGATTTCCAGAAATAGCAGTTGATAGGGGAACTTTCACCTTCTATTGATCATGAAAATTGAAGTAGAGTTATATTTGTCTATATTTTATGGGTTGGATCTTGATTTCCAAGTTGTTTAATGTCAAGATGAGATAGGAAATTGATATTTAATATCACGTCTTATAGTAACCCATTTGCATCTAGGATATTTATGAATCTCATTTCCTCATATCCAAAGCTTCCCCAAGAAACATGGGGATTTTGAAACTCGGTATCAACGATGTGGCAATAACGTTTCTAAGGGTGTTTGGGCAATCATACATAGGGGATGGGACTTCATTCATATTCATGTATTTGGGTGTGTAGTGGGGCATGATACTTCTTATAATTACTGATATTTTGTTTCTACTTACGTTTGTATTCTCCTTGTTGGGATAGGCCATGCATGGAGCAACCTATAATCTTTTTGTATTTGTTGCTTCTTTCGCTTTGGGCATTGTTAGTGTTTTGTTTATTGAATATTATGGTTCTTAAAGGATTTTTGTAGGGTTGACATTGTATTTTGTGCCTGGTTAGCCTAATTTTGTGGCGTGAATGTTACTCTTTTAGTAGTGGGGAATACATTAAATATGGAATTACTAAGTTGGGAAATGGATATGTGAAGGATCAGAGAAGGTATGAAATGATTAAATCTGTTTTTCTAGATGCCACATAGAAATGTGTATATGATTGTATGTTAGAATTGATGATATTGTGTGGTATTTGACTGAATCTTCCTAAATTCAGAATGCATGGACATATTGGGGTGCAATAAGATACATGAGGAAAGCTATTAGTTTCTTGGTAAGATTCTCCCACACTTTTAATTCATTAAAAAAATACCTTTATGCATTGATATTTCTCTCAAAAAATGAACTTTGGTAATGTGTGTGCATAAATGAGGTGTTGATGGGATCTTGTAATAGCATGGAGAGCTAAATGAGGATCAAGCTGTTGGTTGGCCCTCATATTAACATTGATTCTATTTTTCATGGCGATGAAAAATTTCATTTTTGTTTTCCAATAATATTCCTAGAGTATGGTGAATTTCTATGTACTATTATAGTTATAGTGAAGTACCAAACTACGACCAAAAGAGGGCTTGTTATGGGATGATTTATTAAGATTTATCTCCTATTTATTATTTTTTGTATATAGTTTCCTATTACTATATATATGGTTTTATACTTTATCAAAAAATTCACCAAAGACTTCACAAGATTTATAATTTAGTAAAATATTCGTCAAGACATTACATGGTTTTGTAATTCTGTGAAATATTTGCCAAGAATTTAAAGGTTTTATACTGTAGTAAAAGATTTTCCAAGACTTTACAAGATTATATAATTCAAAGAGAGATTTTCCAAAAAAATTATATATACGTAATATAACATTGATTAAATATCCTTCATATTTTCCTATATATCATGGGGATTTTCCCTAGCTATAATATCTACCATTTGTCTACTGTGACAAATATGTTAGTGAATAATAACATAAAATCAGATTTAGGACATGGAGATAAAAACTATGAAAACCTTCTTAGTAATACTGGCACCTCTTAAAACAAGTTTAGTAAAATTGAACATGCCTGCTTCATGCTCCATGCGAATAAGAAAGTTTAGACATTATGCATTCAAAATATTTGCAAAACAAAAAATATAAATTACAATCAAAACATATTCATTTGCAGATAAGGTCAAGAAAATTGACAATGTGGAAAAAATGTAGTGCTCAGAAACTTATAACTAGCCTGCAACATCATATTACATCTCAAACCCTAGTTTTGTGATTTTGCTTTACTATGTGTACCATACACATTTTTTTGCAGATGTGAATACGGATTTTTGATTGAATTTGAAAATACATGTTGAAAATAAGGGATTTCTTTTATTGAATTTGATAATACATATTGAAAATAGGTTGGGAAATAATTGCTTTTCTTCGTCATTGGATCTCATAATGACCGAGTCTTTTAACGAAATATCAATGGTATTAGGTCTCAGCTTGGTGAGTCATAGATGTAAACATATACATAACATGAAACATCAATTTATTCTTTCAAGGAACACATGGCAATAGACTTTAAATTATCAACCAACTAGATAACATTATTATAAACATAATTTATTGTGCAATTATTTGATGATTGCTTCTGAAATTGCCATCCTCGTATTCGAATCTTGAGATGGAAATGAAGCCAATTATAGATGAGTCAATTTTAGAGATATTATATTTCACAATATAATTTCTCTACATTATATACAAAAAAAATGTGTTGCACTTTGATTATATGTAGATAAACTTGCCGCACTTCCAACTTGCTTCCAACAAACTCACTGAATCTTGCTCCTGGTCTAGCTCATTGGTCAAATATTTGACGTTAGTCAATGTGTTTGACAACATGCATCAATAAAAATTGTGTCCTAGATAGTAAGGGTTACAACATATGCATATTATTGACATGGGGTTGGATCGCACAAAGTGTGGTACTACCACAGACAGGAAGGGCGTCGACAAGGACAAAAGTCAACCGTAGAGGATAAAGAAACCAACAAATAAGGATAGTTTGGTTGAATTAGTTAACAATTGGTTAAGTGGACCATTTTATAACAACTGAGTGAGCCTATAAGTAGAGTTAGTATTGTAAATAGTAATTCATGATGAATAGGATTATCTTGGGCGATTCATTTTTTTGGCATTGATTGTATGAAGATTCTACCTTATGAATTGAATTTGAGAGATTGACATTTTGGATCTTCTGGGTTGTAGTGTCTTGTTCATGTGGATTATGTTGTATCTTTTTGGTATGAATTATGCTTTTATAAACTCTTTTCTGCATTTTTGGGTTAGATCTATGTTGATCTGTGATGGATTGGACAAGTTGATGAATATGAGTTGATGAATGATTATGCTACATCTAGGTTTTTCCCTTTAATTTTATGTGAATGATGCAAAGTATCACAGTACTTGTTAGTTTAATCTATGTTGATATATTTGTCAATCTGAATCTGGGTTAATGCAGATGTGAATCATAATGATGGTAGTATTCGTCGATCTAAATATGGGTTAATATGATTGCAAATCATAATGATAGGTAGATCTAGTTAATAGTAAAGTTGCATTGTATCTTGTTGTAATCCTGGATTTCTGGGTGATGTTGTGATTTGGTAGAAGATAGTGTGAAGTCCTCTTCACACTGCGGAAACTTGGTTCCTGGAACCCTCCCTCAGAAATATCGGGTGAGACTGCGCCTGCTCTATAAGTGTTGATGGGAAGGGTAAAACCTTTCCAGGCCGATGTTTAGGGAGTTGTTGGCCGGAAAAACTGACCTAGGCCAACTTACGGAAAGAAATCCCACACACTCGACTTACTGCAGGAAGATGAGAATATTAAACTTGGACAACAAATTAATGTTGAGGAAAGCAAAGCTTCAAAGTCAGAGGTGAAGGAAGCTGAGCCAGTGGAAGATGTTTTACCTACAGAATCAAATCAAGGTGTAAAGGAAGATGTTAAGGAACAAAAGCAAAGCCCTATTACAGTACTATCAGAAGAGGATGAAAAATACTTATCTGATGAAGCTAGGGTTTGTTCTAAGCAAGAAATACACACCCATTTTGAGGAGGAGACAGTGTCACGAAAGAAAAGAATGAAGGTTGTTGAATTTGCTTCAATAACTCATCAAGGAAAGGTTTTGAAAATGTTGGGAGAGGTCGGAGTAGTCTGGAGACCTAAGACAAGGCCGAAGAACAAGCTTAGGTTAAACATGAAGAAACTATTAAATCCCAAATTGGCTGAGAAAAATGTTACAGTAATAGAAGATTCATCATCTCAGGAGAAATTGGAAGATAGTGAAGATGACAACAAAGAAGTTATGAAAGGTAAAAAACCAATGGTGTTAAAATAAAAATGAGTCTTCACTGATACTAAGATCTCAGATATTCTCATGGAGGTTCGGAAACAGATGATTCAAGAATAGCAGCAAAATGATATAAAGAGTTCTTGTGTGGATAAAAGAGAGATAGTTGAAGAAGAATTTCAATGCAATATTGAAGCTGAAGAACATCCAGAGATTCCTATGACCTTCACAGAGCTTATGAAGGAGGATGAAGAAATATACAAGAAGCTGAAAATCCCTTGGATACCTGAAGGAATGCAGCTAGTGTTAGAAGAAAAATGCATAGATTCTGAAAATAAAAATTTGCAGAGGAGTATCAAGCAATACAAACATCAAATTGAGTACCTGCATGAAACTAATGAAGGATTAGTGACTGCAAATAAAATATTGAGAGAAAAATTGGAGTGTGCGAAGATTATTGAGAATTATTCTATGTTTTTCCTATTTTGGGTTATTGCAATTGAGTGCATACCACGAGCTGATGGAGGTGAATTTTAGAAAGAAAGAAAAAAAAGGTTTTTGTTCATACGATACCCATTCACAAAAACCTCTCTCAGTTTTGCAACAGCTATCAAGGTTTGAAATATTCAGTTGAATCTTTACAGCCTATTTTTTCAGGGTTTTAAAAATATTTAATATTTTCCTGTTTTAGTCTTCATATTGCGGGGCATATTCTGATTGATTGGAGATGATGTTTTAAAAACAAAGAGAGGCTTTTGTCCATCACGGACCCATTCACAAAAACCTATCTCAGGTTTTACACAAGTGTCACGGATTGAGAGATATGGAAGCTTATTTGACACCTATTTTTCAGAAATTCGCCATATTTACCAGGAATCCGATTTTGCTATTTTTAGTTAATTAGTTGAAAGTTAGTTAATGTAACTGCTGAGTAGTTTCAAATTCGACCTAAGGAAGGGAAGATAGAACTTTATAAAAGCTGGACAATGGTACAAGAGAGGGGTTTGATTTTTTGCTGACAAGGGGAGGCTATCATGCTTTGTTTATGAGCTTAGTGTAAAGACTCTTATGTGTTTTTGATGACTAAACTATGAAATATATGCACTATATGCCCTTTAGATTATTGACTGGTTTCATTTCTAATTTGTGTTAATTACTCAATTGGTATATTCATTTCTTGTTTAATTTTTTTATGCTTGAAATGCTTGCTAACTGTGGGTGAAACTCAGTATTGCATTTACTCTGTTGGATTATGGTTTATATGTTATGCATCTCAATCATTCAAATGCTCATGATTTAGTGTTTTCTTTGGTCTTATGAATGTTTTCCCTCTTGTCTTCAAACTGTTCAACCAAAACCCTAGAAAACCCTACTTTACTTTATTGTCATTATTGAGATTGTGTTGGCTTGTTCTTCTATAGTCTAAGAACAAATTCTGGCACAAACAGACTCTATTTGGAAAGACAGATGAAATGAGAGGACATAAACTCGAGAATGAGCTGATATCATTGACTCCCAGTAGCTTTGAATCCTTGCAAGTCTACTTTTCCAAGTTTAAGGCCCTAGTTTTGTAGTTAAAATTGTGTGGAAACGAAAAAGAAGGAAGAGAAACTAATATTGACCATACTTTCAAAGCTTGGTCTTGATTACTCAGCTTTTTTTTTGACCTTCCATGCCACCAAATTGACATCACAAGCCTGGAATATGCCTAAGCTTGCTGACTTCATGGAATCCCTCACCCAGGAGCAGAATAAATTGGTAATGATGGGCACCATTATGGGGAAGGGTAGGATTGATCTTGACCATGGTTATTTCAATGATGTGTTGTATATCCCAGGCATTGCTTCTGACCTCTTTTCAGTGTATCAGATGACCCACACTGGATCTCCTAAGAAGTGTTTTCTTCTCTCCCAATGAAGTTGAAATCTCAGATACTCCGAATGGTAGATTCATAGAAAAAGGTGTTGTGGATCACAGTTCAAAGGTATACAAGTCTTACCATTTACTACCTTTCTCAAACCCCTTTTCTCTTCTCACTCATGCTAATGAAGCAAGCAATATTTGGCATGAGATATTTGGACATATTAACTACAAGTATATTTCATATTTGAGTGACAAAAACATGGTCGTAGGGTTACCAAAGATCAATTTTTCTAAGGGATTTTTCCAAGGTTGCATCCTTGAAAAACACCCAGAGCACAAGTATGAGAGAGCTAGTCATGAGAGAATATCTACACCCCTTGATTTAACCCACAATGAAATTGCTTGTACATTCCCTCATATGTCTATGATTCAAGCCAAATATTTCCTAACCTTCATTGATGACTTTTCCATGTACTACTAGGATTACTTCCTAAAACACAAGTCTGAAGTTTTTGACCTCTTCAAGGTCTTTCGAGCCTCGGTTGAGAACCATTCTGGGAGGAAACTCAATATCCTCAGATATGATAATGGTGGTGAGTATGTCAAGTCTGATTTCATCATTATTGTGAATATGTGGGTATCCATATGCATCATTCTATTCCATACACACCTCAATAAAATGGTGTTGCCGAGAGGAAGAATAGATACCTCAAGGAGATGGCAACGTGTATGATGGAGTCTAAAACTTTGCAACCAATTTTTTGGGATGAAGAAATAAACTTTTCATCATATATCCAGAATAGGGTGCCTCACAAGAAAATTTATGGAATCACTCTTTTCGAAGCTTGGAGTGGGCACAAGCCAGATGTGACCCATTTTAGGATTTTTGGCTCAAAGGATTGGGCTAAAATTCCAACTGAAAGGAGGAAGGATTTGCAACCCCAAATCCAAGAGTTCCTATTTGTTGGGTATTTTGAAGATTCCAAAGGGTACAAGCTGATAAACTTGAGCAGTAAAAAATATTTCATCAAAAGGAGTTTTCAGTTTGAAGAAGAACCTTTAGCAGCAGCAAAAATTGGAGAGTCCTCTTCATCACCACAACCACTGATTGTAAGTCAAGAGACTAATGAGTTTGCTAATTCTGATATGTCTAATAATGATAATTTAATTTCATATCCTAACATTCCTACAAGACAAAAATGGGAAACAAGGACCATTCATGCAGCTAGGGAACTAGCTGGGAATCCTAGTGACACTAGGAGGACTAGATCTCAATTTGAGAGTGCACTTTTTGTGAAAGATCCATTATTTGTTGAGAAGTTCTATTTGATGCTTGAATCAAAAACTCAGACATATGAAGAAGCATCATATTATCCAATATGTAAAACATCCATGAGGATTAATACAGATCACTCCAGAAGAATGACACATGGGAACTAGTCAATCTCCCCCGCAGGGAGAAAGCTAGTTAAGTGTAAGTGGGTTTATAAAACCAAATTTGTTGATTATGGTTAACCTTTGAAATATAAGGAAAGATTGGTAGCTAAGGGCTACTCACAATTTCAAGGTATTGATTTCAATGATACCTTTTCACCAGTGGCAAAGATGGACTCCATAAGCCTAGCTTTGGCCATTGCAGCTTCAAGGCAATGGGAGGTGCATCACATGGATGTGAAGTGTTCCTTTATACATGGATATATGAAAGAAGAGATTTATATGAATCAACCTGAATTTTTTTTGTCTAATCCATCTTTAGTGTGCATGTTAAAGAAATCATTGTATGGGCTAAAGCAAGCCCCCAGGGCTTGGTATTCCAAGATTGATGGTTTTCTGCTGTCACAAAATTTTGTTCGATGCAAGTCTGAGCCAAATGTCTATTTGCAGCTAATACATGGTTCTTTAATGATTTTTTTTTATGTGGATAACCTACTTATAATAGGAATTTTAGAGAAATATATTGCCTCCTTGAAGGATACGTTGAACCATGCCTTTTCCATGACAGATTTGGGATTGTTGAGTCAATTCTTGGGTCTCGAAATTTCTCAATCCTCACATGGAATCAAATTTCATCATTCCAAGTATGCTTCATATCTCACTAGAGAAAATTTCAACTCAAAATCGGCCTCCTAAGAAAAATTAATAAAATAATAGATAAAATAATAAAATAATATTTATTAATTTTGGAGGAAGAAAAGAAAAAACTACTTTTTTGTTCATATTTTCGACATATCTCCCTGTGTTTTTACTCAAATTTCGATTGAGAAAGCTCATTGGATGAGAAATTAAATTCCGCATCCAACGAGTACCCACTTGGCATACTTTTTATGGGCCCCACTACCTAAAAAACAATAAATACCTAAAAAAACATGATGATGACATCATCATCACATTTTTTCAGGTATTTCTTGTTTTTGGGGTAGCATGGTGCAGTCAAAAGTATGCCAAGTGGGTACTTGTTGGATGTGGAATTTAATTCCACATCCAACGAAATCTCCCGATCGAAATTTATGTAAAAACACTATGAGATATGTTGAAAATACGAACAAAAAAAGTAGTTTTTTTTGTGATACCTTTCCCCAAATTTATATTAAAAAATTCTTTAAGAGGTGCTCCCTTTTTTAATTTTAAAGCATTTTGATTGGCTAATACATGATGACATGGAATTTATATTATTTTTGGAAGGCCCATTTTAAATTGAAATTTCCTCTAATGTCTAAACAAGTTTAGAATGAAGGATTACAATCCAAGTAAGACTCCATTCCTTTCTGGATTTAAGCTTGAAGAAGCAAGTTCTTCTTCGTTGGTAAATAATATAATGTATAGGAAGTTGATTAGGTTTTTCCTTTATCTGACTCATACTTAACCTAACATATATTATGCAGTTAGTGTGGATTCTAGACACATAGATAATCCTCATTAAATCCATTGGAAAGTAGCTAAAATAATTCTTAACTTTGTTCAAGGAACAAGAACTCATGGGACTTTTTTATGTAGCAAAATCTGACTTAGAGCTAGTTGGATTTACTAACAGTGATTGGGCAGGTGATAACAAACATCAAAAGTCTAATTTAGGATTTTTGTTCATGCTTGTAGATGGACCAATCAACTGGTCAAGCAAGAAGTAGAATTCCATTGCACTCTCATCTACAGAGACGAAGTATAGAGGATTTGTGAATGCAACTACTCAATGTTTGTGGTTGCAGGGAATACTTGCAGAATGTGGGATTGAATCAGAGACTTCCAGTGTCATCTATTGTGACAATCAAAGAACCATTTGAATCTCTATTGATCCAATTCAAATACAGTAAACCAAACACATTGATATCTATATGCACTACATTAAGGAGCTTGTGCATGATGTTACCATTGCTCTACTCTACTGTGCATCTTCAGAGCAAGTAGCATAAATCTTCACCAAGTTGTTTTCTTAGAATACCTTCAGTAATATCAAATCATTACTGGGGATTTCTGATCATGTGGTGAAAAATGACTGATAACAATATTTCCAATTTTTTTGTTTATGTCCATGTTTAAGGGAGGTTTTTCCCCTTGGGTATTTTCCTCTTTCCTTGGTTGTATGGACAAGAAGTATGTAAAGGGTGACTAAGCATTGTTGCTAGGCCCTATAATATGATATATTTTCTTATATTTTACATAAATTCAAGCTTAAGGGGGAGTGTTAGAATAATCAAACCCATAGTTACACTTAGGAGACATTAATTTGTCAATTTTGTCCTATTCCTATATTCCTTACTATGTTAGTTGGCACCCACTTGCACCTAGAAGTCAACAAATGCTAAAATTGGATTAAGGAGAGCTTTAGAAAGATTCTGGAAAATATTTCAACAACTATGTAGTCGTTCCATAATATAAAAAGCATAGTTCTGCTTTTTCTGAAAGCAGCCTTTCTTTTTAGCAGTTTTAAGGAAAGGACAGTACTTCCAAGGAAAGGACAAGAACACAATACTTCCAAGGAAAGGACAACGATAAGAAACTAGCACTGAAGCTGACAAACAAGTACGAGGTCAGGAAGGATTCTATAGCCTATGTGATCGACACAATTAACGATTAAGGATTCAGAATCGCAACAAAATTGTTGACAATAAAAATTGTAAGGAAAAACTGACCCCAACAATGTACGTCATGGATCATCGCATCAACAGAGCAATGCGCAACAGGGGTACAAATGAACTGGTCTGTTTTCCTATTGAATGAGCAAATAGAAGACGCAGTATTAGCATAATAGGTCGGTAAGTTGTTCGCATACTCCTAGATATTAATACTTGTTGTGTTGGTTGGATGGATGGAACCAATGCACTACCAAGGAATGGAGGTTGCGATGTCAACATATGCCAAGGAGCGAGGTATAAAAAATTGTGGGTGCTCAATGACATAGAAAGGAAAACCACCAACAAAATTCAGTTCTTCCTTTACTTAGACGCACTATGAGAGGAAGTAGTCAAGGTGTCATGACTAAAAAAACAATCCGCAAAGAAGTACCAAAGGATTGCAGGGTTGTCAATGGGACCTCATACCATACAAATTCAAGCGTGGGAATATCCGAAAAAGAAATGGCTTACAACCCAATATAAGCTAATTGGTGAGGAGCTAGATTCCATCAGAGAGGAATGGCCTGCGGAATGGAAAGTTCTAGTAAGCGACGAACTACTGTCGAACCCAAGAGACGGAGCACCAACGAATATCCCAGAAGATTAATATAAGCACAAGGACTCAAATGATGAATAAAATTCACAAGACGAGGCATCATCAGCAACTCCAACAAAGTCAGAGTTAGACAAACAACAACAAGAAGCGTAGACGAAGCACCGGTTCAAACAAGGTGAGGGGAGCATAACCACCCGACGACGAGGTGAACAAAGTATAAGTTAGCAGCAATCACTACAGTGACCAATGAGAATTAGGAGAAGGTGACATAACATGCAACAAGATATTTCCATCAAGTTACGCATCTATTGCGTACACTCATGAATGCATTACTTAAGACAAGGATACCATAAGAAGGAATGCTGGAAAGGACGGTCGAAGTAGACATCGACACAAAAGTGTGACTGGTGCAGATTCTTCCAGAAGTGATCACAACAGGAGATTAGGATGAAAATGCTACACTACAAGGGAACGACCTGATCAGTCTTGACCGAAAGTTGCTCCTGATGTCTATGCTTGCACGAATTCAAGTCGCAACAAGTGAGGAGATCAAGGATCGTGAAGAAACAACCCATGATCAGCTAGTATGCACCAGACAACAAGAACAAAGCACTGAAGATGATCTTCAATAGCTAAAATCAGAAAAGGAGGCCATAATAAATAAAAATACAAAGGAATTTGAAGACAGGAAAATACTAGAGAAGGCGATCTCCTTGGCCTGTGAAGAGGTACCCGCGAGGTACCTGAATTTATCCTGGAAATGCTTGTGGAAGCAAAGGCATTGCGATTAGAAAAAGTCATTGCATATTTACGAAAAGAAAAGGAGGAATTATAGGCTATAGAATTACTCAGCATGCTACCATAAAAACTAGGAGAAAGGAGATGTGTGATAGAGGATGTTGCAACAAAGGTCGCAGAACTAGAGAAGGAGGCACATATGATTGCGAAGGAGATAATGCAGTTTATGGATAGCTTGGTACAAGATCAACAGTTGCACTAGTTGGACGTGCAACTTGGTGAGGCAGAAGCACAGTTGGAAGCATTGAGGTGATCACTTAAAATGATTCCCCCACTTGCACAAGTAACCAAGGTGTCATAACTAAAATAGTTGTAACAAAGCATTAACAAGGAACGTACAAGGCACCAATGAAGAACGACACATTTGAATGAACTTTAGGGTACAAAAAAACAATTAGTGCTTAAGGCCATGGAAGAAATAATGAAGACCAAGGTGGAGCTAAACAAAGTACAAAAGATGAGTGAGGAGCACCTAACAAAACAAGAATTGAAAGAGTGCACAGCACTAACGACGAAGGTCAGACAAGCTGTCGACCAAGTCAAAACAGAGTATGATGACTTCAAGGAAAATTTGAACGCACTAGTTGCTTCCTCCTGAGATGGCTACATGACTAGACAGACGTTTGTGTTGGGGGCCTGTTGGCATGGGGTTGGAATGCACAAAGTGTTGTACTACCACCGACGGGAAGGGTGTCGACAAGGACGAAATTCAACCGCAAAGGATAAAGAAACTAACAAATAAGGATATTTTGGTTGAATTAGTTAGCGATTGGTCAAGTGGACCATTTTATAACAACCAAGTGAGCATATAAGTAGCGTTATAATTGTAAATATTAATTCATGATGAATAGGATTATCTTGGGCAATTCATTTTTGGCACTGATTGTATGAAGATTCTTCCTTATGAATTGAATTTGAGAGATCGATGTTTTGGATGTTCTGGGTTGTAATGTCTTGTTCCGGTGGATTATTTTGTATCTTTTCAGCTTGAATTCTACTTTTATAGAATATTTTATACATTGTTGGGTTAGCTCTATCAATCTGCGATAGATCAGACATGTTGATGAATATGATTTGATGAGTGATTATGCTACATATAGGTTTTCCCTTTAATGTTATGTGAATGATGTGAAGTATCGCAGTACTTGTTACTTTAATGTATGTTGATATCGTTGTCAATCTGAATCTGGGTTAATGGAGATGTGAATCATAATGATAGTAGTCTTCATCAATATAAATCTGGGTTAATATGATTTCAAATCGTAATCTTAAGTAGATCTGGTTAATAGTGTGCTTGCATTGTATCTTACTGTGATTATGGATTCTAGGTGATGTTAGAATTGGGTAGAAGATAGTGCGAAGTCCTCTTCATAGTGCAAAAACTTGGTTCATGTAGCCCTCCCTCGGATATCTCGAGTAAGACTTCTCCTGCTCTGTAGGCATTGTTGGAAAGGGTTAAACATTTATGGGCCTATGTTTAGGGAGTCTATGTCAATGGTTTTTGGTAGCGGTGCGAAGTGAATCCCTATCGACAGAACTGTGTCAACACACATAATGGGCAAGTTGGTGAAGCCTTGAATTTCTATCAGCAAAATGCCTACACAAAACACAATCTCTTGGTCTACAATGATTGTAGGATATGTGCAAAATGGTTATGTTGTGGAAAACTTGAATCTTTTTAAGCAAATGAAAGTGAAACCCTTTCATGACATGAAAAAAAACATCCAAAATATCTTATGTTGCAAAGTCACATCCCTAAATGTTGAGATTTGTTAAGATCCAATTAGGGTTCAATGCACAATAAAAACTCATCCTAAAGGATTGGCAAGTGATGATTTTCGTTGTATTTTTACCATAAGTATATTTTTAATTATTTAAATTATATACCATTGTTCCAATATAGTTGATGAGATTCGTTGAAGCTCATGCAATTAGGGATGATTTCAATAATAATTATCCCATTTCCTACTCTTAAATGGGTGAATTGAAAAATCCAAATAGTTTTCGTTAGTATGCCATGATAAAAGGGCATGTCCCTCTTGAAGGAACATTTCTCCATATTTTAGTCTAGGAAAAAATAATTGTATTTTTTTGCATTGTTATCTAAATTGAATCCTATATATGTGGTATGCATGAATATGGGAGAGTCTCTTATATAATGCGGTATCAATGTTTGGAATATGAAAAATGATCCATTCTTAAAAGAAAATCATGGTTTTAAAATGGTAATGAAACATATTCAAGGAATTGCGTGTTTCCTTTTAATATTATAAATATATATAATATTTTCCCATTGAATTCCTACAATGTACAAGACTGAAACAAATCATACTGGTCTATTCAACCATCGAATTCTAACACTGTGATAGAGTAAAAAAATGAGTTAAAGAATGCTTACATTAGAATGACATTGAATTTTGGAATTGTTATGGAAATCATAAGGTCGTCCCATTGCATAAAAGAGGAAACATAATTTTGTTTATTTTCCTAAAAAAATCATTATTTTGTTTCAAATAATATCAATCACATGGTAGGAATATAAGAATGGAAAAGAATGGAAATTGATGTTGAGTAATAATGCAATGCAATAATAATACATACCAAAATTTTTGGTGTCTTACTTTTACATTTTTATCATTAAAAGTTCTGTGTTTTTTCTAGTCATATCTTCTTCTTGGGAGAGCGTTCCAAATTCTAGCTTATTACAGATGGTTTTTTTCTTAACCTTGTCTTCCAAGCCCCAATCATGTGGTAGCGTGGAAAGAGGTGGAATTGCTTCAAAAGTTTGAAAAGGTATTGACTCGCTGATAGATATTGTTGGTTGAGTACAAACCCAATGTCAATGTCTGGCCCAATTAGCCACATATATCTGGAGAAGGCCATGGCCTTTGTTGCTGCTCTCAATTTTTTTTAGAAGTGATGATGTGCACATTCCTTTTCCCACAACCATACATATTGAATGGAATCTCAAGTATTTCCAGAAGAGAAGCACATCCTCCTAAAGAATCCCCTTGTGTTATATGTAAAATTAGAGCTTGACATGATAATCAAGACCTGCAACACAAATGGTCTTCAACTTATGGATTGCACCATGTGGATGCACCATCCTAGGACTCATAAAATGAAACAACTTGTAAGAAATCAATACCTATATGGATACTTGATTTCAATGAGTACTCAATCGAGGTTGATCGCGTATAAAACGGGGTTGAAATAATATGATGGATTTATCATCCTTTTTTTCTTTCATATTCATTATCATGGTATTTCACTATTGGTGGTTATATTGATGGGTTTTTAATGGTAATTAAAATATTTACAGAAAATATTAAATGGGTACTAGACTTGTCTCCAAGTTTTTTTATTTTCTTTGCATTGTTTATTTATAGGTCCACAACAATTTGTATAGTGATGCCGATGACTCTCTCACAAAAGACATAAGGCTGAATCCAAATATGGATGCATTAGGATCTTTGGGTGATGCTAGATGGTATTCCATTAGGGAAATAATGTGTGATAATGACTACTAAATGCCTGAGAGTCTAATGGAGAAAAATGTTATAACAAATGCACTTGTGTACATTTCTAGGTTTTTTTCCATTCTGTTTAATAGAATTATATTTTGTTGAGATTAAGATGAAATTAGGCCATGTTATAATATTAATCCAGCAAAATGTATTACATGCAAAAATAAAGGAATATAGACTAACATGAGACTATTACTCATCTCGTTGTTTATGGTCTTAATATTATAACCAAATGACTAGACTACACACTGAACTCATGCAAACAAAGGCAAGACCAGAAATCCAGGAAAATAACTAACTGCGTACATACCTAAAATCACTGACGTTGAAAAAAGTTGAAGAAACCCCAATGAACATAGAAACACTTATAGCGCATTGTAGCACACAATCTAGTTAATCTTATGCAAATAGTTACACAAATTTGAATGCAAAATGGTGGTGAATAGTGAATGGTGAAGGGAAATGCAGTGAACCATGAAAAATGATAGTGAACCCTAAAAGATGTGCTAGGGGTAAAATATTACCTAAATATTGAGACTAACACATAAGCACCCACATTTAAAAAGACATTAACTAATTTCCCTTCTTCCCAAAAGCTTTACCCATCCCTACAATAACTCTTCAAATTTCCATCCAATAATATTACACTAAATAATATTTGGTGAAATAATTAATGAATATGTTCATAAGCTATGTTAAAAATTTTAGGACATGTGCATTAATAACAAAGTCAAAAACAAATTAATCAACCCAAAATAAATGAAAACTCGTGATTGTGGTATTTGGAAAACATTTCTTGTTTCAAAGTTATAATGAAATGCATTATAATTAAAATGAAAATGAAAAACAAGTTATAATTTAAAAAATTTATAAAACTTTTTCATTTAATATTTTAAGGTTAATTATATTTAGTTGTGTAATTATATATTTTTTATTTCTTAATTTAAATCTTTCACCAATTTTCCTACTTTTATATAAAAAATAATGTGAAAGAATATTGATGGTTTCAAATAAGAATTATTTTTAAATGGATAGAATTGCAAGTATCAAAATATTAACATCACCTATTACCTAATTCAATTAAAATAAGAATATTAAAAAATGCTAATGTATAAAAAACATACCAATTTTTTGAATTTAAAATTATAATTTTAACAAAAATCACATAAAACATTTAGATTACTAAAAAAATTAACTTTATTTTATAATGATTAAAAATGAAGAATTTCTATTTCAAATTGTAAAGCTAACCTTATTGTATAAAAATCTTCATTTTAATCACATCACTTCTTTTTCTTTTAACATAACAAAGTAATTAAAAAATGTAGAAGAAGAGCTTGGGAAAATTATAAATTGGCATATTTGACAAGGGCATGTATGCGCCACCAACACGCACATGTTAAGCTTTCTCTTCAAATAGAACAAAGGAACACTGAAAGAATAGCAAGCACAACAGAACAAAATAGAACACAAAGATTTATCTTTGGAAACCCTCATGGGGAGGAAAACCTGGCAAAAAATCCTCTATATAGACGTCACCTAAGTACAGTGTAAGATCCAAAGAACAAGACTAGACTGCTTCCTCTCCTTTAGATGCACTGTTTCTTCTCTCTATAGTGCAACTTCTTGAGTTTTGCGTGTGTCTGAATGAGTGAGTCACCTCCCCTATTTATACTAATCAGTGGAGAAGCCTAATAACCCAACATGTCCAACTTCTCCTCCCAATCAGGGCTGACTTGCCTTGGGAGGCTCAAAATTACATTTTAATATAAATTTTGTGGGTACTACTAACCCAACTTAAAACAGAGGTTTTACCTCAAGACTTTACATGACCAATTACATCAATGGCATCCCTAATTGGAGGAACAACATTTCTGAAATATGTAATAACAATAATAATACAAAATATAATATCTTCTGCAGTTACATTTATTTAATAGCACGTGCCTCTGATAAACATTGCTTTATTGGTAGATAACGTTTGGCTCAATTATTTCTTAATAAATCCCTATTTATCCATTAGTTCTTAAATCCACTCCCCCTAAAGTCCTTTAAGAACTTAATTAAACCATAATCCCCAAGTGCTTAGGTGCATACGTGCTTACGAGTTTTGGGATTTAGGACTTATGGGTTAGGGGGTTTAGGTGTTTGGGGTTAACTAGAAATTAGGGGTTAGGGATTAAGGGATTAGAGGTGAAGGGTATTGTGACCTCTATTGAGTTTTTTGTATTTACCTATACCGATTATCCCCACACATACATCAATTATACCCTCGAGGGTTTATCTATGGTGGTTTGAGGTGTCAGGTTTGGACCTGGATTCCAGGAAGATTCCTTTAGTGGCTATGTCTTGGGTTTCCTCCCTTAAAGTCTATGTCGAGCCCCTGAGACCCATACTTAATGCTCAAAATGCATAAAGGAACCGCCATCATTTCTTAGAGGCCAAGGATTCTCTTGGAAAGTTATCAGTCATGTTGCATCATCCATGGTCCTAGATACCTCCAAGTCGAATCATTGAAAAACTCCTAGTGGCACCAATATCTATGGTGGTTCAAGGCATCATATGATAGGACCTTGAGTCCTATAGTGGCCTTTATAAGAGAATAATGCTCAATATTCCTTCACCAACCATGGTTAACACTCTCACACCCATACCTAGTGCTCATGAAATTTTAATGGTACCCATATCCACCATTAAAGGTTAAGGATACATTCAATATATGATGTGTGGTCGTTCAAGGTGGAATTATTTTACCTAGATTCCTATAAGCTTATTTTAGGGCCTAAGGCCTAGGTTTCTACCCCATTCCATCTCTATGTTTCAATGGCCCAATCGTAGTACTAAAATCCTTGTAATGGATCCCATGTCCCCTCTAAGAGGCCATAGGTACCATATAAAGTTTGTGTTTGGTGTGTTAAGTCCTTGACCATGTCCCTTGAGCCCTAGAAGCCACCTTTAGTGCATAAGGCCCAAGTCTCATCCACTAGACATGTCCAAGGAACCATAACCTATACCAAGTGCTCAAAACCTCCCTATGGTACCCATATCACAAGTTAGAGGTAGATGATACTCTTAAGAAATCATTGGCAGTGGTCTAAGGAATTACTCTTTGATTTGGATGCCTAAAAGTGTATTTTAAGTTACAATGGTTGGGTTTCCTCCCTTAACAATTTCCTTGGTGCCACAACCCATCCTTGGTGCTAAAATACTTCTAATGGTGCCCCTATTTCCAATAAAAGAAAAAATATTCCATAAATAAGTCATGTGTGGTGGTTTTGAGGCCTTGTTGATGGATTTTTATCCCTATGAGCTACTTTTTGGGCCTAATGCTTGAGTTTCATTGCTTAACCTTCCAATTTAATTATATGATGCATGGAATTTCCTATCCATTCACACCATGGGGAGAAATAGTATTTAATTTGTGGATCTCTATGTCTGCACAAATTTTCAAAGAATAATTTAAGTAGCAATGGGTCATCATACCAACCTTCCAATACCTTTAACCTTGATAGGAAAGGATTGTCAACATCATGGATAACAAACGAATTTGCATCATGTTAACCATCATGCTTGCAATCTAGAATTTGAACATTGTGCTCTCATGAGGTTTCCAGTCTGAAGGCTATAGATACTTATGCAACCTTGTAATCACTTTGAAATATTTATGTTTATGAATATGATGATCAACAATTATGCCACATCCTTTTCCAAACTCAATGATCACTCCCACCTTTTTAAGAGAATCCTTATATTCATCCATAGTTTTTCCATAGAACACCTTATCGATAAACGGAATTCCATATTTTAGTAGTTGAGAATATATCCAAATGGAATCAAACAAGAAATTTCTAGTTGGACATTTGTATCTGATGGATGTCTTTAGCCATTTTCCTTCAAACATACTATGCATAAAAGCATATAGCAACTTCTATTTTTTTTCAAATATTGGATCCACTGTAGTAGATGAAATCCATTCTCCTTTGTCAATGCATGGGAAACAATAGTAAGGTTTTCATTCAAAGGAAACAGATCTGGAATGTTTGCTACATCAAGGCGTCTTCAAAAGAATGAAACCAAATCATTAACTAAATGCATCAAACCTCCTCCACAAGGTGGTAAGGCTGGACTATGTGTACATCATGGAAAAAAAGATGAGTGTGGCCGCTCTCCTGAACTTATCCTCATGCTTTCTCCAGAATGTGTTTAAAATACAAGAGTATTGTCCAAGCTTCTATCGGTTTACATAAATGTTTATCCCCAAACATAAAGTCACATAAAATAACTTCCTCAAATTTCAATTCAAAAATAAGGATTCTAATGACCCAAATTTTTCGATGATAGAGGCACATTAACACTTATTAGAGTGTGAAATGTTGAAAAAAAAAAACTAATGGAACACAATGAAAGATTCCCTAGTTCCACTTATTATTGAAAATGATACTTTCTCTTGAAAAAACTAGTACAAAATTTGCTTATATTTTAAATGGATCCAGTTACCATTTATGTGGGAAGAAAATCATGAATTCCTACAGCTACCATATTATGTACTATAAGTCATTTTCCCAATGGAAAATCTATGTAATATCCCATTTTTTGACATTTTCCTCTACTCAAACCTATATTCATATTCCACGAG
>LPNX010890518.1:0-10334 GCA_001517045.1 Pseudotsuga menziesii | reverse complement strand
AATCCCTTCTCATTGTTAAAAACTAACAAGGTAGCAAGAGTGCCTACAACAAATACATACTTAGTTGTAATTATTAACTCCAATGAATTTTCCACATCTCAAGCATAGTCATTGTCCTCCACATGGAGCCTATATCCCCTCTTGAAGGCCATAGATCCCACCAAATGCTTGAACACCCATACTTGGTATTGAGAACCTCCTAGTGGCACCAATATACTAACTTCAAGTCCATGGACACCTTAGAAAGGTTCTCTTTGGTGGTTCATTGTGTCATTCATTGATTTAGATTCATTAATGCTTCCTTCAAGGCATAAGACCAATTTTTTCTCCCTTAACCATGCTTAAAACTTAAATACCATGCATACCTAGTGCTCAAAATTGTCCAATGCTACCCATATCCCCATTTGAATGCCATAAATCCCCTCAAGAAGTCATATGGTGGTTCAAGGCACCATTCTAGGACCTTGAGCCCCATAGTGGTCTTTATAAGAGCCTAATTCCTAAGCTCCCTTCACCAACCATGGTTAGCACCATCACACCCATACCTAGTGCTAAAGACTTGAATATTGACCTTTTTTGTTTGAGGCATAGATATTGACCTTAGATTTATATCATCTTGATTAGGGCATAAGACTTGAATTTTCTCCCTCAACCATGTCCAGTACCCTCAGACCTATACCTAGTGATCATACATTCCTAATATCATTAGTATTGTTATTCATAACCAAGTATATTCTAGAGGTCCTGTGTAGTGGACTAAGGCCTTATTCTTGAACTTCAATGATTACATTCTTATTTTAGGCCATAAATCCCAAGTTTCATCCCTCAATCATGTATAGTACCCAAACACTCACAACTAGACTCCAAGACCTTCGAATGTCCACACCCATATTCATAGTTGGAATCAAGGCTAGAATTGGGAGATTCTATGTCATGGATTTAGGTGTTATTCATAGAAATGGATTGCTAAAACTCCAAACCTTTGTGGTTAAGGAGAGATGGGATGAGCGAGGGAAGAAGTATTGGGTGGAGAGGAAGAGAGAGGGGGGATTGGGTGGATAAGAAGAGAGAGGGGGGGTTGGGTGAATAGGAAGAGAGAGGGGGTGGGGTTATATAGAGGAAGGGGGAGTAGAGTTATAGAGAGGGAGTGGGGTTTTAGGGAGAAGAATAGAAAGAAAAGAGAGGGAATAAAATAGTGTGCACACACTAGTACGCCTGTGCGCTTTTACGTCTATGCACCATTAAATTTTTTTTTTTTGCGCCCTTGCAGGTTTGGTTTTAGGGTCAGATTCCCAAACCTTAAGGTTTGGACTAAGTTATAGTAAAACATATCCAATTCTGTAACTTCATGTTTTGACCCTTCGTTGTGCATATGTTCCACTTGTGCACTGTTGATGAATCTACACACACTTGTTGAGATCTATGTGTGTATTCTAACTGTTGGTTGCAGAGCCTGATCTTCTTGATTCGATGATGTTATTGTTCAGGTGTGTTTGTAACCCAATTTTACGATACACTTTTCTTAGCAGGGGGTACGGGGGAAATTCCCTTAAGAAAGGGGGTTTAAGGGCATAGCCCCAAAAAGAAACTTTTGGGATGTTTGTTAGCCAACAGTTTACGGGCCCATGGTATTAGGTAACCTGTGGTATTTTCCCATGGCAATTCCCTATAAATGGAAAGAATTGTAATATGGTTGTGTATTCTATTGTATCATTCTAAAACGATCTCTATGATTCTGTGAGAGAGACTTTGAGAGAGTGAAGAGGAAGTGTAGTGGGTGTGTTGCAGTTTATATCCCTTCTTTTTGTTGGACAGTATAATAATAAAAGGAATGCAAATTTCTATGTGGATGTAGTGCATCTTGGGTGAAGCACATTATATTGGTGTCTCTCTTGTAACGTGTTTATGTTTTAATAATTGCATATTGTTTATGGTTATTGCTCTGCAATACTATTTTTCTAACACTAACTATATATTTTTTGAATAAATTTGTTATTGTTTTCTATTTTTAGTTCATTTTTAATTGCACTTGTGTCAAAATTGTATAAAACATATGTCATTTATTTTGGCTATAACTTTGATTGGCTCACATATTTCAAAAACGGAAAAGAACCTACACAAGAATACAAAAATACCTACAAACTAAAAAGCAAGTCAAGATTGATTATGTTAATACCATGATAGGGTGGACCAATGCTTGTCCATGTTATTTTAGGGATTCATTGACTTCCTTAATTTAAAATATATATAAAAGATCATTTTGAAAATTTTGAAAAAATAGCGTTGCACAAGATCCACCTATTACCTATGACTCTACATATTTTTTCCAATAAAAATTTGTTAATTTACATATGAAAGTGGTGGACCAACGTGAACATATGCATTATGTTTTACAGAAAAGATAACATACCGATATTAGAAGAATGACATTTTGGGGTAGTGATACCCATTTTCCATAAATAAAAGTTATATATTCTAGAAGGTAATATAATTGTCTACATTTCATCTATTTACACCTAATTCTAAAAAAAATTGTAGGTACCTCTAATAATTCATTTTAATGATAGTATTTATATTTTTATAGCATGTCATTGCTACTAATGTGTCATGAGTGGGTATCATTACCTTGCACTAGCCCTTTTTACAACAAAATATTCTTCTTGGGAGGATGTTCCAAGTTGCGCTTTACTACATATGATTTATTTTTTAACCTTGGTTTGCAAGGCCCAGTTGCCTGGTAGCGGGGCTAGAGGTGGAATTTTTTCATAGGTTTGAAAAGGTATTGAATCACTCATCAATATTGTTGGTTGAGTACAAACTCAATGTCAATGTTTGGCTCAATTAGTTCTAGATATATTGAGAAGACCACTACCGTTGCTTCTGATTTTAATTTGTTTCTAGAAGTGATGATGTGTACATTCCTTTTCCCAAAACCTTAAATCTTACATAATATCTAAGTGTATCCAGAAAAACAAACACATTCTCATGGAGAATCTCCCTGTGTTGTATGTAGAATCAAAGCTTGACATGATCATCGAGACCCGCAACACAAATGGTATTCAACTTATGGATTGCACCATGTGGATGCATCATCCTAGGATTCATAAAATGAAACAAATTCTGAGAAATCAAAACCTATGTGGAAACTTGAAATCA
The DNA here is from genome assembly GCA_001517045.1 of Pseudotsuga menziesii. Lineage (NCBI taxonomy): Eukaryota > Viridiplantae > Streptophyta > Pinopsida > Pinales > Pinaceae > Pseudotsuga > Pseudotsuga menziesii. The sequence continues at coordinate 7,178 of LPNX010890518.1, read as the reverse complement.
GTGAGTAATCAATCAAGATTAATCATGTATAAACTAGGGTTGAAATATTATGATGGATTCGTGGCCTTTTTTTCCTTTCATATTTATTTTCATGGTATTTCACCAGTGGCGATTATGTTGATGTGTTTTGAGAGGTTAGCTAAACTCTTTGTATAAAATATTGAATGGATATTGAACTTGTCTCCATGTTTTTTCCTTTGCTTTGTATTGTTTTTTTTTTTTTTTTCAATGTGGTTCATGCGCCGGCTTGACCGACGGGCTACTTCCACAGAAATAAATCAGGCGGGCCCACCCGAAGGGGCCTCACACCTTCGGCACACTTCATGCCTAACCCCAATAGCGTCAATGAGGATTGAACCCGTGACCTCTATACCGAGAGGCCTAGTGATGGGTGCTCGACCAATTGAGCTAACTCTTGGGGCTCTTTGCTTTGTATTGTTTATTTATATGTCCACAACAATTCATACATTGTTGGTGGTGACTTTCCCACAGAAGACATAAGAGTTAAGCTACATATGGGTGCACTAGGAGCATTGGGTCATGTTGGATGGTATTCCATTAGGGAAATATGCCTTAGAGTCTAATGGAAAAAATGTTATCACGACAGATACATGAGGCCATCGGGGTGGCTCAGGAAGGGCTGCACAGTTTAAAGGCCAAGAATTTGAAGGGAGCCATACTAAAAATTGATCTTTCTAAGGCCTATGATAAAGTTAGCTGGCTGTATCTTCGGCTGCTTTTAACACATCTGGGATTCAGTATTGCCTTCATCAGATGGGTTATGTCTTGTATTTCCATGGTTTCCTTTTCAGTCCTGATCAATGGAGCGGCCTCGCCTTTTTTCCATGCTGAACGGGGACTCAGACAAGGGTGTCCTCTATCCCCGCTTCTTTTTCTGTTGGTAGCTGAAGGTCTAAGTAGGGCCATTAGCATGGCAAAAGCTGAAGGGCTTTTTCAGGGGATTCAGGTGACTCCAAATCTGAATATTACACATTTGCTTTTCGTGGATGATGTGTTGATCTTCTGCTCTGGATGTAGAGGGGAAACACGTGCACTCAGGGATATTTTGGATCTGTTCACAAAGGCCACGGGTATGGACATAAACGCGGGGAAGTCTACTCTGACCACACACATGTTACGACCTGAAGAGGAGGCGGAAACTCACTAGTATCTTTCCCTTCATCACTGCGGGGGTGGAGGAGGGCTTGAAATATCTTGGCTTCTCGTTAAAAGCAAATCTGTATTTGAAAAGGGATTGGGTTTGGTTGATTGGGAAGGTGGAGAAGAGGTTGAAGGTGTGGAGCCACAAGTGGCTTTCTCGAGCAGGAATACTGGTGTTGGTCAAAGCAGTGTTGGAAGCCATTCCAGTTTACTGGATGTCCTTAACTTGGATTCCAAAAGGAATACTTGAAAGCATAAGGAGGATTTGTTTTAGGTTTCTGTGGAGTGGCAAGAAGGAAGAACAGGTCACCCCTTGGGTAAATTGGAAAAGAATAGCTGTTCCAAAGGGCCTGGGGGGTTGGGGGCTCAAGAACATTTTCCTGTTCACAAAGGCTTTGGCAGCTAAGGGGGGTTGGAGATTGGTGAAGACTACTAGCCTCTGGACCAGGGTCATCAAGCAGAAATACTTTCCCGAGGAAAGCATTGAAGATTGGATCAGGAATCCTAGGAAGTCTCACTCGGGGGGTTCGATGATCTGGAAGGCTGTGGTAAAGTATTTTCATCTGATAGAATCCAGGCTGGCCTGGAATGTTGGGAATGGAGAAAAACTGTTGGTAGGTAGGGATCCTTGGCTGGGGTGCACACAAGAACATATTCTTCCTGGTTATGTTATTGAGGTAGTGAGGAGAAGAGGGATCTACACTCTAAATCATCTGGCAGCTCCGAGACCTGAGGGGACTTGGAATCAAAGCTGGCGAAGGGCAAACTCCTTGGGGCTTCAAGATCAGGAGACGGCATTACTGGAGGTTTATATCAGAAATATGGAATTGGCAAGTGTTCTGTTGTCTGATGATGAGGACTCATTGGTATGGGAGGCGGATCCGGAAGGAATTTACACTCCAAAGGCAGGTTATATTTTGTTAAGTTCTGAGGAAGATTTGAGGGAGGAAGCTTGGTGGTGGAAGTCTCTCTGGAAGTTGAAATGCCCAGCTAAAACGAAAATCTTTATGTGGTGTGCTCTAGAGAATAGAGTGCCTACGTGGGATATCCTGCAGAAGAGAGCCTTTCAGGGGCCGGGCTGGTGTGTGTTATGCAAAAGGGCTCAGGAATCTGCTTCTCACCTGTTCATTACTTGTCCTTACACTGTTGAAGTGTGGAAGGAGTGCATAGCAATGGTGGGTTTTCCCTGTCAGTGGGTAGGAGTTTCGATTGGGGTAGCTTGGGAAGCATGGTGGAGGATGAACCTAAACAAGAAATATCAGTTTCTCCCACTGTTAGTTATCTGGGGGATATGGTTGGCTCGGAATAATGCTATTTTCAAAGACAAACCATGCCTTCCAGAGTTAACAGCGGCCCAATCTGTTGGTATCTTCAAGTCACTCCCTGAGCATATAAGGGTTGCACAACAAAGCAGAAATCTAGAGGTGGAGATTGATCACTCTCGGCCATGGGATTTTTTTGATGGGTCCTCATAGATCAATGTGTGTGGGGGAGGAGCAGTTCTGCATCTCTCAGAATCTCATTCCTTTATTCTTTCTATGGGGCTGGGGGAGGGATCAAACAATTTTGCAGAACTACAGAGCTTAAAACTCCTTTTAATATTTTCTCTTGAGAAAGGGTGCACCTCTCTAAATTGCTTTGGGGACTCTTTGAACGTTATAAATTGGATCAAACAGATACAGGAATGCAGAAATCTGAGGCTGATGAATTTACTTTCATCCATTAGGATGATCCTGTTGCGTTATGACTCTTTCTCTTGCCAGCACGTTTACAGGGAAAACAATATAGAAGCAGACAGAGCATCTAAGGAAGGAATCCAGATGGCACTCGGTACTTGGCATGTAAAAGAATTTTTGGAAGGCAGATCCCAGGATTACTATCATCGGCCGTTCATAGAGGGCCTATGAACTACATTATTGGCTGCTGTATATCTGTCACAGCTTCTGAGTTGGGATTGTGATACAGAACCAAGGTATTTTTTTCAACAATGCAGGCTTTATCTAATGCTATTTCAACGATTCCTCTCTTAATTATTCCCTCTCTACGATCCCAATTTGATCAGCGTCCCTGGATGACAATCACCGGGCTCGTTCTGAACTATAAACTCATATAACGCTGTAATGTCACAGCTTCAGAGTTGGATTTATCACTAAATTTACTCTCACCACGATCCCAATTGCTCAGCGTCCCAGGATAATAATCACCGGGCCCTTTCAGAAGGACTATGAACTCAAAGGTAACGCTGTAGTCACAGCTTCAGAGTTGGTCTCTTGTAACTGAATCAAAGTATTTAATTGTGCAGGCTTTATTTCGAAGCATGTTCAGAAACATTATCAGCATTTCTTATGAATTTTGCCTTTCCGGGCTGGACTTTTACGATACAGCATCATTGTATGCATTTATATGTAATCTGATTGAAGACTTAATAGTCTCATCACTAGAACATATGCCTTTGACAATTCACTATTTATAGTGAACCTACTGAATGTAATTTCGCTCTCTACAGATGAATGAAATTATGCTTTTTTTTCTTGGAAAAAAGCTACATTTGTATACGTCTCTAGGATTTTTTTCCATTACGTTTAATAGAATTCTATTTTGTTGGGATTAAGATGAAATTAGGACATATTATAATATCAATCCAACATAATGCATTATATGAAAAAATAAAGGAAAACATACTAAAACATGACTATTTCTCATCTCTTCGCTTATGGTCTTATATATTGAAGCCAAATGACTAAACTACAGACTGAACTCATCCAAAGAAAGGAAAGACACAAAATCCAAGAAAATAACTAACTACTTACATACTTGAAATCATTGAAGTTTAAAAAAGTTGAAGAAACCCCAATGAGCCTAGAAAAACTAATAGTTCACTGTAGCCCATAATCTAGTTAATCTTATGGAAATAGTTACACAAATTTGGATGCAAATGGTGGTGAGCACTGAACAACGAAGGGTGATGTAAGAACCATGGGGAACACAGTGAACACTAAAAGATGTGCTAGTAGTGAAAGATGACCTGAACCTTGAGGCTAACGCATAAGCACCTGCATTTAACGAGACATTAACTAATCACCCTTCTTCCCAAGAGGTCTACCACCATCCCCAAAATAATGCTTCAAAATTCCATCCAATAATATTTCAATAAGTAATATAAATTGAAATAATTAATGAATAAATTCATGAGCTGTCAAAAAGTTTAGGACATATGCACTAATACTCAAAGTCAAAGACAAGCTAATATCGATGAAATATTAACATATATTTTCTTTCACATTGTTATCATCAACCCAAAATAAATGAAATTTCATAAGTGTGGGTCTTTGGAAAACATTTCTTGATTTAAGGTTATAATTAAATGAATTATAATTAAAAATAAAAATGAAAAATAAGGTTATAATTAAAAAAAATGTATAAAACAATTTCACTTAATATTGTAAGGTTAATTATAGTTAGTTATGTAATTATATATTTTTATTTCATCGTTTAAAGGTTTTAGCAATTTGTCTATTTTTATATAAAAAATAATGTGAAAAAATATTGATTATTTTAAATAATAATTATTTTAAATAAATATAATTGCAATCACAAAATATTAACATAACTTTATTCAATTTCAAGAAGAATATTTTAAAATGCTAATACATTAAAAATACTATTTTTTTGAATTTAAAATTATAATTTTAACAAACTATAACTTTCAATTTTATTTTATAAATTATTAATTTTATTAAATATAAATAATTTCTATACTAAAATTTAAGGTTAACGGGATGCATAAAAATCTTCAATTTAATTATATCACTTTAATTTAATCACAACACTTCTTCTTCTTTCAAGACAATGTAGAAACTAATGTCAAGACCATAAAAATGTTTACATACCATTGCCATTATACTTCAAATTACTCTATCAAATTTTAAGACTATCCTCACTATATAAAAATATTTAACAAAAAAGGCACTAATCACATTAATTCTTTTTTCTTTTAACACAACATAGAAATTGATATCAAAATCCATAAAAATGTATGCATACCATTACCATTATACTTCAAATTACTCTATCAAATTTTAAAACTAACTCTATCAAATTTTAAAACTAACTTAAGTACATAAAAATCTTCAATATAAAACATCTAATGTTATTTTTCTATTAACACAACTAAGAAATTGATTTCAAAACCATAAAAATATATACATACCATTATCATTATACTTCAAATTATAATATAAAATTTTAAAACTATCCCCGCTACATGACAATCTCCACTATCAAAAACTCTCTAATCACATCATTTGTTTTCTTTAACACAACGAAGAAATTAATCACATCCATCCATTCTTTTTCCATTAACATAACCAAGAAATTGATGTCAAATCCATAAAGTTATATACATACCATTACCATTATACTTCAAATTATAATATCAAATTTTAAAACTATCCCCGCTACATGACAATCTCCACTAAAAAAACTCTAATCACATCAGTTCTTTTTCTTGAACACAAAGGAAGAAATTAATCCCATTCGTTCTTTTTCGATTAACACAACGAAAAAGTTAATGTCAAATCCATAAAAATATATACATGTCATTATCATTATACTTCAAATTATATTATCAAATTTTACAACTATCTTTACTATGAAAATCTCCACTATCAAAAACTCTAATCACATCATTTCTTTTTCTTTGACACAACTAGAAATTAATTACATCCATTCTTTTTTATAAATTAATATCAAATCCATAAAAATATATACATACCATTACCACTACACCTCACCTTATATTATCAAATTTTAAAACTATCTCCACTAAGACAATCTCCAGCATCAAGAACTCTAATCACGTCACTTCTTCTTTAACCCAACGTAGAAATTAATGTCAAATCCTTGAGCATATCCAAGAATATGCAAACACGTTATTCCTTTCTAAAAGTTACCCTTGACGCCATAAAAATTTACAGATATTGCTTTAAACCACAATAAATAACTGCAGCACGTGACGTTTTTCTATGGACAACCCAGTGGTTGGTCCTTTGGCCCCATTGGGTCTAACTGAAGCAATTGGGTCCAATTCCAGGCTTCCACGTCTAATTCTCTTTAAATTTTAACCCATCCCCATCTCCAGAATTTGATTTGCAACTCACAGGTCAAAAGTAGGCACGATTGGCATGGCCCCCACCTCAAATCCTTCCAGATAGACTCGGAATTATGATCACAGGATTGGTCAAGTTCAGTAAAGCAACGTGTTTTTTACCAAATGGCGAGGAACTTCTCTTGGCAAATGTGAGGAAGCTTCTATTGTTTCAATGATTTCAAAAATATTCCAACTGATCAATTTAACTTTTATCTACCAATATGGACCCAATGAAGCCAAGATATGGGACCAAATTTCTGGTTTTGTAAACAGCTTTGGACCCAATATGTGGACAGTGGGACCAATTTTATGTTTTTGTAAACAGTTTTGGCGTTGTTATCATTGGAAGTAAAAGCAGTTTTGTCACTATGCGTGCTCGTGCAATTTAAAAGGAGATTGCGTTGTCAAGTTGCCATTGGTGTATCCACCGAATCCTTAGCATAGTCGAGTTGGAATTTTGAGCCTTCGACAATTCTAAACGGAGTAAGCTATCTACCCGACGATTTGCATGGAGATTACTCGATGCCGTCTAGTGATAGCTTACTGCGTTACCCTTTCGTGAGACTAAGACATCGGAATCTGTTTCTTTTCCGGTGTTCGTCTCGCTGTTGATCACGTCCAAAGGGACACCCACATCTAGCATCCATCTTCTTAATACTAAATTGTTTAACGAGTTTAGATCATGCATCCGTCTTAATTCTAAATAGCTTAACAAGTTTGATCTTGGATTTTTTAATCTATATGCTCAATAGACTCAGAATTTTTTAATCAACGTGCTAACTAAATTCAAGATGCTAAGTTTTATGCGATTAGGAATCCGAGTTAGGGAAGATTTTTCGTTTGAAGGAGAGTTGTGGCTCAGGTGCAT